>CM042857.1:18862693-19170214 GCA_023658055.1 Thaleichthys pacificus | reverse complement strand
CTCGGGCGCTCCCTACGCCTGGATACACACACACATGGACCACACATACACGCACACACACGCACCAGCATGAGAAAAACTGTCCTGTGGGACACGTGCACAGACCCTACCATAGTCATCTTCTGTCATTACAGTAGTGGAGGGTGTTACCTGTCACTCATGAGAGAGTCCAGCTCCTCCCACTCTGAGAGCATCAGCTGTCCCGCCACACGTTTGTATTCGCTGCTCAGCTTTCTACTGATCGCAGCTAACTGACAGAGCACTCTTCTCTTGTCCTCTGGTAGGCAGCCTGACACACATGCACACACACCAGTTACTACTAATCTAATATGTTTTGGTTATTGCTATATGGAACATGTTGTATGTGTGTGTTACCTGCAGCTCTCAGCTCCTTCCTAGCAGCTGGGACAGAGGATGTCTGGGACTGGAGCCCTGAAAGAGAACACACACACACACACACACACACACACACACACACACACACACACACACACCCTCCTAACAGGTGTGTGGGGGAGAGAAACATCAGTTGATACCTGTTTTCAGACCATGCTCTCCATACTACATTTATGGTTTATACAAGTGGGTAACTTACAGACAGGGGGTTGGTGGGGCGTTTGCTGTCCATGCTGGGTGGACTGGGGGGGCCCTGTGTCTCTCCTGGAGGGTGGGGATGGGGGGGCAGATCTCCCTGCGCACCTGCAGATAGACAGCATGATGGGATCATACTAACATTTCTGTTTGTTCAAATCTTTCAGCGACATTTCACAACACTTGTAATGTTACATGCATTCATTCTGTTCGAGTGTTCTCATAGGGCAATAAGTGGTATTCAGCCCTTTCTTGTGTATTTGGATGTTTGTGTTCCCATTGGCCGCTTAAAGTCTCATTGTTGTTGGTAACCATTAGTAACCATTTCTCTGTAAAGCAAGCTAGGTAATGTTCTTTTCTTTTTATCTGGCTCGATCTGCCTGTGTAAGCCTTGGGAAAGTTTTGTTTTTTCACACTCTTGGAAACTCTTGAAGAAAACGCTCTACTTTAATAAACGGACGTACAAGTTCACGTTCATAACAGACTTCACGCTTCTTCGTCATTGGAGCTACCTAGCGCTACTCCAGTCAATTTAAGAGTGTTTAGCTATCTGGTGATGGACGCCTCGCTACGCGCTCAGGTGCCGGAATAACACTTGACACTGAATCAAACTTCCTAAGGACCTACCATTTATGAACACCAAAGTTTTGAGTGCACATGAAATACAGATGCAACTCAAGGTTTTGTGGTCCTCTCACCTCATTGATGCGTGCCTGTTTCTCTCTATTATGCTGCATCCTCACAGCAGTAATATCCTTCTCCTCCGGCTCTTTCTTCTTCTCTTCCTTCTCCCTTTGCTCCTCTGCAAGATGGATAAGCTCCTCGTCCTTGGTCTTTTTCTGTTGGAAGATGAAGATCCAACTTAATTCTGCTAATAAAATCTGAGTCACAAGAATGCGTTACACTGGTTTACGTTTTATCTACTTTGAAGTCAAGTGTTTATTGGCCACACCGTTAAAATCTACTATAGAGATTGTTTAGCACTTCTGTTATATCCCATAGATAGGAACAGCTGTTATTCAAGAGTGGGTGGTCCAAATAAGATAAGTTGTATACTGTATATTACAATACAACATGTAAAGGGTCATTTCTGCCAAATCCATCTTAGTCAATCAGTGCCCAGCTGACCTCTATCTCCCGGCATTTCATCCTCTCCTGCTCCTCATTGTACTCTCTCTGGGTACAAGCTCTCTGCTCTGCCAGCCTCCTCTCCTCCTTCTCCTCCTCCAGACTTTTCTTGTCCCTCTCCTCTGCCTCCTTAAGGCGCTTCTCCTCAATCTGAGCAGGGCCCAAGGGATAAACAGTTTGTTATACAACAACATGTACCTGTGTGTGTGTGTGTTGGACTACACAATATCCTTCAAATTAAAGGCTTTAGTTCCAAGATGCACCTACAGCCGCCAGAGGCCAGGTTCTTGAATTCTGATGGGAAAAGAGGCATGTATAAACGCCCCTACATCTAAAAACGCAGCAGTACCTGTTGTTTCAGATAGGACATGTACTTATCCTGTTAGCTGCTTTGGTGGGGCTGGTTGGCAAACACACTGCCTCTGGCATGCTTAGAGGTCTGGACACAGTCAAAACCTGCACAGATCAAATATATTCCAACTCAAGTTCACGTTTTTGTTTATTGGCCCTTTGTAACAAGTACACTGGAAAACATATGTACCTACTATCAACAATCCTTATTTATCAACAATATACATGTATGTATATAGAGAGATATGACAACTATGTGCGTGCATAGTTAATGCATAGTATTAATGCATAGTTCTAGACAGTTACACATGTGTATTACATTCACATTAATGGATGTGCTGTCTGCTATTTGCCAACTGGTGCAGCGACTGTCTCCCTGAGACTGTGTTGATGGGAGGCAGTCTGTCCTCTCTCAGGATGGGCATGGTGACTTTGGCTCTTTTCTGAGAAGTCTCGGGGCTCAGCCAAGCTTCCTCATTCTGCCTGTGCATTTGCTTCAGTGATAAAACTGAGGCCATAATAACAAGCAGGAACTCTGGTCTGACTGTAACAAGAACGAAACTTAAGTGTTCCCATTATTGCACGATTTTTGCGTGCAAACGAACTCAGACTTGCGGACAGTGTCTAATGGTGAAAACACATGGTTGCACAATTAAGCAATTAGGGAAACGGACAACAGACAGAGATAACTTTCCTTTTATTCCACCAACTCTTGCCACCTACACATGTCTGAGCGAGTGTCTATTTGAGATATTTACGATTGGGGACATACAAATCCAGTTAAGGCGCTGCCAGATTTCTGGATTGCACCATTAAGCCTTTGATGCAACAGCGTAGATATGGACTGACTTCTTAGCTCCCTCACGCTATTCTGTTGCGAGGTGAGACATGATGTGTTCAAGGTCAAGTTTATTTTGCCCAATGTACAGGTGCAACTTGCCATGACATGTTTTGCTGCCAACTCATTTTCTAACTGCAATATGTATGTAAACAGAGTGTAAAGTGTAGTTCATGTACAGTAAAATGGATGTGTCTTTTGATATTCAGGATAGTTACATAATTATTGATGCAGGTATACAGGTTGGTTAACATGTGTGTTCATTTTGACATATGTTACAGTTATGTAGTCCACTATAGTCCATACAGTCCAGTTCACAGTGGCAGGTACAGTACAGTTTATGGTTATACTGTAGTTCAGTGTCATACTGACCAATATTGTTGACTTTGCAAGGCCCTACAAGTTGCAAGGCCTACGTAGTGTGGTCAGTATAGGTTTATAAGGTTAGTATAGGTTATTATGTATGTTATTATGTGTATTAGAGGTTTAGTATACTGTATTGAATATTGTGTATTATTTGTAGATTTATTATATTTTAGCTTATCATAGATGTGATCTATGTTCTGTGTACTTATATGTCATGTAATGCCAGGTTGCTTTGTGTTGTCTTGTCCTAAGAATTTCAGTGCCCAGTCTGACCTTGTGTTGTTCTGTGCATCTGACAATAAAAGACTTGAACTTGACTTCAGGTGTTATGTTAAGTTTAGATGCATATCACATGTTTGAAGTTCAGAAAAAGCAGAAATCAAATGATTGTCTCACATTCGCATGATATGTACAGTACCAGTCAAAAGTTTGGACACATTTTCCCTTGAAGATGTGTCCAAACATTTTCCCATTCAATTGAGTGGGAAAATGTGTCCAAACTTTTGACTGGTACTATATATTATATGTGTGTTTAAGATAAGATCAATTGAGCTGGTTCATGCAGGAGACGCGAGACCTAGCGCGTCACTAGCAACTCGTCATATTACGCAGTCGGGGCACACCTTCTTAGCAGGGCGGGCTATTTAATCAGGATATCGCTGCACTCTGCATTGCTAGTGCGACACAGGATGCTCTCTGTTTCAATCTGCTGCCTCCGCCTCCCCGGCCTCCACCCTTGGTTCTCTGTTCCTTTCGTAGGGGGAATGCGTCGCTGCTCTCTGCTCGGATGTCGAGACGGTATCTCCGTTGGGTGCGGCAGGGAGCCGATGCAAGCAGAACCATTATACCAAATCAAGTATTACAATCATGTATTGTACCGTGTGCAATAAAGTATCAAGTAAATACTACTACTGAGTCCTGCTGCCTGAACCTTTATTCATCCCACAATGGGGACATTTGGGCATTGCAGCAGCAAAGTGGACAGAAGTATACATACAATTTACAAATGAGATATTATAAAAAATATATATAGAAAGATAACACCAGTTGCATATGGAGACCAAATATAAATAAATGTACATTTTGCACAGTAGTTTGCACTTTAAGTGTGTCCATGAGTTATGTAGTGGTTGAGTCCTGTGTGTGTTTGTGTGTAGAGCAGTGCTGGTTGTATAGTCTCACAGCAGCAGGAAGGAAGGACCTGCGGTACCGCTCCTTCTTTACTTTTAGTTAATGCAACAGAATTACAAACAAACAACATAGTGAGCAGTCCGTGGTGCTGGGGTACAGTAGGATGCAAAGTGGTTACTAATAATAAAAAGAGCCATTGTATGCACGTATTGAATATTTACAATGAAAGAATGATCTGATAAGCAAATGTATCGATAATTGATATCTCATTCACTTAGGCTTGTCGTCCATATTAACCTGGGCTACACAGGCATACTGTAAAGACAACATTAAGATTGTTAGATATGTTACTATTGCACTGTGCTTAAGATATTAAAACACTGTACTGTCGTATTTGTTTACAGAATATACGCTTTCGTCTGTAAAGAGTAGACTAACCTGTCCCTGTTCACAGAGGTAAGGAGTTGGTTCATATCAAATACAGAAAGACATTTTAAAGCAAATGTGATGGACCCTTCTCAATTTTAGAGACCAGTGGGTGGCTCTTAAAAGAGCCTTTGGGGTGAATTTGAAGGAGAGACCGTTTACTTGGAGCTGGTGTATTTGGTCACGGCCTTAGTACCCTCGGACACGGCGTGTTTGGCCAGTTCACCGGGGAGCAGAAGGCGGACAGCGGTCTGGATCTCCCTGGAGGTGATGGTTGAACGCTTGTTGTAGTGAGCCAGGCGAGACGACTCACCGGCGATACGCTCGAAAATGTCGTTGACGAAGGAATTCATGATTCCCATGGCCTTGGAGGAGATGCCGGTGTCGGGGTGGACCTGCTTCAGTACCTTGTACACGTAGATGGCGTAGCTCTCCTTCCTGGACTTTCTGCGCTTCTTGCCGCCCTTCACGGCGGTCTTGGAAACGGCTTTCTTGGAGCCCTTCTTGGGCGCGGGCTTTGCTGGCTCAGGCATTGTCAATATCGTTGCTTCTCAGAAACGAATGATGGGTAGAGCGGCAGGTTACCGGGTATATGTAGCGGGAGACATGCAAATTTTGAGGCACGCCTCCTGCTAGTCGCTGCACACAGATGGGAAGTGACTTTTGCAAGCTATTCTGAAATCTACTGCGCGTGCGTGGGATTTACCGACCCCCTTACCCTTCAGTAATCATAAACTGACAGTCAGGATTACTTAAAGGAAATATTTTTGGAGATCAGGAGAACATCTTTCTGGACAAACACCATTACAGCATATTATTTCAGACACTAAAATACCTTTTCTACACAAGGGTGACCCAAGGTCTACCCTTCTAAGAGCCTCAAGCCTCAAGAAAGCACTCAATATATGGTCTAGCGCCAGCGCCCAGCAGTTAGTGCAAGCCATATCAAGCCCCCAGCAAAGGGTTAAGCACACAACAAGCCAACAGACTCAAAGTAACATTTTATTAATGCATTCTTTCCGCGCCATGCAGGTACAAGACATACAAAATACATACAACATACAAATAAGTTTGCATCAAACTTTGGTGTTAGTGCACTACTAGTTTATTAATCTAATTAAAATAAAGAAAATGGTTATTTTGAAGGAGAGACTTCCAGTAACCTGGCCCGGGCGGACTCGCACTCGGACACGCATATAATTAGCAGATTAAAAACTCTGCCATACGTCTACATTTTGTGGCCAACACATGTTCCAAGGTGCGCGTGCTCCCACGGACCTTGGCCTGGCCTCTGTAAATCTCCTTTGCTGGCTCGCCAATTGTAGTGAAACATTTTCTATGTCTTTAACCAATCTTCTAAGTTCGAAAACAGCACTGGAACTCAGCAAAGTTCGATGCAAAGTGATGGACTTCAGGGTGACAAAAAACTCCAACAAATGTGAGCAAGATCCCGGGATCAGACTGGAATTTTTCTCCGGACATTTCCTTTTATACCATGTATTTCCCCCCTATTATCTTGTGTAATTTTACTATTGGTAATTTCAGATGGTCTGAGATTTTATGTGTCAAACAATTGGTCCCCTTTCCCATCATCACTAATCCATAATCATTACCCATCTTCATAATTTCAACAGTGTGATGTTATTTCCACGTCACTTATGACTTAATCTTCCCTTTAAGTATTTCCCTTCTAGTGATATTTTAAGCATTTACTCTATTGTGTTCATTCATTAATAAAGAACCCCCTCTGAAACAAGCTGATTCAAACAACATATCAGTATGGAAATCGCTATTCAAACACTATCATCTGCAAACGGAAAATATACCCCAAAAAACGTATAGGCCTACGCCTGACATTTATTTTTTGAAAACTGGCTAACAAGTTTACTGGTAAGGTCTTTGTTTTCCTTAAATTAAACCTAAACCATGCAACGGAACGTAAAAACCAATACAAGCAATGCAATCGTGACCAAGACAAACATTTTGACACCAACGTTCAGTGCAAAAATTGAGGGATGAGTTAGGGTGGGAAAATAAATAATATATATATATATATATATATATATATATGTATATATATACATAGATTTGCTTTAATGTCATGTATATATGAGATAACATAGTGTGACGCAAGCACACCTAAAAATCCATTACATCTAGGTCAGAGTACAGATCAACATCTGTGTTAGAAGGTTATCTTTCAGGCGATCGTTGAGGACGTGCCTAAGAAAACAGCAGAGCTGCTAAATGAACACAGAGCTTTATTTAAAATGTTAATACTTTTTTGACATTTAAAAACAATGTATACCATTTAGATATTGTACATTAAAACATTTACAGCATTTGAGATGTGCAGTAATGTTAATTAATAGGGTGATGGGATACCCAATGTAAATTCATTCTAAATAGTATTGGTTTTAGTATAAAATATAAATTACAAATATAAATGTATACACATGATCAATTGGTCTACATATAATAGCCCATAACATTTATTTTTAAATCATATTTCTTAAAAAATACAGAAGCATAACACAAAAGAACCAAATGAGTCCACTTAAATGATCTAGACTGTTTCCTAATACCTCCAACACTTTGTTCCCACTACACATTTTTATCCAGACCCCACTGGATGCCACTTGACAGAGTGGACATCATTTTTGTCGAACGGAAAATAAGGCCAGAAGACTACTCAACGTGCACAATTATTCATGTCTACCCATTTCTGTATGTCCCACTTCCACCCAATGCCAAATGTCAACAGGCAAGATATGGACAAATCTGCTGTAGTAGGAATGCAATTTTTAGTTTAGAGTTTAGAGAACATTTCTCTGGGTGTGTGGTCGACTTCCCTTGTTGTCCCTGAGGAGCAGCAGGAGGGAGAGCCCACAGCAGTACACCAAGCTCTTCACTATCATCACAGTGTAAACCAGAGAGGCCAGGTTCACACTGCACATGGACTGCAACAGTTCTGGAAAAGAAATAAATTAAATTATAACATACATATTGACATACTGACCCATCAATCTATTTCTCCCAAGGCAACATAAAAGATTAATGTGATGGTAATGATGAATTGCGTACTCTTCAAGAAACAAAAGCATATGAAATCTACTGGTAAATATCAACAGCATTCTAACATGTTTTTTTATTAACCATGAAATTAAAGCCAATAGCACTTTACATCAACCCATCTAAGCATAATTAATAAATGGAAAATATTCTATAAAATACAGACAAAGTATGTATTGTTTATAAACAATTCACAATTGAACTATACATTTGTTCAACCATCAAGAATATGGATAGCGTGAGAGACTTGTGTATGATTTTTGGTGTAGAGGCAGCCGTGGTAAAAGAAGATTCATCTGAGATAAATTAGATGGGCCAGAGCAATATTATAATTCAGTGACAAAGTAATTTGAGAATAAAAAAATATAAATTGTAAATAAATTTGAATAGATTAATATACGTGAGCCTACTTTTTGTCCTATCAAGAGATGAGAAAATAGGTTTATGAATTGAATAAAAATAAATCTTCTTTGTTTACTTTTTGTTATGTCAGCAACAGCCACTTCATGTTTTACAGTACAGCTGTACTTTTTATATTTAGCATCTTCGTTCTTGATGATGATCACACTAGTCACTCTCCCGTCCTCCCTCTGCTCCAGCTCTTCTCTCTCTGCTTCAGGCACCTCCACTAACCGGCCGTCTTCTCTCTCCATCTTCCATGAAAATGTCACCAAGTCTGGGAACATGTCACTGGCCTGACACAGCAGGGTTGTCCTCTTATTTGTTTGGTTCTTGGGAGCTTGATAGGCCGTCACTTTTGGTACTTTTACATTGTTGTCTGATGGTAAGATAAATGAAGAAGAAAATATGACACTCTAATTCATCATTGAGTATGTGAAATTAAAATGTGCATAAAATATTAAGTTCACTGCAGATTGCCTGAGTCTTTTACATAATGTAGATTTTGAACTGTGCCTGAAAATAAAATAAAATATGTCCCTTGCTGCATTTTAAATTGTATTACCAAATATCATTACAGCCACTGTATGTACACAAGAACAAACTGCATGCAAGATAATTTACATTACAAGTAAGTTCATCATTGTACATTCTGGGTAGCGTTCTGGGCTCTGGGAAACCCTTGATGATCATAATGATTAAAGATGTGATGGCTTCACTCATGAACAATATTTTACTTAAAATCACTGTCCTTAAAATTACTTAGTAAACAAAGGTGTGAATATTACAAAATACTGTATTTAGACATAATTTCATTGATTGTGGGAATTTAAGGTCTCTAGTACAACATCTGAAGAAGAGTATCACTTAAATGTTTCAAATGTTTCTTTGTCTGGTAACATGCTATGTTTTACAAACATTACCACATAGAAAGATTCATTAAATGATCATGTAAACTTGATAATACAAATAATTATATCTTACCAGTAACGTAAAGTCTAGTGCCAGGACCAAAGACATAGGGTCCACAGTGAAATGCCCCATACCTATAAGTTTGCTGCTGGATGCAGTCAGGGGTATAGGCCTGGTTATTCATTATTTCAACAATCTAAATATCTTATGTATAAACTAGCACCATTTAATGCAAAGGTAAACTGCGTACATACATATTTCTACATACATAAACATACGTAAACATTGTTACACCACATAAGAAATAATTGGGCCTGATATGGCCTTGCTAAATGTATGATTATTCCACCTACCAGATGTTTTCCATTATTCCATTTAATGTGAGACCATTTTCTATGTATCCTCTACACAGTCATTGCTGTCACTTCACTTGTAAGTGTACCACTCCTCTATAAAAGGGAGTCTGCACGCCTCTATAATAGTAATCCCACACCATCACATTTGAACTTCTCTGCCAGACTGAGGCACTTCCTGGCTGTGTTCTGCTATGTAGACAGTTATGTTACTACATGACAGATTATGGTTTAAGTTTGTCTTCACTCGTTTGTGAAATTCATCCGTCACATATTTCAAAATATACACTGGATCAGTAATAAAATGTTAATTATATTTGTACACTTGGGTCTGACCTGGAAAATGGCTTAAATGGTTTACACATAACTCCTCAAGGAAAATTATAAAGCAGTAATTGGAAAAGGATCCCAAATAGGATTTACAACAAATGCTTCTAAATCAAACTCCATAGCCTGGTTGATGTGCTTTTGGCCCTTTCAAACTGTTTGGAATCTGCTGGAATTTGTACTACTTGGCAACGGCCAGGATGAAAGCATTCTCGACATAACTGAAATTCCAGTAGATCACCCTTAACATTATCTCCTTCCAAGACATATATATTCTTTTGGGAGGTTTTAAAATGCAGAAAAAAGGTTAAGAGAGAGAGTGGGTCAGGTTGGTACCAACCCATGCAGTTGGAATTGGCTGTACATTATTATCCACCAGCCTCATATGTGTGTGAGGGTTGTGGAACTTGGCTGTTGTGTACTCGTAAAGTGGGAGAGCTTTGGAAACAACCCTACATGACTGAGACTGCTCAGAAATCAAATGTATCTAGATGAAGCCCAGACAGTTTTTGAACAGGGTATCAGAGACAGTTGTCACTGTGGGGCCTACTACTCCTCCAGCAGCCACAGTAGTAGGTGGCAGAGTGGGACCGTTTAACTGACTTTATCTCCAACTCATAGTTGTTCTCCCTTTTCAAGACTGAGAAGTCATCTATTTGAGGATGACCGAAATGTGAATAAATGTTTCCATTACCGTTATGAATAACTAGAATCCGAACAAAAGGCTCCCCTGCTCTTTCCTGGTACCAGTAGACATAAGAACCACCACACTGCTCAGTGCCTCTGCAGCTGAAGGAGACTCTATCGCCCTCTTTGCTTATCCATGACTTTGGCTCCTGGAACAACTGGTCTCCAGCTACAGCTGTTGACCAGAGAATAAATCTAACTTTAGCTTGTGATCACAGCTGTCAATGTCACATTTACTGTATGTGTGGAATACTCACCTAAGCAAAGGACAGACGTAAAAGCACTGAAAACAAGGAACATTTCTACACCATTAAACTGTCAACTGCTGTAACTGAAGTTGTTTAGGTCTTTGTTCAGTGTGGGCAGAGAGATGAAGATGTAATGGGGTGTGCGGTTTCAGAAAGTTAATCTAACCTCATGTCACGTGTCCACCTTGCTGTAATCCTCTATTTGTTGAGATAATTGCCTAGCATGTTCTCTAAGTTGCGTAAAAAGATAAGCTATACAAATTGACTTGGACCAACTGTTTGGTAGCATGTTCAACAAGTTAAATCAAACTTTGGCTAGAGTGAAATAAATACAGTCTAATGCATATGATTAATCATCTGTCAATCCAACTGTGGTTAAACAGTCTCACCATGTTTCCAATAAGTAACATCACTGCCTTCATTAGAAAACCATGAACGCTTTCACCACAACTTCCATCTACACAGTTTCAAAAACAGTGTGAGCAGCACCTGTGTTTCATCTGACTAATGTGTGCCAGAGAGAAACACATTCAATTCTATCATGCAATTATAATAAGATTAAAGATTGTTATAAAGAAAAACTATTTTTTTTCCCATTTTATTTTAGTTGATAGAATGATAATTTTGTTTTTACATATGACAGTATTAGAAGTAGTTATTAGTAGTATTAATAGTATACAATCATGGGGTTCATTGAAAATGTACATACACACTGGCTAGTTTAGTAGATGCACACATCTAGCATGTGCTCAGACCTCTATTTTCCTCAGAACCGACAGAATCTGTTCCTGTCACTATTATGAGACAATATGATGTAGTCAATACAGACACATTGACATTATGCAGATGAGGCAGACATACAGTCATACAGACATACAGTCATACAGTCATACAGACATACAGTCATACAGACATACAGTCATACAGACATACAGTCATACAGTCATACAGACATACAGTCATACAGTCAACAACCATTCAATCTTCATCCCAAAGAAGCTTTATTGGGTTGAAGACAGTCAGGTATGTTGAACTTATGATAACAAGTAAATTAGTAGCTTTATGCAGAGTCATACTAAGATAATGGCTTTTGTGTTTATTTGTGCACAAGAAGGTGGTCTTGCACACACTTACACTCCCCTGTTTATGTGTTGGACCTGTGCTGTTTCTGCTGCACAATAACAACACATGAACACATGATTAAAAGATGAACATGGAGCAGAAGTAAACATGTTGACCTTTTATTTGTGTCTGTTTCAATATGTATGTGTTTTACCATTTAAAAATAAAAGCTCTTTTAGGATTCCATCTTCCTATTTTAAGCAAGTATATGTGTTGGGACATTTTAATTTAAATAGGTTTAAAACTATGATGATGTTCTTCTTTCAAGGTGGTACATTATTTGAAATGACAGCTATTCTGTTGCTGTCATGTTATATGAGAGAAGCTTGCCGAACACTGTCTTTCAATGTACAGTTCATAGTATTTATTATTTGATTTAAAGAAAGAGTAATAGGTTTAGATATAAAAGCAATGAAACTATATTTTGATTGGAAACTTCTGGGACAGATATATACAATGTCAGGTTACTAACAGTTGATGTGTGAGAAAAACACTAATATGTACAATGAATATTCATCGTCTCACCATGTTTCCAGTAAACATCACCTCAGCCTTTGCTTGCACAAACAATATTTTCAATATGTGGCAGAATTATTTGTAACAATAATCTTCCTGTAATCTAATTGTTATATTTTCACAAACAAAAAATATCAAGTATATGTATCAGCATACTCTTAGAGTAAAGACATATTTGGCAAGGATATGATAGGATATCACAAGTAACCCGTAGCTGCATGCCTCACCTGTTTTTTGTCCACAATATGGTGATATTGCACAATGTTGTTAGTGGTTGTTCATGACAGTGAAGAGCAACTACTTTTTCATTATATGTTGCAATGATTTGATGTTGTGAAAACGCAGTAGTTATAATGTCCTGTAAAGGTGTAATCAATATCCTCGATCCTTTGTCCACTTGCATTAGGCCATTGCTTTTTAAGTTAAATAATGAAGTATTGTTCTTAACCATATCTCAATAACGTGTTGTTTAAGCTTCCCTTGAGAATATTTAGTAATTTTTGTGTAATGTGGATTTATTAGGAAGTATTATTTAGAATACACTGTGTAATGTGGTAAATATGGAAAAGGTTGTCACCGTTTATTAAAAAAAAACTAACACCATCATAATCATCATTAAACAATGTTTTTAAACTCATCCGTACCATAAATGATCGGTCGATTAAACTGTGGTTGAACTGTCTTATCATGTCAGCGTTTATTAGAAAACCAAACACTTCACCACATCTTCCAAACAACAGAACTGCACCTGTGTTTCATCTGGGCCTAACTCATATGTGCATTAGAGAGAGGAGAAAACAATTATTTGATCATGCAATTATAATGTTAGGCTATTAACAATTTAAAATGTTTTTGCCTATTTCATTTTTGTTGAAATGTTGTCATTCCAAAGCCATTACAAAACTACAAAAACTGTGCTGTCATAGAAAATAAACTGATAGCCTACAATGCATTCTTTTTCAACGTAATACCCGTTGGTGTCTACTTACCTAATATAGATTACTGAGCCATGAACATAATATAGATTACTGAGCCATGAACATAATATAGATTACTAAGCCATGAACATAATATAGATTACTGAGCCATGAACATAATATAGATTACTGAGCCATGAACATAATATAGATTACTGAGCCATGAACATAATATAGATTACTGAGCCATGAACATAATATAGATTACTGAGCCATGAACATGGAATTGATTTGCTTCGGCTTAAATGTATTTGTCAAATGTATCTAAAATATTTATCTGATGGCCTTACTATATTTTTGTTAATTCGAATCGTGCTATTATAATTGTGATATAATTATGTAACTTTGAATTATTGATGAATTGCATCTTGAAATTCTATGGAAAGATTTGATGTTTGGAAAATCTTTACTTTTAATGATGGCTAATCTCAACAAATAAGACGACAGACAGTACTGCACTTCAGCGATGCAAAAGTGCCATTAAGCATACCTGTTTAATGGACATGTCGTTTACAAGACAAGTGATCCACTCCATGTGTATTATTTTACTTTAACAACTGTAATAGGCCTACAAGAATGTCTAACATTAAAATATATTTAAAAAAAATATAGAAACAGATCCTTACCAAATGCTCTTAATTATTCTGGGACTAAACTGAACGTTAGAGTTGCTTCCAGACACTACTTTATAACATACATGATTTACTTTTAAAATACTTAAAATTCTAAATATTCTGTATAGAATTTGCAACAATGTGTTGTCATGTCATTTCGCTGCCATAGCCTATTAGACTTGGCTTCCTGGAAACATGGTGAGGCAGTTTAACCACAGTTTGACTGACAGATCATTCATCGTATGCATTTTCATCTTGCATTTGCAATCTTGCACACTAATCTTTGTTTAAACATATGCCATTTTATGGGTGTAAATATAGCATGTTTTAACCTGTGCTAAGTAGGCTATAGTATATACAAAAATAATAATAAGTAATTCAAATCTGTTGATCAAGCTGTGGTTAAATTGCCTCAAATGGTTTCAAGTCAGAAACACCTTACCCTTTATTACTTTTCATCAAAAGAGATTAGGCCTATTATTTATCAGCTTCCACTGACAATTAATTACAAATATTATGATCATATTTTTGGTCATAATGATGACCTTCCTATTCCAGAGTACCTGTATGTGGAAATATGCATAGCATATATAGCTGCATCCCGTATTAATAATGTATTGCTGTTAAACTGTACAATAAAATATCTCATAGGCTTTTTTTAAATGTACACCGTATATGACATCAAACGAGAGTTTATTTTCAAAGACACGTTTTAGCAAATCACATAGGCTAATAGACCTTAGTGGATAATGGACATGACCTAAGAATGGCACA
The DNA here is from genome assembly GCA_023658055.1 of Thaleichthys pacificus. Taxonomy (NCBI): domain Eukaryota; kingdom Metazoa; phylum Chordata; class Actinopteri; order Osmeriformes; family Osmeridae; genus Thaleichthys; species Thaleichthys pacificus. Next base: position 19,155,382 of record CM042857.1, on the reverse strand, counting down.
GGCCTGTGGTTACATATTGTCAGTAAATTGTATTGAAATGTATTATCTAATTTACTTTCAATATTCCATGTCTAAACAGTTGTTTAAAGATGATTAAGTTATGCATGGGTCACACCTGTTTCTCAGGCATTTTATGTTAAAAGCTTGCATTAACTGTACACTTCTGAACAAAACGGAGTTAGGTTTAACTGTTCGGGAGAAGAATATCGCACCTCAAATCCTCCTTCACTCCAATCAAGTCATTCGCATGATCGCATCAGTCCAGCCGAAGGTGCGAGGAATGCGACTTGAAACTCCCCTTTCTCCAATGAGACATTTCCACATGTATTCTCCTCTATATTCCTCCGTCTTTGTGCTCGCATGTTTTGTCGCACTCCTTCCCCCCCTTAATGAGCCGGCTCATTAGCGAACGACCCATCACTACTGGAGAATGACACTCTTGTCTCCACAGGACGCTAGGTTTACATTTACATTTACATTTAGTCATTTAGCAGACGCTCTTATCCAGAGCGACTTACAGTAAGTACAGGGACATTCCCCCCGAAGCAAGTAGGGTGAAGTGCCTTGCCCAAGGACACAACGTCATTTGACACAGCCGGGAATCGAACTGGCAACCTTCAGATTACTAGTCCGACTCCCTCACCGCTCAGCCACCTGACTCCCTAGGTTTGTCTCTGCTACCAGCCTCCTCCACCTGCACCAGGCTTGGCTATGCTCCCAGCCTCTACATCCACCGGGATCATCGTGCTACCAGCCCCATCATTCTAATAAACATCTTAAACTTCAAGTGTTGGTGTGTTATTGCACTTGTGAATATAAAGTAGGAGAGCATAGGCTACTCAAGCATTCTTACACTGTAAAAAAAATATGTAGTTTTAACGGTGAAAGACTGTAAAGTAGGCTAGCAACAGTAAAACAAATGTAAATGATAGAACATGAAACAACTGTTGAATTAACAGAAGTAGGCTACTGTTGATGTAAATACAAGAAAGTTTGATAACTTTTGCATTATTGCTTTGTAAAAAACTACACCTAAAAGGTGATTTTGTGTAGGCTAAGCCTACACAAAATCACTGTTTACATTTAGTCATTTAGCAGACGCTCTTATCCAGAGCGACTTACAGTAGCCTAACGGTGCGTGTCCACTGCAGCGACGCGAATCGCTTGCCATAGCTTGCCTTCCCACAGTTCACCACGCTCGTGGGCGTTTCAAACAGATTAATGTAGAATGTAGTTCTCTAAAGTCACTGTTGTAGTTGTCATGGCCAAGTGTGCAGACTTGGGTTTACGTACTCGCAACATCGATCAAAATACAACTTGTATACAAAATACAAAACATGTGTAAAAACGTTTTATTATATTACTCAAAGTCTCTGCTAATCTGTCGATACGATAGGGAGTTCCAGCCAGGCTAGCTAGTGCTAGTTACCACACAGAACAAAGTTACGTAATGTGACTAGACTGAATTTGAAAGTACAAGCACCAACAACTTCGGCAACCTTGCGCCATGCATCGTTTTTTATTAACATATCTGTAGGAATACAGCTATGTATCGTACAAGACTGGGTAAGCAGCCACGCAAACGATTAGTTTCTCCTCCACCTTGAAACCTAGAAAGCTAGAAATGTTGACCATGGTTGCTACGTTACGAGAAACAAGAAAACACTCCGATTGGCCATCGCTAGCGAAAATCGCTCCTCATTTGCATAAAGTTGAGAAAATCTCAACTCGAATCGCTTGAATCGAATAATACAGGTAGCGTCGCGTCGCGTCGCGTCGCAACGCGACGCTACCTGTATTATAGGCTACCTATATTGACTTCAGTTATTACAATTAATGATATACGCCACTAGGAGGCGCTGATAACAACACAACGATGTGCATTAGAGACGTAGGAGAGTCTACAACGGTGGCTCATGTGCACGCTTAAATTCAGTTACTCTGAGTAAAACAATTTGTTACTAATACATTACGTGTGTACAAGTCTGCTTTACATTACAGTCACACCATTACACTATATGCAATATCATGTCTAAATCGACTACTTTGTATGGTGAACTTGTAGTGAGACATCAAAAGTATGGTTTGGAGTCTATTAGCACGAACAGTTTAACTTATTTTTTTTAAATAAAAGTTTATAGCAGTGTAAGTCGCTCTGGATAAGAGCGTCTGCTAAATGTTTGGGGGGACTAATGAAAAATAAGTTGAGAAAAGCACATGTTTTAGTAATGTGTGTAGTTTAAGACTGAAATAGGAAAGGCAGTAGAACCGAATCTGTGTAACTTTACAAACAAGTGTTCTGTGATTTGATTTCTGCAAACATGAGTGAATGTTAACAAGGAATATCATTCCAGTTAAGTTGCGCAGAGGATTCGTTTTTCACAGTAACAGTAATGGGTTCTGTCATTCAGAGATTATTTGTATTGTGTGCATTTTTTCACAGTTCATTAAGAGTCAAACAGTTTAAGAAAGAGAAAAGAAAGATAAAGGATGGATGTAGCAATATTAATTGTGTCCACACGGACCTGTTTTTAGTGTGACACCGTCAGTGAGAATGAGACATGAGATTGTATGTGAGACACGTGCGAGTACGTTAATATATCATAGTAGTTCTGTAGTCCCCTCCATAGTTGTCTATGGTCCCCTGTATGAGAACAGGAACAAAATAAAACACAGGGGAAGAAGTTACAATCGCGTTGGTTTGTGTTAGCTGTTCTTGGATCCTTCACGCTGCCGAGTTCGACAGTTCCCTGCCAACCAGAGATTGAACTAGAGCTCCAGCGACGAGTGAAAACATGGGAAGATTTAAGGTGAAGTGATCTAAATTTGTGTCGTTTACTGGCAAGCTAGAGTGAAGAGAAACCACTGTGCTGCTCTCAAAAGCGACAAATACTGTGTCGCCATTTGCCTGGACAAGGACGTTGTTTGGATAGCCTATTTGTTTTGATACTTGGCCGTTTTTTTCTCCCTATGGACTGAGTCTGGACAATATTTGAGTATTTTGAGGAACTTCCGCTTGGAACAGAGTATTTTTCTTATTTGGACTGAAACCATTTTTGTTTAAAACAACTTTTGGGTGAGAGGACACTGATCTGTGACATTTAGTGTTTATTGCTTTTTGTGACTGCTGTTAATGTCATCCAAGTCAATGTTATCATAGCTTGGGTTAATGCATCGATCCAATATGTTATTTTATATTTTGAAGCGGTGAATGCAAGGGGTTAAATTAAAATGTCTTTAGATCAGGATAAATCATATCTGAGCGCTCAGGTTTAGTAAGTTGGCCAACAATAGTGGTAACAAGCTTAAACAATAATCACGAAAAGTGAACCCATGGGTGATTTTGAGTAAAATTCAAAACACTTTTTTTATTTTCCCAATTGATTTAGTATATTAAATCACCACTAATTTGAAACCTTTTTAACTATTGCTTGTACTGTGAAATTCTTGATCTTCTCTGGAGTAGGGGCCGTCTCATCCTCTGCTAGTAAAGTATAGTCGGTCAGGGATATACAGGTTAAGGTACATAGACACTTACGCTTGTGTTATATTCTTTAGGTCATCACTGTGACATTTCCAAATCCGAAAGCCTAAACTATTATATTAGTTTCCTGAAGGCAGAATAGGCTTGAGACTAGTTGATCTGGGGGTTAGGGACTCAGATCTTTTGCTCTCCAGCCTTTCATGGAAGAGTTATTTACCCCTACTAAGCATAGATGTAGGTTCCGTCTGTACAATTACATCACACTAGGTGAGCTTGGCAGATATTTCTGTATAAATAGAAGAGGACACTTTCAAGCACTGCACAGTTCTGCTCATCTAGTGATCTTGACCTTCTGACCTGAACTTCTACCTGCTTACCTGAAGAACCATTCACTACTCTACTTTCACTATGGCTGAACAATCTGAGAAGAGGTAAGACTGATGTTATTACAGCAATGTAATATGTGTAATGTAACACATTATAATGTACTTATGGATGTTTCCTTCAATGGCATTTTCTGCATTTTGAGCTTAAGAGTTTCTTATTTCACTGTTATGAATGTCTTTTTTTGTACCTTTTTGTGTTCATCTTGAAGGTCTATTAATGGCAGATGTGTGTACTGTCTGCTGTGCCAAAAGCCACAGTACATGTTGTCTAAACACCTGGCCAGGGTCTGTATGAAAAACAGCACACCACAAGAAAGAGCGTCTGAGGTGCAGAAGGCCAATGATTCCACCAAGAATTGGACCCGGACCAGGAATTGGGATTACAACCGTATCTGTGAGATGCTACCCCACCTGGAATGTCGTTCAGCCCTGGTGAATGAGCTTCTTGCGAGGGAGTACTTCATCAGAAACATTCCCCCTGAGACCATGGCCGTAGACTCTGCAAGTGACGACACCTCAGCAACTGCCACCATATGTGTCGGCACCTCTCCCCGCTCTTCACCACAAGGGACTGATGACAGCGACTTGTCCTCTTCTGATCTGGATGAGAGGACAGGAGACCCTTCCTGGCAAAGGTAAGTATCATAAATTGTATACATGTGTTATGTTGAAGTAGAATTTATGATCTGGACTACAACTTTTTGTTCAATTCTACAACTCATCATTTAATTCTTCCCCTCGTCTTTTCCCCCCAGTGTGCGTGGGAAAATGCTAAAGGCGGGTCTATATTCAAAGTTTCCTGATGATGCCAGTCTCATTTCGGACTTCAAAAAGTACCTCACGGACAGTCTCAGTGTCACCCACTGCCAACAGGAGGTAAGATCACTTCACACATACATTTTGAGCCAGAACACCAATTTCAATAATGTTACATACGTCTACTTTCTTCTTATGATGTTAATGCTAACATTTATTTCTCATCGTCTCTCTCAAAGGTTGACAACGTGTCACGCTTCCTGCGATATTTGCAGCCCAGGGGGGATGAGCCAAATCTGGAATTCCTCAAGAAGAGCATTGAGACACGAGATTACTTGACAAGACTACGACAGACAGACATGAGCGCAGGCACCATTCTGAAGTACATCCATAACATGATACGGTTCGTAGGCTTCCTGACGATAAAGTTGGGTCCAGGAAAGGAAGGCGCAGAGCTCCACTCCATGTGCCAAGCGTACAAGGAGCTTTTGCTGTCACTGAAGAAGCTGGTTGCCAAGGCTTGTTTACATGAAGTGGTCACCATAAAGTAAGTACTATTCATTCGCTATTGTCTTATTACCACTAATGTCTTTGTTGTTTACTACTGCAATCCTGAGTGTGGTGTGTTTAATAACCTGTCTCCTGTTTTCTCTATTTTCTTGTTTAATCTAGAAACAATCGATTAACCAATGGCATGCGCAGTGTTGCAGATTGCCAGGAAATTTTGAATGTCGCTAAGGACGACTTCCTTAACATCTTCAGGAAGTTAATGGATGAATCTCATGTCTTTGACAGTGAAAATACATCATTCCGCTATTACTGTGAAGCGGTCATGGTGTTGGGTCACTTTCAGCTCCCAGGAGCTGTGGAGGCCATGACTGTAAGTGCATCTAGTTTAACAGCTTGAAGGAGTTTGTCCCCTGAATAAGCTTTAATGGTTATTTAGAAATGCATTTAAATATTTTCAATGTTTTCCAGGTGAAAGAGTGGAAGAGAAGAAAGCATGTTGGTGGCAGGGCTGTGATTGGCATCCGCCACCGCAGAACAATAACACAACAGATCGTCACACTTGCCTTGACACAGGAGGAGGAAGCTGTAAGTCCTTTAGCAGACAAATATGTTTTACCAACTTTTGTTTTAGTATGATACAAATGATATATTACTCACAATGTTTTGCAGTCAAGTAATTGTCTTTCTTGTTCCCACAGTGGTTACAGGCATACTACGAGGAAATTCGCCCTGGATACCTCAAGGATAGTTGCGACAAGTTCTTTATTTCATCCAATGGCAAACCTCTTCACAGGGTCACAAGCGACGTCGCTCGACTCCATGAAATGTATGTTCCTACCTACATGCATGTGCTGATGAGTAAATGTTAACACTTTCTTACATTTCACCCTATTATCAGACACATCACAATTAACGTTTCATGTCAAATGTTCTTCCTCTAGCTACAATCTCCAACCTGTCAGTAGTAATGAGGTCCGAAGGGCTGCCGAGACACAGGCATCAGCAACATTTATGAAGAACGAAAAGGTATGGAATGCCATTTGATGCAAAATTTCATATATAAATGGGTAAATACATGAATAAATATGGCTATGTAATAAACCGTGTAAAAAAGAGTTGGCAATAAATATATAGATATAGCATCATACAATACATGTAGGCCTAATTATTTCAGAATGACATTTTTCAAAAGACATTTATTTATTTCACGGGACTTTTATTTCCTATTGCCACATTTATTTCTTTGCTGTATTTATTTCCAATCCTACATGCAATACTGCCATACGACAGATTTATTTGCCATTTTGACTAATAACACCGACAAAGTAGGCTATGGCAGAGTTTGTAGTTCGGCAGCCAATTGTGCTCGTGCCGTGTGCAAAAGACAAAGCGCAGATTAACGAAAACAGTAACAACTTTGCTTTTAAATTATATATTTTTTGAGTTGCTTTATTTGTCTTAAATAATATCACCTACAAATTCTGTAGAACATTTCTTTAATTCAGCAATGGTGACACAAGCGGGAATCGGATCTCACACTGCCATAAAGCAGCACGACTAAAACAATCTTAGTCGACCAAGAGCATATCGACCAGAAAATCGACGAGTCGTCTGAGTGGGGACAGCCCTGAATGTGATAGCTAGTTAGTCTTAACTAATTGCCAAGTCATTACTCGATATCCTGCCCTTGCACACGTTTACTTTAGACGTTTACCTTAGAAAACTGACCTCTCTGGGTGTGTTTTAAGATGCCTGATGAAGTTTGATGTTGTTGATCCTGCATCTTTTATTTTTGTGTGACACGTTTTGCATATTGCACTGCGCTTGTTCGTTCCTGTGCTTTGAATATCGGTAAAACCAAACGAAATGACAAAAGGCACGTGTGGAGCTGCCATGCTTGCTTGTCCTATTCCACGCCCTCTCTCTCCTCTCGCTTACTCTAATTTTCTTCTCTCCTGCAAAATACTGACAGAAAGCTATAGGAATTTTCGAGGATTTCTGTAGTCCTATGTATTTTCTAATGACTCGTATTGTCCACGAGTCTTTACATCTGGAGACCGAGTGAAGTCTGAAGTCGCAATACGTCGAGTCAAGTCGCAAGTCAATGATAATGTGACTTAAGTGCGACTCGAGTACGAGTCTCTTACTCGAGTCCCCATCTATTATAAGAATCACATCCAAATCGAATGACATTATCTTCTCCCAAGACAACTAAATCTTTCTCTGTTGCACCGTTCCCCACTCGGCTTCTACGTAAGTTCGCATGCTGCACTTTTTCAAGCAGTGATCAGCGCGCTCTGATGATTTGCATGTTAAATAAACATTTAATCCACATATGTCAAACTCAAGGCCCGCGGGCCACATAAAATGAGGTGGCAGGCCACATTTGGGAGCTTAAATGGTCTATTGAAAAAAGTCTACTCTGCTTTACAGCGTGCATTGACCATAAACTACATCTCTCACAATGCATTTCGATTAGGCTGTTACGGCAGAGTGACGACATACGCCGGCCTCTAGAAATCAGTGTTCAAAGCAAGTTCCAAGTTTAACTGGGTGAAGGCGAGCATGGTTTGAATGACAGCACTCCAATGCAGCCGGTTCTGCAAACATACCCCATGCACATTTTCAGCCAAGGTCCTTGGGCAGTCAACCCAAGTTGGTATCGCTCTCGAACTTGGTTAGAATACTGAGCCAAGCTAGATGCATGTTTCTGCTTCCCCTGTCGACAATTTGGAGCCAGAAATGAAAAAAGACATCACCTTCACTAGACAAGGTTTTACCAATTGGAAAACGGCAATGTTTATTTTACATAAAGCTCAAAAAGCTATTTTGCGCTCTATTGAAGGGCAAAAAAAGTCACTTGCAAGCTAGCATTAACTGTGGAAGTCCCTATCTAGCATCACATCAAACTCAGAATACGTCCTAGATTTCCGATAATCCCTGAATGTTTACAACGCCTGGCTTTCCGCGCCTGATTAACACTCGGATTGATAAACTAAAAAATTGTATCAATATAAAAAATTATACGATCCCTTTCCGTAATCATGATACCCCCCAGAAATGTTCAGTGCACCCCCAGTCAAAGCAGGCTGCATCCGGCCCTGGATGAAAGGCAGTTTCAAGAGAGATGGGAAAGTGAATACATTGTGCTTCAAGGAGAAAAAAGGTATGTATTTTGTGTTAAATGAGGCGATGTCGGTCGTTAAAGAGTACAATCTCCTTTGGCATTTTGACAACAAACACAGAGATAAATATGCCACATGTTACATCTGGCATATTTATCTCTGTGTTTGGTGTTTTGTTTGTGTTTGGTGTTTTGTTGTTTCTTGGAGGTGACATGTATCCTCCAAGAAGGAGTCAGGTGGCTGAGCGGTTAGGGAATCGGGCTAGTAATCTGAAGGTTGCCAGTTAGATTCCCGGCTGTGTCAAATGATGTTGTGTCCTTGGGCAAGGCACTTCACCCTACTTGCCTCGGGGGGAATGTCCCTGTACTTACTGTAAGTCGCTCTGGATAAGAGCGTCTGCTAAATGACTAAATGTAAATGTAAATGTAAGAAAAACTGCAGATTGTCCAAGAATTTAAAAGCGGACTGCAATCGCAGCAGAATATGTTCACAAAAGCTACAGCTAGAAACAATGTTTTTACATAGTAGTTACAACTGTCCCTTTGAGGGCAACCATAATGCTGATGTGGCCCTCGGTTAAAATCCGTTTGACATCCCTGGTCTAATCTGTGAGCTTGATTAGCTCGCATTGACGAGCAGTGGATTAACGATAATACTTGTGTTTTTGCTCTAGTGGGACTTCAATGGTCATCAATGTCTATGTTCTGTTCATTTTGAAATTAGTTCATTTATTTATTTATATGGCTTCAGCTATATATGTATATGATGCTATATTTATATATGATGCTATATTTATATATTTATTGACATCTTTTTTTCACGGTTTATTTCATAGCCATATTTATTTATGCATTTACCTACCTATTTATTTATTTAATTTTGAATCACACGGCATTCCATAAAAAGGAGGGTGTGGCACGTCACATGACCCATAACAGTTTTCTGGCCGACCAGCATTATCGAATGCGATTGCCAAAGGTTATATTGGCCAGAGCTCTAATGCTGGAATCCTTGATTGAGTAAGCATCCTCATTTTACACAAAACAACACGCTAATTAAATCTCACAGTTGTGTACCAAGTTGTCCTCATTTGTCTCATTTTAATTCTTATTTTCCTTAATCTTTAAAGCACTTCAGAGACCTGCTCTCCACCAAGTAAGGACGACCAGCCTTCCGAGCCTACCGAAAAAGATTTTTCTAGCTTCATCACCACATTCCCAGTTTCCACAGAAGGCCAGCCACCAGGAAAAAGGAAGAGGGTCGCTGCAGCGTTTCCAGAATCCTCCCAGTATCTCCAGAGACAGGAACATCTGCTGTGTAAGTACTCCAATCCATAATCCATAACATTGATTACCAAATCAATACATTACTTACACATGGAAATGTATTTAGTGTGATAAATGACTAGCATGACTGATGTTATTTTATTATTTCTATCAGCAAAATACATCCATCAGAAACCATCAGTCAGGAAATTGGATAGGCAGATTAAGAAGCAGGGGTGGACAGCCAACCATCCAACTCCAGAAGAGATCCGGCAGATGTGGAAACCAGCCTCCAAACTGTCCATTGAGGGTGATGCCCACACCTACAAGAAAACAATTCAGCAGAATTGGAAAGGCCTGGTCATCCAAGACTTTGGTGGAGAGAAGGGGCTAAGTAAGAAAACCTATCATTATTCTTGTAAGGGGATAAATATGAACACTTATTTACATTTACATTTAGTCATTTAGCAGACGCTCTTATCCAGAGCGGCTTACAGTAAGTACAGGGACATTGAAGTGCCTTGCCCAAGGACACAACGTCATTTGGCATGGCCAGGAATTGAACTGGCAACCTTCAGATTACTAGCCCGACTCCCTCACCGCTCAGCCACCTGACTCCCTGACTTATATGATCCTTTCATCATGTTGGGCTCCACCCATAAGAAAAACTTATTGAAATGTTTGCCAAACTGTGATCCCTATGTAGTTATTTTGATCTAACTCAGTGCTATTTTCTCTTTATTACAGGAGTGGTTACAACCAAGCCTTTTGCTGAAGGTGCAATTATCTGTGATTACCATGGAATCACCACCACAGCTGCTGAGGGGAGAGAAATGATGAGCCACAACTCAGAAGAAGACATGCGTGGCCTGTTTTTCTTCAGAGCTGGGCAGACAGAACTCTGCATTGATGGCCACAGTCCATGTGAGTGTCACGGAGCAGACACTTTTGGCAGAAGGATCCAGCATTCTTCGAAAAAGAGCAACCTGAAGCCACTTCACTGCGTCTTCAACACAGGAGAAGGTGAAAAGCAAGCCATCCTCTTCAAGGCTGTGAAGGCACATTGACACAAACACTGAACTTTCTTTTGACCACGGTGCCAAGAGGAAGTTCTTCAGAGGAGAAGGCCTGGACCTGAAATGGCTGGATGAGTAGAATATTCATGTGGATGAGAGGACTTAACATCTTGTTGTTACAACATCAACCGTCCCAGTGTGTATCCCAGTTCTGGATACCTGCTGGAACTAACAATGCATGTACATGTATGTTGTTAATTGCATTCATTTTTTAACTCTTAAAAAAAGATTGTGCATTAATTATTTTGTAAATATTTTATTGAAAATGACACATGCACACTTATGTTAATAGTTGCATGATTGAATACATTTTCTACCCCTATATTTCTTTCTTGATTTTATTTTGATGTTGTGAATAATTGATTTTGAAAATTCAATAAAAAATGACCTTAGCTTGAGCATGTGAGTAGGTCTTACCTGTACACCAGGCCCAGCTGAACACAAAAAAACAAGGCTCACATTGCCCTGACACACACTTCCAGGAGGGAAGGGAAAATACCTGTAGAGGCTTATGTCGTTAGTTTTTTGGTCTCTTTTTGATGCAGTTATGTTTTATAGGTGAGACTCAACAATAACAAATTAACTTCAGTTCATTTTACTTTCTGGCAGGGTCACAGACAGAGGTCTAATCTAGCACAAAGGCCCCTACCTGAAATAGACTACCAACGTGATACCATAACCAGTCGTAGGAATTTGTACATTAAAGATCCTGTCAAGTGGACCTGAAAACTAATTTTAAGTTCGCCACACCACAGAATGTGTTAACTATCAAACATACCAAAAACTACCAACATCCAAATTCGAATGAAAAAATAACACTGACAAGTATGTGAAATTAGGCTTTGAAATCATGAAAAAATCAGCAGTCTTCTCTGCTTGAGACTGGGGGGGCGTGTCGCCTGAAGGAGCTGAAGCTCCGCCCCTCGCTGCCTAGTGCCTACCTCCGACCCAGATAATGGACGCTACGTCAAGCCAAACAAAACCGTATAGAATTATAATGTATTTGTTCAATGAGTGAAACATACAGATGCATATAAATGAAATGTTCCCCTGAGCTGTAACAGTAACAATGGACGCCAGAGACAGCAAGCTCTCCAACTAGGCTACTTCTAACACATTAGCTACCATTTCACCAAAATGCCATCATTCTACACCGAGTAGCCTAATACACACAGAACAGAGTGATGAACTGCTGGCGGCGGTGGATTGTCCAGGTGCTCTGGTACAGCTGCGCGCTGCAAGAGAAGCCGTGTGTCTCTGGTCCATGTTAAAACTCGGTGATCACTGACTGCTGTACTATTTTTGTAGCCTACATCAGCTAGCTAGCTTCAGGATGCCACCCGCAACTGCATCTTCCCTGGATGCAAAAACTTCAAATGCGCTGCAACACTATTTAATTTCCCTATTGATGAGGAAATTAAAAATAGGTGGATTGATTTTGCGAAGAGCCACGCTGATGGAAAGCTTCGGATAAACTTCAACAGCCGCCTCTGCAGTGGATAAGAGAGTCTGCTAAATGGCTAAATGCAGTGACCATTTCACGGCGGATAGTTTTAACATGGACCAGAGACAGACGGGATTCGCGGACACACGGCTTCTCTTGCAGCGCGGAGCAGTATAACGAGCATCGCCCTCCCGGCCGTTCCTCCTCCTCCAGTCGCACCTGGACAATCCACCGCCGCCAGCAGTTCATCACTATGTTCTGTGTGCTTGTTATAATTATACTAGATAACTTTTCCAGAGATATCTCTGCTGGGAGTTAGTGCAAACCGCTAAATTGATATTAGCTACTCGGTGTAGAATGATGGTATTTTGGTGAAATGGTAGCTAATGTGTTAAAGGTTGCCTAGTTGGAGGGCTCGCTGCTGTCCATTTTTACTGTTACAGATCAGGGGAACATTTCATTTATATGCATCTGTATGTTTCACTCATTGAACAAATACATTCTAATTCTATATTGACGTAGCGTCCATTATCTGGGTCGGAGGTAGGCAGCGAGGGGCGGAGCTTCAGCTCCTTCAGGCGACACGCCCCCAGTCTCAAGAAGAGTGCTGTTTTTTCACGATCTCAAAGCCTAATTTCACATACTTGTCGGTGTTATTTTTTCATTCGAATTTGGATGGGTAGTTAATAACACTGGTGTGGCGAAACTCGTTTTCAGGTCCTCTTTACAGGATCTTTAAATATGTATTGTAGCTTTCATTTAGTCCACCAAACATTTAACTTATAAGAATTAGACAATAGAACACAATGCGCTTTTGAAGAGTGTAGTGGGTGGCTCTTAAAAGAGCCTTTGGGGTAAGTGAGAAGGTTTAGTCTTTACTTGGCCTTAACGGCCTTCTCTGTCTTCTTGGGGAGAAGCACCGCCTGGATGTTGGGCAGCACTCCACCCTGAGCGATGGTAACGCCACCGAGAAGTTTGTTGAGTTCCTCGTCGTTGCGGACGGCCAGCTGCAGGTGGCGGGGGATGATACGGGTCTTCTTGTTGTCACGAGCCGCGTTGCCGGCCAACTCCAGGATCTCAGCGGTGAGGTACTCGAGCACGGCTGCCAGGTAGACGGGTGCGCCAGCTCCCACACGCTTCGCATAGTTGCCCTTGCGAAGAAGCCTGTGAACACGACCCACGGGGAACTGGAGCCCGGCGCGGGATGACCTGGTCTTGGCCTTAGCCCTGGCTTTGCCTCCGGTTTTACCTCTTCCGCTCATCTTCGTGATATTTCTGTTCAAACTAATAGTGAAAAGCGTCTATCGGGGTACAGACTTTATAGGCTAGCTGATGGTAAACGCTTTCATTGGTCACAATGTCGGTTGGGTCTTGATCCAATCGTAGGTGGCGACAAACTCGGGGGTGGAGCCATTCTCTATCCCGCAGAAGGCGCGTTTGGTCGTCTTGTCTCCCCACCTTCCTCATCTCTCTTTGTTCATTCCGCCGCTCCTCGTTTAAGGCGCCAATCACATACATTAATGTGGCATGGATGAATGAATGAATGCAAAGTCCACTGTAGGCTACAATAGTCAATCGAGTAGTGTGAACAATTTGATATATCCACATACAAATTTGCCAGAGGCCTAGAATTATCCAGTTGGTGATGGTGGTTTTAAAATGGATTTGCACCCTTAATATACAAAGCAACTATTTGCACGCTGCTAATAGCAGAAGCACAATTTATGTGCAGCTCTACAGTTACACGAAGCACTTTCACAAATAAAAGTCTCATGCAACGATTATTTCTCAAATTAGCTAGCTGTATCATTAATGTTCTCCATCTGTCATATGGTTTTCTCGCTAGACTGCCAAATGGGAAATGCCATTGCAACTTGTTCATTTACTTTTTGTATCTTATCATAGATTTGTTGCGGACGCGTAACAAGTATCACTTCTACCTCTGGTACTGGCTGGCTACTTTGTTTTCATATTGGCCGTCCCGGGGATTTAGCTCATGTCTGAGACCATTTACATTACATTTAGTCATTTGGCAGACGCTCTTATCCAGAGCGACTTACAGTGAGTACAGGGACATTCCCCTTGAGGCAAGTAGGGTGAAATGCCTTGCCCAAGGACACAACGTCAATTTGCATGACCGGGAATCGAACTGGCAACCTTCGGATTACTAGCCCGATTCCCTCACCGCTCAACCACCTGACTCCCCAACCAAGTGAGTCAGGTGGCTCCAAGTGAATTTAAGGTGCAACAGAAGTGGCCTGTCATAAAGTTCCAAAGACTCCAAGTTAACTAAGCGTGATGAAAGACCATCATGCATGTGAAAGTGTTTTGTAGATTACAAGGACAAACAACATGGACATGCACATTTCAGGACAGGTGGGTGGCTCTTAAAAGAGCCTTTTTTGTAATACGGACAGACGCGGGCTAAGGTTTACTTCTTCTTAGGCGCTGGTTTCTTTGCCTTGGCCGCCTTGGGCTTGGCGGCTTTGGGCTTCGCTGCCTTAGTTGCCTTCTTGGGGCTCTTGGCTACTGTTTTCTTGGGTGTTGCGGGCTTCTTCGCCTTCTTGGGGCTCTTGGTCGCCTTCTTGACTGCCGCGGGCTTCTTAACCTTCTTGGGTGACTTCTTGGCAGCCGCGGGCTTCTTCGCAACCACCTTCTTGGGCTTCTTGGCAGCAACGGGTTTCTTGGCGACTGCCTTTTTGACTTTCGGAGCGGCGACCTTTTTAACGGGCTTCTTTGCCTTGGCCTCCGCCTCCTTGTTGATCTTAAAAGAGCCAGAAGCGCCCGTCCCTTTGGTCTGGACCAAGGTTCCTTTGGTGACGAGGCTCTTCACTGCGATCTTGACGCGGGAGTTGTTCTTCTCTACGTCGTAGCCGCCGGCCGCCAGGGCTTTCTTGACCGCTGCCAGGGACACGCCGCTTCTCTCCTTGGAAGCGGACACCGCCTTGACGATCAACTCGCCGACGCTGGGTCCAGCCTTCTTGGGCTTGGCTGCCGCCTTCTTCTTGGGTGCCTTGGCCGGAGCGGGAGCTGGAGCGACTTCTGCCATGTCTAAACACTCTTGGGACTTGTGCGATTTGAATGTGCGAGGCTGCTGTGTAGCGCTGCTGCGATCAGAGTGCTGGGTTTAAATACAACATGAGAACTGTGTAGACTCAACCCCCAACCCTGCTTCTCTCCGTTGCTGCTATCCGTTGGCACTTGTGTTTTCTCCCGGTGAACAACGGGCTAAACAATCCCTGTTGGAATTGAGCTGCGGTCTGGAAGTACATCGGGCAGCAAGCAGCCTTTTCAACGTTCAAAATAAAACGGTATGTGGACAGGAGGCACTCTACGTTTTGTTGTGGCCGGCTCAAATCATCGCCGTTGTCCTCGCGGAGGGAGCTCTGTGCACCGTGTTGTCTGTGCCATTTGCCCCCAATAGTATTTAAAACGGCCGTCGTGCAAAACGAGAAAACGTTTTCCAGTGAGCCAAATAATCTGTCGAGAAACGTAACTGTTTTAGAATACGCAGCTGGGGTACCAGGGGCTTTAAACTGGTCTCTTTTGGGGGATACAAAACACAGTGTGGGGCTGTGGACCGGGGGTTGAAGTCTGGGTCTCCCTGTTGCTCTCCCTCCCCTAGTTTTTCATCTCCAAGGACACAATCCTTACTGTAAATCTTGCATTAGCCTACTGTAAGACGTGTTACTGTGAGACTTACTGTAGCCTACAGCATGCATGACTGTATTCCGTGGATGGTGTGTGTCTGGTCTACCTGCTCAGTATGAGCCGGACTCGTCAGATCCAGTACATGTTAATATCCATGTTGTTGGTGATGGGGAATGTATGAGTCGTAAGGACTTTTCATTTATTTCATTAGGCTGGACAAGTGGTTGTCTTTAGTTCCTAATAGCCTGTTTGTATGATGGGCTGTTTAGGAATTTATTCAGACTGTCCTCACACAGACACATATGACATACATACACGTATGAAACGTTCACACACACATCCATACGACTGAAAACTCACATCCACATTGTGAAATCCTCGCACACACTTTGAAACACATTCACATGCGAAATGTTCACACACTCATTCATACTACTGAAGATGTACATACACACATATTACATGCTTGCACAGACGCATGGGAAACACATTTACACACGCATATGAAATGCTCAAGTCTTAAAAGGATGAGTAAGAAGCTTAGAGAATGTAAGCGTGTGAGAACATTTTCACTATATCCGGAAGTCAGTTCAGTATATTCGGAAGTCAGTTCAGTATTGCAATTTCACAGAAACATAAGCAAAATAGCTTTGAACTAGAACAAACCATTTTAAATACTTGGTGACCAAACACACAGATCTAGAAAAGTCAAGAAAGCAAAATTCTGGAATTTGAATGAGTGCAAAGTTTTTTTTGCTGTCGCTTCATTTTTTGGCAATACATAATACCCTAAATACCCTGCCCTAAAATGCACCCCATCTAATTTATGTTCTGTATATCCCAGTATCAAATGATTCTTACTGTACATTGAGGGGACTAGTATGAGTATGTGTAAGCAGAGTAAGTTTCATGCATGTGGCAATTTCCTAGTCAACAGAGACGGGAAGTAACAAAGTACAAATACTTTCTTACTGTACTTAAATAGATGTTTCTAGTATCAGTACTTACAGTTTTTTTCAAATGCTTAGACACAAATTCCTTACTTTTCACACAATTTCTGAAACCTGACACTCAAACACCAGAACTACACCTTAAATCTTAAACCATACGCACATTTTGGGGCTTTGACTCAGTTTTCAATTTCATAAAACACTTTTTGCAAAACACAAAAACACAATTTTCAACGTAACACACACAATTCTAACAGGAAGCATCTTGATTTCCTTTTTCAAACACAACCAAATCAAAATGCCACACTAATTCATCAGTGCCTCACACTAACTCCTCACATGTGCAAACACTCATTGCTTTAGTCAACACCAACCAATCATGGCTTTAGAATAGGCCTATAAATAGCCTAATTTGAGTTGATTTACAGTGGTGGGTATGATTGAACCTTTACTGTAGAAAAGGTAACAGGTATGTAACAATATACTGTAATATACACATGTTCTAATGTACACAAAATAGCTGTTTCAGCACAACACACGGTATACTATACACAAACATATTTTAGCACCCATGCATCCATTGACTGCAGTGCACTGCATGATTGGTCACAGTCTGGTGGATTACTGTATCATACCGTGCAACAGTACAGTGACTGTAAGAAGACATTCTGACAATATTGTAGAAAATAGTATGTTACTGTATGCTTCAATTCATGGCACACACAGACACACCATTCCGTAATCACCTGTTTCAAAATTAGGTTTGGTTTCTGTCCTACTACACTCTTTTGTACTGTGTAATACTGTATTCACAACCACAAATGCTTATAGTAAAAAAATAAGTTTGGTTTCAATCTTGTTTTCGTGTTTACCATGAATTTTTCATCATCTCTGCCAATTACTTTCAATCTTGTACAGAAATGTACAAAGGAGCTCATGAAAGAAGAGCTTTAGGTTTTGAATAACTGTTTGTATATGATATATCCAAAAATGTAATATAATAGCAAAAGTGTTTGCAACATGAGACAAATGTGTGCTTTTGAGACGTGTTAGTGATATTGAATGCAGTGCTTTATTTTGCAAGAGAAGCAAGGCATTTTGCATTTTGTGTGTGCAGTTGTTGGATTTGTGTGTTAAGTTTTGAAAAAAGAGGATAAGTATAAAACAAATTGTGTAATGTTAAGGATTGTGTAACTGGGTAGTGGAGAATAATACAACGTTAAACATCGGACCAAGTTATTTGTAGTTTAATGTAAGTAATGATGCAATCACAAGATACACAATGAAAACAACACACCAGGATGTTCGTAGTCTAATACAGTGAATCAGTCGAGGATGCAACAGCAGTCTCACAGAAACAGAGTCTCAGAATAGAACAAACGAAGGCCTTCGTTGAGAAAGTGGTCGTGACAGAGATCAGAGAGAGTTCTGCCCACACCAAGTTCTGTCTCCCTGTCCTTGGGAGACAGGTCTTGTACCCCCCCTAGAGAGGGAGGTCTGTGACAGGCGATTGGTCAGAAGACCGTGGGGTGGGAATGTGGTTGTCCAATTAAATGTCCAGGGCGTTCATGGTGGCACAAGGTGGGCAGTCCACGGATCTGGTGATGTTCGGAGAGGGCGGAGAAGACCCACAGGTCTGCTCAGGGAGGGGGGCAGACAAGACCCACAGGTCTGAGGTAATCCAAGGGAGGGGGTTCCAGGGAAGGGAGTAGATCGGGGGTCCTGATGGCGTGCAGGGAGATGGGAGCTGCGACTCCAAGGAAAGAGGGGGGGGGTCGTGTCTCCAGGAGAAGGGGTGAGGCAGGCCAGGCCAGGGTCGATGATATATGGGGGAAGGTGGGGTAGGGTCTCCAAGGGGAAGGGGTAGATCATCCAGTGTGAAAAGGGGGGGGGACAGGGTCTTCAAGGGAATGCAGGTGGGGCAGGGTCTCCAAGGGAATGTGCCCTCAGAACAGAGTGTATCCAAACTGCAAGTCAGACCAGCCGATCTGCCTCGTCCTTGAGCAGAGAAGAGTTACTGTCCCAGCATCACCTTATCTCTCATTTTGACACTCTGCTCCCCAGAGCTGAATAGCCCACTGTGCTCTCACCAGACCCTGAGTGCCACAGACTCGACTCCCATGCTGGCCTGCTTGACCTCAGCATTCCACTTACTTAGAATCATCTTGGTGTCTGAACCATTTGTTCTTTAATGAATCAATTGATAATCATTGGATATATGTATATTAGTATTAAGCATTACATGACATGTGTATACATATTCATATGAGGTAGTGATTGGTATAGCAGCATTGATCAGCAGTATGTTATCATTCCTTCACAGTAAGCATTTGAAAAAAGTACTTGATCTGAATCAGAATAGGTTTTTATTGCCATGTAAGTTAACACAAACACATAAATTACCATGGCAGGAAGGTGCATACAATGAACATATATGGATCTTTTTTTAATATATATATTTTTTTTTAAGTTGAAAAAGCATAATGTATAAATAACAATTTAAAAGTCTAATACTAAACAGCTAAACATGTCCTAAAGAGCTAAAGAATATACTAGAGCTAAACAATGTATATAAAATAGATATAAATATAGAATATGAAATTCGCGCCTTTCCACAGGACGCCGAAGTCGCGCGCCCGATGACATTGCAGCCACGTGATTCTACACAGCTGCAACAGTGGTGCCTTGGGGACATGATTACTAATACAAATTGAATAGTTACATACGTTGAAAGAATGATCTATGATAAGCAAATGTATTGATCATTATGTAATTAACCTGGGCTACACAGGCATACTGTAAAGATGCACAACAAAACAGCACACTTATTGAGGAATCGTTGATGTTACTATTGCACTGTGATTAAGTTGGAAACATTCAAACAAATGCGATGGACTTCCTCAATTGTAGAGACCAGTGGGTGGCTCTTAAAAGAGCCTTTGGGGTGAATTTGAAGGAGAGCCCGTTTACTTGGAGCTGGTGTACTTGGTCACGGCCTTGGTGCCCTCGGACACGGCGTGTTTGGCCAGCTCACCGGGGAGCAGAAGGCGGACAGCGGTCTGGATCTCCCTGGAGGTGATGGTGGAACGCTTGTTGTAGTGAGCCAGGCGAGACGACTCTCCGGCGATACGCTCGAAAATGTCGTTCACGAATGAATTCATGATTCCCATGGCCTTAGAGGAGATGCCGGTGTCAGGGTGGACCTGCTTCAGTACCTTGTACACGTAGATGGCGTAGCTCTCCTTCCTGGACTTTCTGCGCTTCTTGCCGCCCTTCACGGCGGTCTTGGAAACGGCTTTCTTGGAGCCCTTCTTGGGCGCGGACTTTGCTGGCTCAGGCATTGTTATGTATCGTTGCTTTTCAGAAACGAAAGATTAGAGCAGCAGCTGGTTACCCGGTATATGTAGCGGGAGACATGCACATTTTAGGCACGCCTCCTGCTAGTCGCTGCACTCAGCTGGGATGTGACTTTCGCGAGCTGTACTGAAATCTACTGCGCGTGCGTGGGATTTACCAACCCCCCCCTTTCCCTTCAGTAATCATGACTCAACCAGAGTTATGAAAACTGAAAGGAAATATTCGAAGCCCTTTTACACTGAAAAATCCTCAGCCAATCAACTTCATCAATCATTAATGTCACAGCGGAAATGTTTGCTGTATGCTTGGAGGAGATGGGGTTACTCAAAGCAAATAACTTATATTGTTCTTCTATACTCTTTGCTCAAAGCTAGGAAGTTGCGCCGAACTCCCTCAGCAGTTTACCGCGCAGTTTAACCAGAAACGCGTGGTTAATGACGTCAGAAGCTTCGTTTGGTTGCAATACAACGCGAGTCAATGGTACCTACAATAGTTTTAATAAAGCACCCATTGAGCAGATGCTAGTATCTCTGAATAAAAGCGTCAGCTAAATGACTAAATGTAAATATCTAAGGTGATGCACAGTGTAGGGTGAATTGAACCCGATAGATCTCGGTCAAACGCGCTCCCTCTATCCGGCTAATAGAACCCATATAGATCGCATAGCCCAAGCAGCCTATTAACAGTTGAAGCCTGAATAATGAACCCCTTTACAATACCATTGGCTCAAATGCTTCGGATACAGCGTGACCACCGAAATTCAACGAAAGTATTTCAGCAGCTGTCGGTATATTAGGTGCTCTATTAGCCCAAATGGATTACTAGCCTACAGACTGGTATTGAATCTTTGAATCACCAAACACTGTGGACGATACTATGCTACTCAACAGTTGTTCATTATGCCTTCTTCACCTAGAGTACACTGTAAATGTACAAATCATTTCACAGCCTGAAATCTCCAAAAAAAAATTAACACCCTACATCCGAAATATGGAAATTAAGTCTCTGATTTGTAACACGTGGGTGGCTCTTAAAAGAGCCTTTGTGTTGAACCTCGGTTAATGTACTTGTGGATGTTTTAACCGCCGAAGCCGTACAGAGTACGTCCCTGGCGCTTCAGAGCGTAGACCACGTCCATGGCGGTCACGGTCTTCCTCTTAGCGTGCTCGGTGTAGGTCACGGCATCACGGATGACGTTCTCCAGAAACACCTTTAGCACACCCCGCGTCTCCTCGTAAATCAAGCCTGAAATTCGCTTCACGCCACCGCGACGAGCCAGGCGGCGGATGGCGGGCTTGGTAATAGCCCTGGATGTTATCACGGAGAACCTTACGATGACGCTTGGCGCCTCCTTTTCCGAGTCCTTTACCTCCTTTGCCTCTTCCTGACATTGTTCTTGAAATCTGTAGAGAATAGTCTTGCTTGCCTAGAGCCAGGATATTTATGTTGTGTAAGCGGACGTGAAGGAGGCTAGTCTCTTATTTGGAGGGCGTTGCGATGGGAGGGAACTTCAGTCAGAGAGGGAAAGTATGTATATTTTACGTTTCATTCATTTAGCAGGGCCCTGTTCGTCGTAAGGGTTGAAGCTAAGTTAATCAATTGTCCCTTTAGCCCGTTAACATTAGCGAGATGAGTGAGAACAGCAAATCTCGGTTCGTCAACGGCTGATCCGCATCCAAATCATTTGGTTAATTTCAATCAGGCTAAACTTATCAGGGAAACTGCACGTGCACGTCCTACTTCAAAAGGCAGAAAAGGTCGATCACCAAAACCGTGATTTTCTAACAGTATGATGGCGGAAAAGACGAAAGAGAAAGCGGTGATAGGCTATTCTCGCCATCCGAGCAAACTATTATAATGAGTCTACGAAGACAATAAGCATATTATCATGGCTAAGCCAAACACCGCCACCGCTGCCAGAGCAAGACAAGCAGCTTGTCAAAAAATGGCCGATAAGCTAAATGCGAAAGTTTTGGGGAAATGTATAGGCTCATCTTAAGTGCATCAATCAGATTACATTTCTTTAAATGTGCCTGCTGGCAGTAGGCTTAATGGAAATTAATAATCGAATGAGATCTTGCTAGCGAAAATAATGATCTCAACTCTTTCAGAATAAGGCTAGATAAAAACAAGGCCAAAGAGTATCTAATTGATACGAATTCATAGACACTTATGAGGATATATGTAGGCTACTGCGCTTATATCATGTACTATATATGTGTATATGCATGTAGGCCTATGTGCAATAAAGCTTTCTTAAACTTGTTCACCGACTGACTGTGCAATGCTTAATAGGTTAATATTTCTGACAATAGACACTTATGAGGATATATGTAGGCTACTGCGCTTATATCATGTACTATATATGTGTATATACATGTAGGCCTATGTGTAAATCCCTCTTTGATTCCATTGACTGGGACATGGCCAGGGAATATGATGAATTGATTCATCAGCTGGTTAAGCGCCAAGTAGGCTACACTTTTCTTACAGCAACGCATGCTGCGGCTTTGCCAATGTTTTCTGCATCGCCTATACTGTATAAACATTTAGCCTATACCTGACGCAAAAAACCTCAAGGCTATGCAGTCTGAAGCACAGTTAAAGTTTCAAGTAGCTTTATTGTAAATGTTTTCACATGTCAAGACATAAAAAGGAATCGATATGACGTTTCCCACTCTCCCACAGTGAAACATAAAAAGCACAGGCACAACAGATAAAACAAGACATTTCCTAAAACATAGCGTTACATATTCGCATACAGCAGCATGAGCTCATAATAAAGCATAAGCTTGCTGCGGCGTGTGATATTTGCAATGTACGGCCCGAGAAGGTCTTGCAAATAAATGAGTCCTTGTCGGCTGAATCGATATCGCTCAAACAAGAACTCATCCGTGTGAAATAAAGGATCTTGGCAATCGCGAAGAACTCTATTGGTATAGAAAGCTAATCGAACTAAAATATAGCTCCTTGGTCAACTGGGTCTCTCAAAAAGGGAGCTGCCATGTTATTTTCCGGGGGTGTGGCAAGCTTATCCAGCTACACTTACGTTAGCCTGCTCTGGAGCAGGTTAGTGATAATTGATGTTACTATGGTGATTTATCGAAAGTTGCTTCCACGAACCAAAAAGAGGGGCGTTTTTTTTTTATCTTAGCCTGAAAATTAGCTCGCTAAACCGCTTAGCGAGCTATGACGAATACCCCCCTGGACAGCTGATAGCCGATTCTGGATCAGAAGGCTGTTGTTTTCGACCTGTCTGAGTAACCCACCCTACGAGTAGGCTAACTGCGTTAACATCGCATGCCTTTGAACCTATACATTAGTATGAAGAGCCATGTGAAATACTTTGAACCTGCTCCACAAAATACATTTCCTTTGGTAATCATAGCTGGGGTATATTTCCTCAGAATGCGATGTTGTGGAGCAAGAATGTTGGTTCGCGTTCGTTACTATACGGTTTGAATGACGAATTTTAAGGATTGTGTTGAAAATAGCATCTGATACTTACGGAGACCCAGACATGACATCCGAAAGAAAAAAAAAATTATTTGTTCCCACGAAATGCTAATTCCTTTCCAGATTAAATGTCTGTTCTTGGTCTTGGATTTTGTGAAATACATTTCTAAATAAATGCGATTTATAGTCCAGTGCGATTTATATGTGTTTTTCCCTCTTCATGCGACTTGTAGCCTACTCTGGAGCAATTTATAGTCCGAAAAATACGGTACTGTGAAATTACTTAACGTACAAATTCCTACGACTGGTTATGATCTCAGGTTGGTAGTATTTCAGGTAGGGCCCTTTGTGCTAGATTAGACCTCTGTCTGTGACCCTGCCAGAAAGTAAAATGAACTGAAGTTCATTTGTTATTGTTGAGTCTCACCTATAAAACATAACTGCATCAAAAAGAGACTTACTACTGTACACCAAAAAACTATCGACATAAGCCTCTACAGGTATTTTCCCTTCCCTCCTGGAAGTGTGTCAGGGCAATGTGAGCTGAGAGTCTGGGGGCCTAATTGACCCTTTTGAGCTGAAATGTTCTCAGTGAGAGTGAACATGTGTTTATTGGCCTTGTTTTTTGTGTTCAGCTGGGCCTGGTGTACAGGTAAGACCTACTCACATGCTCAAGCTGAGGTCATTTTAAATGGAATTTTCAAAAGCAATTATTCACAACATCAAAATAAAATCAAGAAAGAAATATAGGGGTAGAAAATGTATTCAATCATGCAACTATTAACATAAGTGTGCATGTGTCATTTTCAATAAAACATTTACAAAATAATTAATGCACAATCTTTTTTTAAGAGTTAAAAAATGAATGCAATTAACAACATACATGTACATGCATTGTTAGTTCCAGCAGGTATCCAGAACTGGGATACACACTGGGACGGTTGATGTTGTAACAACAAGATGTTAAGTCCTCTCATCCACATGAATATTCTACTCATCCAGCCATTTCAGGTCCAGGCCTTCTCCTCTGAAGAACTTCCTCTTGGCACCGTGGTCAAAAGAAAGTTCAGTGTTTGTGTCAATGTCCTTCACAGCCTTGAAGAGGATGGCTTGCTTTTCACCTTCTCCTGTGTTGAAGACGCAGTGAAGTGGCTTCAGGTTGCTCTTTTTCGAAGAATGCTGGATCCTTCTGCCAAAAGTGTCTGCTCCGTGACACTCACATGGACTGTGGCCATCAATGCAGAGTTCTGTCTGCCCAGCTCTGAAGAAAAACAGGCCACGCATGTCTTCTTCTGAGTTGTGGCTCATCATTTCTCTCCCCTCAGCAGCTGTGGTGGTGATTCCATGGTAATCACAGACAATTGCACCTTCAGCAAAAGGCTTGGTTGTAACCACTCCTGTAATAAAGAGAAAATAACACTGAGTTAGATCAAAATAACTACATAGGGATCACAGTTTGGCAAACATTTCAATAAGTTTTTCTTATGGGTGGAACCCAACATGATGAAAGGATCATATAAGTCAGGGAGTCAGGTGGCTGAGCGGTGAGGGAGTCGGGCTAGTAATCTGAAGGTTGCCAGTTCAATTCCTGGCCATGCCAAATGACGTTGTGTCCTTGGGCAAGGCACTTCAATGTCCCTGTACTTACTGTAAGCCGCTCTGGATAAGAGCGTCTGCTAAATGACTAAATGTAAATGTAAATAAGTGTTCATATTTATCCCCTTACAAGAATAATGATAGGTTTTCTTACTTAGCCCCTTCTCTCCACCAAAGTCTTGGATGACCAGGCCTTTCCAATTCTGCTGAATTGTTTTCTTGTAGGTGTGGGCATCACCCTCAATGGACAGTTTGGAGGCTGGTTTCCACATCTGCCGGATCTCTTCTGGAGTTGGATGGTTGGCTGTCCACCCCTGCTTCTTAATCTGCCTATCCAATTTCCTGACTGATGGTTTCTGATGGATGTATTTTGCTGATAGAAATAATAAAATAACATCAGTCATGCTAGTCATTTATCACACTAAATACATTTCCATGTGTAAGTAATGTATTGATTTGGTAATCAATGTTATGGATTATGGATTGGAGTACTTACACAGCAGATGTTCCTGTCTCTGGAGATACTGGGAGGATTCTGGAAACGCTGCAGCGACCCTCTTCCTTTTTCCTGGTGGCTGGCCTTCTGTGGAAACTGGGAATGTGGTGATGAAGCTAGAAAAGTCTTTTTCGGTAGGCTCGGAAGGCTGGTCGTCCTTACTTGGTGGAGGGCAGGTCTCTGAAGTGCTTTAAAGATTAAGGAAAATAAGAATTAAAATGAGACAAATGAGGACAACTTGGTACACAACTGTGAGATTTAATTAGCGTGTTGTTTTGTGTAAAATGAGGATGCTTACTCAATCAAGGATTCCAGCATTAGAGCTCTGGCCAATATAACCTTTGGCAATCGCATTCGATAATGCTGGTCGGCCAGAAAACTGTTATGGGTCATGTGACGTGCCACACCCTCCTTTTTATGGAATGCCGTGTGATTCAAAATTAAATAAATAAATAGGTAGGTAAATGCATAAATAAATATGGCTATGAAATAAACCGTGAAAAAAATATGTCAATAAATATATAAATATAGCATCATATATAAATATAGCATCATATACATATATAGCTGAAGCCATATAAATAAATAAATGAACTAATTTCAAAATGAACAGAACATAGACATTGATGACCATTGAAGTCCCACTAGAGCAAAAACACAAGTATTATCGTTAATCCACTGCTCGTCAATGCGAGCTAATCAAGCTCACAGATTAGACCAGGGATGTCAAACGGATTTTAACCGAGGGCCACATCAGCATTATGGTTGCCCTCAAAGGGACAGTTGTAACTACTATGTAAAAACATTGTTTCTAGCTGTAGCTTTTGTGAACATATTCTGCTGCGATTGCAGTCCGCTTTTAAATTCTTGGACAATCTGCAGTTTTTCTTACATTTACATTTACATTTAGTCATTTAGCAGACGCTCTTATCCAGAGCGACTTACAGTAAGTACAGGGACATTCCCCCCGAGGCAAGTAGGGTGAAGTGCCTTGCCCAAGGACACAACATCATTTGACACAGCCGGGAATCTAACTGGCAACCTTCAGATTACTAGCCCGATTCCCTAACCGCTCAGCCACCTGACTCCTTCTTGGAGGATACATGTCACCTCCAAGAAACAACAAAACACCAAACACAAACAAAACACCAAACACAGAGATAAATATGCCAGATGTAACATGTGGCATATTTATCTCTGTGTTTGTTGTCAAAATGCCAAAGGAGATTGTACTCTTTAACGACCGACATCGCCTCATTTAACACAAAATACATACCTTTTTTCTCCTTGAAGCACAATGTATTCACTTTCCCATCTCTCTTGAAACTGCCTTTCATCCAGGGCCGGATGCAGCCTGCTTTGACTGGGGGTGCAGTGAACATTTCTGGGGGGTATCATGATTACGGAAAGGGATCGTATAATTTTTTATATTGATACAATTTTTTAGTTTATCAATCCGAGTGTTAATCAGGCGCGGAAAGCCAGGCGTTGTAAACATTCAGGGATTATCGGAAATCTAGGACGTATTCTGAGTTTGATGTGATGCTAGATAGGGACTTCCACAGTTAATGCTAGCTTGCAAGTGACTTTTTTTGCCCTTCAATAGAGCGCAAAATAGCTTTTTGAGCTTTATGTAAAATAAACATTGCCGTTTTCCAATTGGTAAAACCTTGTCTAGTGAAGGTGATGTCTTTTTTCATTTATGGCTCCAAATTGTCGACAGGGGAAGCAGAAACATGCATCTAGCTTGGCTCAGTATTCTAACCAAGTTCGAGAGCGATACCAACTTGGGTTGACTGCCCAAGGACCTTGGCTGAAAATGTGCATGGGGTATGTTTGCAGAACCGGCTGCATTGGAGTGCTGTCATTCAAACCATGCTCGCCTTCACCCAGTTAAACTTGGAACTTGCTTTGAACACTGATTTCTAGAGGCCGGCGTATGTCGTCACTCTGCCGTAACAGCCTAATCGAAATGCATTGTGAGAGATGTAGTTTATGGTCAATGCACGCTGTAAAGCAGAGTAGACTTTTTTCAATAGACCATTTAAGCTCCCAAATGTGGCCTGCCACCTCATTTTATGTGGCCCGCGGGCCTTGAGTTTGACATATGTGGATTAAATGTTTATTTAACATGCAAATCATCAGAGCGCGCTGATCACTGCTTGAAAAAGTGCAGCATGCGAACTTACGTAGAAGCCGAGTGGGGAACGGTGCAACAGAGAAAGATTTAGTTGTCTTGGGAGAAGATAATGTCATTCGATTTGGATGTGATTCTTATAATAGATGGGGACTCGAGTAAGAGACTCGTACTCGAGTCGCACTTAAGTCACATTATCATTGACTTGCGACTTGACTCGACGTATTGCGACTTCAGACTTCACTCGGTCTCCAGATGTAAAGACTCGTGGACAATACGAGTCATTAGAAAATACATAGGACTACAGAAATCCTCGAAAATTCC
Source organism: Thaleichthys pacificus (assembly GCA_023658055.1). NCBI lineage: Eukaryota > Metazoa > Chordata > Actinopteri > Osmeriformes > Osmeridae > Thaleichthys > Thaleichthys pacificus. The sequence goes on along the minus strand of CM042857.1, from coordinate 19,127,369 downwards.
TATAGCTTTCTGTCAGTATTTTGCAGGAGAGAAGAAAATTAGAGTAAGCGAGAGGAGAGAGAGGGCGTGGAATAGGACAAGCAAGCATGGCAGCTCCACACGTGCCTTTTGTCATTTCGTTTGGTTTTACCGATATTCAAAGCACAGGAACGAACAAGCGCAGTGCAATATGCAAAACGTGTCACACAAAAATAAAAGATGCAGGATCAACAACATCAAACTTCATCAGGCATCTTAAAACACACCCAGAGAGGTCAGTTTTCTAAGGTAAACGTCTAAAGTAAACGTGTGCAAGGGCAGGATATCGAGTAATGACTTGGCAATTAGTTAAGACTAACTAGCTATCACATTCAGGGCTGTCCCCACTCAGACGACTCGTCGATTTTCTGGTCGATATGCTCTTGGTCGACTAAGATTGTTTTAGTCGTGCTGCTTTATGGCAGTGTGAGATCCGATTCCCGCTTGTGTCACCATTGCTGAATTAAAGAAATGTTCTACAGAATTTGTAGGTGATATTATTTAAGACAAATAAAGCAACTCAAAAAATATATAATTTAAAAGAAAAGTTGTTACTGTTTTCGTTAATCTGCGCTTTGTTTTTTGCACACGGCACGAGCACAATTGGCTACCGAACTACAAACTCTGCCATAGCCTACTTTGTCGGTGTTATTAGTCAAAATGGCAAATAAATCTGTCGTATGGCAGCATTTCATTAAAGTACATTTACATTCAACGTATGTTCACCCGGTAGGTTAAATGCAAACTCTGCCAACAGCGGTTTATTTTTCATAGTTCGACGTCGAATATGATGTAGCCTACCACCTGAAAACCGTAAATTGGCCTACTTCGCTCATGCTAATGCGCTGGGTTGAAAAATGAATATGCCTCTGGCTAGAGGTTACTTCCTGCACATCTTGCACACGAAAACGGTGCTCGATAAGACTCAAACTATTTAAGACTTGGTCATCGATGTCGATGTTCTGTAGAGCACTTATCAGTCCAAGTACCTCTACAAAATCTTCAGTGTGTGCCAAAATGATGTCCCCTGACAAGCCATGCTGATCAATTAAAACAGCTATAAGGCCAGCATGCTATCTCTGACACCACTAATACCAACATCTGCACTACAGCTTGTTTTTCTCCAGGTACCCCACAAGGTCTGCCTATGATCTAGTGCAGTTGCTTTGGTCTGAAGATAACCACGACCCTCTCAATTGCATGTAGGATTGGAAATAAATACAGCAAAGAAATAAATGTGGCAATAGGAAATAAAAGTCCCGTGAAATAAATACATGTCTTTTGAAAAATGTCATTCTGAAATAATTAGGCCTACATGTATTGTATGATGCTATATCTATATATTTATTGCCAACTCTTTTTTTCACGGTTTATTACATAGCCATATTTATTCATGTATTTACCCATTTATATATGAAATTTGGAATCAAACGGCATTCCATACCTTTTCATTCTTCATAAATGTTGCTGATGCCTGTGTCTCGGCAGCCCTTCGGACCTCATTACTACTGACAGGTTGGAGAGTGTAGCTAGAGGAAGAACATTTGACATGAAACGTTAATTGTGATGTGTCTGATAATAGGGTGAAATGTAAGAAAGTGTTAACATTTACTCATCAGCACATGCATGTAGGTAGGAACATACATTTCATGGAGTCGAGCGACATCGTTTGTGACCCTGTGAACAGGTTTGCCATTGGATGAAATAAAGAACTTGTCGCAACTATCCTTGAGGTATCCAGGGCGAATTTCCTCGTAGTATGCCTGTAACCACTGTGGGAACAAGAAAGACAATTACTTGACTGCAAAAACATTGTGAGTAATATATCATTTGTATCATACTAAAACAAAAGTTGGTAAAACATATTTGTCTGCTAAAGGACTTACAGCTTCCTCCTCCTGTGTCAAGGCAAGTGTGACGATCTGTTGTGTTATTGTTCTGCGGTGGCGGATGCCAATCACAGCCCTGCCACCAACATGCTTTCTTCTCTTCCACTCTTTCACCTGGAAAACATTGAAAATATTTAAATGCATTTCTAAATAACCATTAAAGCTTATTCAGGGGACAAACTCCTTCAAGCTGTTAAACTAGATGCACTTACAGTCATGGCCTCCACAGCTCCTGGGAGCTGAAAGTGACGAAACACCATGACCGCTTCACAGTAATAGCGGAATGACGTCTTTTCACTGTCAAAGACATGAGATTCATCCATTAACTTCCTGAAGATGTTAAGGAAGTCGTCCTTAGCGACATTCAAAATTTCCTGGCAATCTGCAACACTGCGCATGCCATTGGTTAATCGATTGTTTCTAGATTAAACAAGAAAATAGAGAAAACAGGAGACAGGTTATTAAACACACCACACTCAGGATTGCAGTAGTAAACAACAAAGACATTAGTGGTAATAAGACAATAGCGAATGAATAGTACTTACTTTATGGTGACCACTTCATGTAAACGAGCCTTGGCAACCAGCTTCCTCAGTGACAGCAAAAGCTCCTTGTACGCTTGGCACATGGAGTGGAGCTCTGCGCCTTCCTTTCCTGGACCCAGCTTTATCTTCAGGAAGACTACGAACCGTATCATGTTCTGGATGTAGTTCAGAATGGTGGCTGCGCTCATGTCTGTCTGTCGTAGTCTTGTCAAGTAATCTCGTGTCTCAATGCTCTTCTTGAGGAATTCCAGATTTGGTTCATCCCCCCTGGGCTGCAAATATCGCAGGAAGCGTGACACGTTGTCAACCTTTGAGAGAGACGATGAGAAATGAATGTTAGCATTAACATCATAAGAAGAAAGTAGACGTATGGAACATTATTGAAATTGGTGTTCTGGCTCAAAATGTATGTGTGAAGTGATCTTACCTCCTGTTGGCAGTGGGTGACACTGAGACTGTCCGTGAGGTACTTTTTGAAGTCCGAAATGAGACTGGCATCATCAGGAAACTTTGAATATAGACCCGCCTTTAGCATTTTCCCATGCACACTGGGGGGAAAAGACGAGGGGAAGAATTAAATGATGAGTTGTAGAATTGAACAAAAAGTTGTAGTCCAGATCATAAATTCTACTTCAACATAACACATGTATACAATTTATGATACTTACCTTTGCCAGGAAGGGTCTCCTGTCCTCTCATCCAGATCAGAAGAGGACAAGTCGCTGTCATCAGTCCCTTGTGGTGAAGAGCGGGGAGAGGTGCCGACACATATGGTGGCAGTTGCTGAGGTGTCGTCACTTGCAGAGTCTACGGCCATGGTCTCAGGGGGAATGTTTCTGATTAAGTACTCCCTCGCAAGAAGCTCATTCACCAGGGCTGAACGACATTCCAGGTCGGGTAGCATCTCACAGATACGGTTGTAATCCCAATTCCTGGTCCGGGTCCAATTCTTGGTGGAATCATTGGCCTTCTGCACCTCAGACGCTCTTTCTTGTGGTGTGCTGTTTTTCATACAGACCCTGGCCAGGTGTTTAGACAACATGTACTGTGGCTTTTGGCACAGCAGACAGTACACACATCTGCCATTAATAGACCTTCAAGATGAACACAAAAAGGTACAAAAAAAGACATTCATAACAGTGAAATAAGAAACTCTTAAGCTCAAAATGCAGAAAATGCCATTGAAGGAAACATCCATAAGTACATTATAATGTGTTACATTACACATATTACATTGCTGTAATAACATCAGTCTTACCTCTTCTCAGATTGTTCAGCCATAGTGAAAGTAGAGTAGTGAATGGTTCTTCAGGTAAGCAGGTAGAAGTTCAGGTCAGAAGGTCAAGATCACTAGATGAGCAGAACTGTGCAGTGTTTGAAGTGTCCTCTTCTATTTATACAGAAATATCTGCCAAGCTCACCTAGTGTGATGTAATTGTACAGACGGAACCTACATCTATGCTTAGTAGGGGTAAATAACTCTTCCCTGAAAGGCTGGAGATCAAAAGATCTGAGTCCCTAACCCCCAGATCAACTAGTCTCAAGCCTATTCTGCCTTCAGGAAACTAATATAATAGTTTAGGCTTTCGGATTTGGAAATGTCACAGTGATGACCTAAAGAATATAACACAAGCGTAAGTGTCTATGTACCTTAACCTGTATATCCCTGACCGACTATACTTTACTAGCAGAGGATGAGACGGCCCCTACTCCAGAGAAGATCAAGAATTTCACAGTACAAGCAATAGTTAAAAGGTTTCAAATTAGTGGTGATTTAATATAATAAATCAATTGGGAAAATAAAAAAAGTGTTTTGAATTTTACTCAAAATCACCCATGGGTTCACTTTTCATGATTATTGTTTAAGCTTGTTACCACTATTGTTGGCCAACTTACTAAACCTGAGCGCTCAGATATGATTTATCCTGATCTAAAGACATTTTAATTTAACCCCTTGCATTCACCGCTTCAAAATATAAAATAACATATTGGATCGATGCATTAACCCAAGCTATGATAACATTGACTTGGATGACATTAACAGCAGTCACAAAAAGCAATAAACACTAAATGTCACAGATCAGTGTCCTCTCACCCAAAAGTTGTTTTAAACAAAAATGGTTTCAGTCCAAATAAGAAAAATACTCTGTTCCAAGCGGAAGTTCCTCAAAATACTCAAATATTGTCCAGACTCAGTCCATAGGAAGAAAAAAAACGGCCAAGTATCAAAACAAATAGGCTATCCAAACAACGTCCTTGTCCAGGCAAATGGCGACACAGTATTTGTCGCTTTTGAGAGCAACACAGTGGTTTCTCTTCACTCTAGCTTGCCAGTAAACGACACCAATTTAGATCACTTCACCTTAAATCTTCCCATGTTTTCACTCGTCGCTGGAGCTCTAGTTCAATCTCTGGTTGGCAGGGAACTGTCGAACTCGGCAGCGTGAAGGATCCAAGAACAGCTAACACAAGTACCAACGCGATTGTAACTTCTTCCCCTGTGTTTTATTTTGTTCCTGTTCTCATACAGGGGACCATAGAGACATCTATGGAGGGGACTACAGAACTACTATGATATATTAACGTACTCGCACGTGTCTCACATACAATCTCATGTCTCATTCTCACTGACGGTGTCACACTAAAAACAGGTCCGTGTGGACACAATTAATATTGCTACATCCATCCTTTATCTTTCTTTTCTCTTTCTTAAACTGTTTGACTCTTAATGAACTGTGAAAAAATGCACACAATACAAATAATCTCTGAATGACAGAACCCATTACTGTTACTGTGAAAAACGAATCCTCTGCACAACTTAACTGGAATGATATTCCTTGTTAACATTCACTCATGTTTGCAGAAATCAAATCACAGAACACTTGTTTGTAAAGTTACACAGATTCGGTTCTACTGCCTTTCCTATTTCAGTCTTAAACTTATAACTACACACATTACTAAAACATGTGCTTTTCTCAACTTATTTTTCATTAGTCCCCCCAAACATTTAGCAGACGCTCTTATCTAGAGCGACTTACACTGCTATAAACTTTTATTTAAAAAAATAAGTTAAACTGTTCGTGCTAATAGACTCCAAACCATACTTTTGATGTCTCACTACAAGCTCACCATACATAGTAGTCGATTTAGACATGATATTGCATATAGTGTAATGGTGTGACTGTAATGTAAAGCAGACTTGTACACACGTAATGAATTAGTAACAAATTATTTTACTCAGAGTAACTGAATTTAAGCGTGCACATGAGCCACCGTTGTAGACTCTCCTACGTCTCTAATGCACATCGTTGTGTTGTTATCAGCGCCTCTTAGTGGCGTATATCATTAATTGTAATAACTGAAGTCAATATAGGTAGCCTACATTTGCATTTCGATACTCTGAGTAAATATAGTTGTTAATAATAGTTCATTATTTTCATATGAAGAACCATGTCAATAAATGACACCCTATGATTGCAAATGTACTTTCTGGGTATTATACATATTGGAAACTACAAACTCTCCTGGATACAAATATGTTTAAATCACTCAGATATCTTTATCACAACTGAAGTTACGTAATTTTAAAGTCGACCTGTGTCAAAAAGTGATATGGGAGAAAATCCTTTTGTTCGTAATGACGTTGTGAATCTAAATGTTAGTTTAAGTATAAGGCTACATGAATAACTTCTCAGCAAGTAATTTCATTGATCAGTTGTTATGGGCTGCTGCAGCACTCAAAAGAGCAGGCAAACTAAGCATTTGATTTGACATGGCTTGAAAATCATGCTAGCTGACATGTCCAAAAACCGTTGAAATTAACAGTTTTTCATAAGTAATGTGAAGGAATGATAACTATACTGCTAATCAATGCTGCTATACCAATCACTACCTTATTTAGTCATTTAGCATAGTCATTTAACCTTATATACATATATACACATATAGTATGTAATTCTCTATACTAAAACATGTATCCAATTGTGATCAATTGATTTAATAAAGAACATATGAGATCATGCAACAGGATGCTTTCTGTGCAAGTAAGGTCATGCTGAAATGTATCTGTAAAGTAAGATCATGCGAAATTGTAACTTCGGTGTGTGGGCAAGAATGCATGCCGATGTCAGGCAAACTGTTTTGGGAGGCGAGTTTGTGATGCTCAGGGACCGCAGTGAGCACAATAGGGCCTCTCAGCGCTTGGGAGTAAAAGTGTCAACTTGGGAGATAAGGTAATGTTGGGAGAGTAACTCTTCTCTGCTTAAGGACGGGTCAGATCAGCCTGTCTGACCACCTTTGGATATACTCTGTTCTGAGAGCATATTCCCTTGGAGACCCTGCCCCACCTGCATTCCCTTGGAGACCCTGTCCCCTCCCCCTTTTCACACTGGATGATCTACCCTTTCCCCTTGGAGACCCTACCCCACCTACCCCCATATATCATCGACCCTGGCCTGGCCGCCTCACCCCTTCTCCTGGAGACACGACCCCCCCCCTTTCGTTGGAGGCGCAGCTCCCATCTCCCTGCACGCCATCAGGACCCCCGATCTACTTCCTTCCCTGGAGCCCCCCCTCCCTTGGATTACCTCAGACCTGTGGGTCTTCTCCGCCCCCTCCCTCTCCGAACATCACCAGATCCGTGGACTGCCCACCTTGTGCCACCATGAACGCCCTGGACATTTAATTGGACAACCACATTCCCACCCCACGGTCTTCTGACCAATCGCCTGTCACAGACCTCCCTCTCTAGGGGGGTACAAGACCTGTCTCCCAAGGACAGGGAGACAGAACTTGGTGTGGGCAGAACTCTCTCTGATCTCTGTCACGACCACTTTCTCAACGAAGGCCTTCGTTTGTTCTATTCTGAGACTCTGTTTCTGTGAGACTGCTGTTGCATCATCGACTGATTCATTGTACTAGACTACGAACATCTTGGTGTGTTGTTTTCATTGTGTATCTTGTGATTGCATCATTACTTACATTAAACTACAAATAACTTGGTCCGGTATTTAACCTTGTATTATTCTCCACTACCCAGTTACACTATCCTTAACAGTAATCATATACTTTTTGTACATTACAATGAAGTTTAGGGTGTTAACTATACAAAACATCAACAATCTCAATTTTGACAGAAAACGATTTTCGATCTTTTATGGCTTATAGCCAACAATGGGCGGCCGCGACATCCACGGGTTTCCGCAGGCCGCCACACATATTTAAAAAATAAAAGTTTATAGCCTGTTCTCCTATTCTGAAATGGCGGTAGGCTACATGACAGTAAACAAAAGCTGCAAGACACCCAATGCAACTGCCACGAGACACTTGCGTACCACTATCAACAGAACAGTAACTGTCATGTACCAGTGGAGGCGCTGTCACGTACCACTCGCTCCACTGTCACCTACCACTCGCTACAGTACAGTACAGTTTCGGTTCTAACCGCTACTAGTTTGACTGACCACGAAAAGACTTAACTGCATTTATGATCCATGGTGTTCTGCAGCAGCCTATTTTCATATGCTCCATTCTTAAGTGGCTTTGGGGAAAAACGCAAAATCAGCAAATAGGCTGACGCACACGGAATCATTACAAATGACAAGGCAATTATCCCTAGTCAACTCCGTAATCAGTGACTATTCAGGAATGGTCCACTATCATTAATCATTCTGGGGGAAATTCTAAGCAATTACATGGCGCATAAAAAGGTGGTGTCGGGAAATAATACGTTTTCGGCTGTATATAAGAGAATAACCCGTCCCTGATCACGAAGGTTAATAGTTGACTCATGTATAATACAGGAAGACATTCGAGCAAATGCAATGGACTTTCCTCAATTGCAAGACACAAGTGGGTGGCTCTTAAAAGAGCCTTTGTGGTTAATTTGAAGGGACGCCCGTTTACTTGGAGCTGGTGTACTTGGTCACGGCCTTGGTGCCCTCGGACACGGCGTGCTTGGCCAACTCACCGGGGAGCAGAAGGCGGACAGCGGTCTGGATCTCCCTGGAGGTGATGGTGGAACGCTTGTTGTAGTGAGCCAGGCGAGACGACTCTCCGGCGATACGCTCGAAAATGTCGTTGACGAAGGAATTCATGATTCCCATGGCCTTGGATGAGATGCCGGTGTCGGGGTGGACCTGCTTCAGTACCTTGTACACGTAGATGGCGTAGCTCTCCTTCCTGGACTTTCTGCGCTTCTTGCCGCCCTTCACGGCGGTCTTGGAAACGGCTTTCTTGGAGCCCTTCTTGGGCGCGGGCTTTGCTGGCTCAGGCATTGTCAATATCGTTGCTTCTCAGAAACGAATGATGAGTAGAGCGGCAGGTTACCGGGTATATGTAGCGGGAGACATGCAAATTTTGAGGCACGCCTCCTGCTAGTCGCTGCACACAGCTGGGAAGTGACTTTTGCAAGCTATTCTGAAATCTACTGCGTATGCGTGGGATTTACCGACCCCCTTAACCTTCAGTAATCATAACTGACAGTCCTGATTACTTAAAGTAAATATTTGAAAAAATGTTACACTTCATCAATGTACCTTTTACACTTCAAAGAACCAAGCTCGGAAGTTAAGCCGAACACCCTGGGCAGTTTACCGCCTAGTTTAACCCGAAACACGTGGTTATTGACGTCAGAAGCTTCGTTTTGTTGCAGTACCACGCAAAACCCCCATGCATCCAGGGCTGAGTCAATGTTATCTACAACAGTTTTAATAAAGCATTCATTGAGCAGATGCTAATATCTCAAGTCACGCATAGTAGACAGATCTTGGTAAAACGCTCTCCCCTTGTTCGGCTAATAGAACCCATGTATAGATGCCATAACAAGTAGCCCACAAACAGTTGAAGCCTGAATAATGAACCCCTTTACAATACCATTGGCTCACATGCTTCGGATACGCCATTACCACCGAAATACAAATGGAAGTTTTTCAGTATTTGTCAGTATATTTTATGCTCGCCTTAAATGGCGTTCTACCCCAGATTGGTATTGAATCGGAGTTCAAATGCGCCAAAAGCAGGGGGACGAAACTAGAGTAACCCAGCATTGTTCAGTTTTATTCACCCGGGATACGTTCTAGATATACCATTCATTTCACAAGGCTCCACTCAATTGAGACACCGAACACCTGGATTATGGAAACATATCTCTAATGCGTAACATGTGGGTGGCTCTTAAAAGAGCCTTTGTGTTGAACCTGGGTTTGCCTACTTTATCACTTAACCGCCGAAGCCGTACAGAGTACGTCCCTGGCGCTTCAGAGCGTAGACCACGTCCATGGCGGTCACGGTCTTCCTTTTGGCGTGTTCTGTGTAGGTCACGGCATCACGGATGACGTTCTCCAGGAACACCTTCAGCACACCGCGTGTCTCCTCGTAGATCAAGCCTGAAATACGCTTCACGCCTCCGCGGCGAGCCAGGCGGCGGATGGCTGGCTTGGTGATGCCCTGGATGTTATCACGGAGAACCTTGCGATGACGCTTTGCACCTCCTTTTCCGAGTCCTTTACCTCCTTTGCCTCTTCCAGACATAATGATACCGCTGCGTTGCTGATGATATTGAGAATGGTTTGGATTGTATAGCGCCGCGATGTTTATTGTGCGTACGCGGACGTGAAGGAGGCCAGTTCTTTGCTTGGAGGGCGTTGCAATGGGAGGGAACTTGAGCCAGACAGGGAAAAGATAGGCTGTAGTCCACATTTAGATTTTACGTTTTATTAATTTCGCAGAGATATGTAGACGTCCTTGTTCATATTATTATTTATTTGACATCTGATAAGCACCTGGCTGAGACACTTCAGACTAGATAGCTAAAACAGGCTCATCATCGTCATTTGATCGATTTCTGGCGATGGAGGACCTTCAACAACTCTTCATTGTTGATGATAATCACAGTCCCTCTCCCGTCCTCCCTCTGCTCCAGCTCTTCTCTCTCAGGCACCTCCACCAACCGGCCGTCTTCTCTCTCCATCTTCCATGAAAACGTCACAAAGTCTGGGAACATGTCACTGGCCTGGCGCAGTACGCTGATCCTCGCATTGCGTTGATGTGTAAATGCTGGGTAGATGGTCAATTTCGGTGTTGACTTAATTAGCTTCTTTTTTTTTTCATTTATATACACCACCGTTGAAGAAAGTGTTTTGTCCGTCTCTTCATAACGGAGTGACTAATTTCAGTTGAGTTCTGGATTTTAGTATTATCAATCTGCAGATTGGGAGAGAAAACCAGACCTCTCACATTAAATGACAACACAACGCCAGGCTTAGGTCTCAATCATTTCACTCTCAGCTCTGAAGGACCATCTTTTATAGGGTACAAGAATGTAAACATAGATAGTGACAGTTACAACAGTCTCAGAGAAAGAGATTCACAGCTCCTAACCCATAACCACTCTCAGGGTAGAGAGATCATAGTTGGAGCTTTCCTTGTAGTCATGACAAGGGACGTTTACCCAGTACTTTCTCCTGACCCCGAACATCTATTCAACCTGACACATCTCACACAATCTACTCTTATTAATGGCAAACTCAAATGAGAACATTCTAACTAGTATCCAATAGCTAGTTCTATTGATTAGTGAAAGTTCTATTGATTAGTGAATAATGTAAGCACACAGGAAATCCCAATTTCTTCCACACCACCCTGCTACAGTATTGTACGTGAAATATTAAGGTTACTTTCTGAGAATGTTCCTCTCCTGTGCAGTTTGTAAGTTTTAGCACCCACCTAGCTGACAAGGTCCATTATTTCCAGCCAGTCAGAGGATGTATTCAACAGCCAGATGGTATGGTAAGACATCTGGAAGCAATCATTTAAACACCATCAATTCACCCCAGTAACAAAGTAGGGAATATGTCATGTGTCATCTCATTAACATTGACCCCTTCCTCATTTTTCCATTCCAGGGATTGACCTAGGGTTGGAAACCACACCACACAACAACAACCTTTCACAAACACTGCTTTAGCCAGTTACGGGACCAAAAAGCTAGATATTCAATGGCACATCAATGACACACGCAGTGAATTGTAATTCGACAGAATTCCATTTATATGGGTTGGTTCTCACTAAACCGTGCCATATGTAAAAAGTTATTAAATCTACATATTGTTGCAGATCCAAGTAAATACCTAGTATCCTGCCTCCACACTTGCAAGTCCTCTTTCCATCATTTACATTTACATTTATTCATTTAGCAGATGCTTTTATCCAAAGCGACTTCCAAGAGAGAGCTTTACAAAGTGCATAGCTCACTGATCATAACAACAAGACAGCCACAAAAACACTGCAGGGAGCCAAAACATGAAGCACATTGTGAACAACCAAAACAAGTGCCAAAGGGAAGAACCACAAGAGCATGTAGTTAAACAAGTTACAATTAAACAAGTGCAAGTGTACCTGTAGAAAAGCAAGGCAACAGTAAAAAATATTTCACAGCGAGTACAACAATTTAAATCAGTTACCACTAACCAACAAGAGCAGCAAGACTCTAAGCAAGAGTCATTGCGATCCTTGAGGAAACTAACATGGGGTCCAGCAAACCATTCCTAAGTACCGTTGTACTCCTGGAACAAGTGCGTCTTGAGCCTTTTCTTGAAGGTGGGGAGACAGTCAGTGTCTCTGATGGAGGTGGGGAGTTGGTTCCAACACTGGGGGGCCAGACAGGAGAAGAGCTTGTGTTGGGACCGGGCGCTCTTGAGCGGTGGGACCACCAGGCGGTTGTCTGAAGAAGACCGTAGGTGGCGGGTGGGGGTGTAAGGCTGCAGGAGAGACTTGATGTAGTCGGGTGCAGTCCCGTTCACTGCTCAGAAGGTCAGTACCAGGGTCTTGAATCTGATGCGGGCCGTGATGGGTAGCCAGTGGAGGGAGATTGGGAGCGGGGTAACATGGGAGCATCTGGGTAGATTGTAGACCATGCGGGCCGTTGCGTTCTGAATCCTCTGTAGAGGGTGGGTTGCGCATGCTGGGAGACCGGTGAGCAGCGAGTTGCAGTAGTCCAACTTGGAGGGGACAAGTGCTTGGACTAGCAGCTGGGTGGAGTGCTCAGACAGGTATCTCCTGATCTTCCGGATGTTGTAGAGGGTGAATCTACACGACCGGGAGACCGCAGCAATGTGGGCTGTGAGGGAGAGCTCGTCATCCCCGAGGTTCCTGGCAGAGGATGAAGGGGTCACCGTCGCAGATCCCAGGGTGATTGAGAGATCGTGGGAGATGGAGGGTTTGGCCGGGATGATGAGGAGTTCTGTTTTGGCGAGGTTCAGCTGGAGGTGGTGCTTGGTCATCCAGGCAGAGATGTCTGTGAGGCAGGCCTCGATCCTAGCTGAGATCCCTGGATCAGTCGGGGGGAACGACAGGTACAGCTGCGTGTTGTCAGCGTAGCAGTGGTAGGAGAAGCCATGGGAGGTGATGATTGGTCCAAGCGAGGTGGTGTACAGGGAGAAGAGGAGGGGTCCAAGGACGGAGCCCTGTGGGACACCAGTGGAGAGCTGGCGGGGGCCTGACACTTTGCCTCCCCAGGAGACCTGGTAGTGACTGACAGGAGGGCAGTTTCTGTGGAGTGGCTAGTCTTGAAGCCCGATTGGTTGGGGTCAAGCAGGTTGTTCTGAGAGAGAAAGTTTGACAGTTGGTTAGATACGGCGCGTTCAATTGTTTTAGAAAAGAAGGGTAGCAGTGATACTGGTCTGTAGTTCTGGAGGACGGATGGGTTAAGGGAGGGTTTTTTGAGTAGAGGGCTAACTCTGGCCTGTTTGAAAGCAGAGGGGAAAGTGCCGGAAGTAAGAGAAGAGTTAAGGACATGGAGAAGAAAAGTTATGATGGAGGGAGAGATAGTTTGAAAGAGAGGGGAGGGGACTGGATCGAGGGGACAGGAGGTGGGGCGATGAGAGAGAATGAGGTCAGAGATCTCTGCCTCGGACAGGGGAGAGAAAGAGTTTAGACATTTAATTGGGTCAGTCATAGAGGGTGAGTGGGTAGGAAAGGTGGATTCAGGAAACCGACTGCTAATGTCAGCGACTTTTTCCTCAAAGAAGGAGAAGTTGTCTGCTGTCAGGGTGGGGGGGGGGTGGGGGGGGGGTGGGGGTTAACACCAGCAGGTAGTAGCAGTGCTACGAGTATTATGCTAGGTTGCTAGGTAATGGAAGCTAACTAAAGCTAGCTAGCTTCTGTTTCCGAAAAATAACTCACTCTGGTGGGAGCGTTGGAAATATTTAGAACTCACGCATCTAAAAGTTAATAATTTTACATTCTATACCAAAAAGGTTGAGGAGGGCAACTTTCAAGAGATATGGGAATTCTGCCTTTATTCAGGCGGTACGATTTTGGTGTGATTTGTGTAAAACTTGCAATCTGAGTGAGACTGCGTCACCCGGTACATTGTTTTGACTTTAGCTTCAGAGACTAGGGTCGCTCAATGGCAGTGTGTTCACAATGTCGTATTTCACTCCATTCTACACCAAAACTGTTTTTTGTAGATACGAGCCTGCTGAAGATAGCCAGGGCCTCTGATTTCTCAAAGCGAGCCTGTTTCATTCGTCATTTGCCAGAGAAACCGACCTCCGTTAGCCAGGCTAGTTTGGCCCGTTTCACTCTGTCAGGGTATTTAAAAGGTCTCTTACAGTCAGAATCACTGTTTACAGGCAAAGGTCGCGGAGGTCCTTGGCCAAATGTGTATATTGACCAGTTTAGAGCTAAATACTCTTGCCAGAGCCTGGAATCGAACCAGTGTTTTGAGTGATTTTGCATGGGTCTCCATCAGGTCACCCGGACATTTCACACTGAGGTACGCAGCAAAAATCACTATTCGGATTTTCCCGCTTCTGGTACTTAACCGGTTTGGATAAATACATGGTCTTCAAAGTTAAATAATGTAAAACGCACAAAATGCTCATAATAATAATAATGTTATTGTTGATTGTGTGAACTAGCTAGGTTTGCCGTTGGGTTAGCACAAGTGGAAGTGGTGAGACCTGTTTTCCGGTTTAGTCATCTGACGTTCGACATATACCCTATTGGACCCTCTTGCCGGTGTTCGGCTGTGTTGCCAACTTTGTTGCTAGATTCAGCAACTTTTCAGACCAACATGGAAAATGTTACTTCAAACAGCACCTTGCAACAAATTTAGCTACTTGCCACGTTTTACCAACTTTTGAAAAGTAACTCAAATGCTTGCATTTTCCCTGCAACACCAACATTTTCTCTGTCACACAAGGTGTGTTCGACTTGATTTGACATAATTCATGGAAGTTGTCATGTGCACTATTTGGGTAAAAATACTGGAAGATTTGAAGATAGAAATGTGTTCCTGCAGAGTGGCGGTCTATCTTTGGATCAGAAAGCAGCAAACATTGAAGCTCTACAGAAGGAAATATTGTTTTATAGAGAAATAAGTGGGATTCAATGCTTGAGCTCAAAATATAGCCCATGCAATGGGCACCTGAGTTCACCCAGAGCAGGAAGAGAAAACGGCAGCTTACTGAAGAAAGGTCAGATGCACAGGAGACTCCTGATGTAGCATTTCAGAATTATGTATGTTGTAGTGGACACTGACAGTACATTGTACAGCTGACATCCAGATTTCAGTTGATCAGGGACATTTGCAATGATTTCAAGGGAATACTCAAGTTCCAGCAGTTGGGTGAGGAGGATATTAAGTCATCTTGTAGAAATGTGCTAACAAAATATCCCAAGGATCTATCTGAAAATTTGGAAAAACAAATGCTCCATCTGAAAAGAATATACAGTGCCCCATTTTCAGGAGGAACATCAACACCCTTGGAGTCGCTCAACAGAATTCATGACATGAAGCTTGAGAGCATTTATGGTGACATTTGTATTGCTCTGAGGATATTCTGCACTTTACCTGTAACTGTGGCAGGAGGATAAAGGTCCTTCAGTAAACTCAAAATCATGAATAATTACATGTGCTCCACAATGAGCCAGGATAGGCTCAATAACCTGGCAATACTTGCCATTGAGCGTGAAATGGCTAAACAGATTGAATTCAAATACATTATAATAAACTTTACATCCAGAAAGAAAAGAAAGATCGCTATATAATAGGCAAAGATAAAGGCAGGTAAATTGCATTTTATTTTAAAAATGTGGTGTGAGTGTAGCAGATCTCAGTGTGTCAAATACTTATTTTATGTGTATGTGTGTGTGTCAGGCCCAGCGCCACACAAGTTGTTAAGGGTTAGGGTTAGGTTATGTTTAAGTTTTATGTATCTATAGAAAGATGTATTTGTTTTGCTATAATGTAGCCCCCATCACTGAGTAAGTCTCAATCAATTTACATAGGTTTTATGTTGGAGAGAGCACACACGAGCATGCGTTAATATAAGTAAAGCCCTATTTGGGGTGGGTCCTTTCACTGGCCTTTTCAGGGGCCCAGCAATTTCTATGGGAAAGAAGAGCTGGAGTAGAGGGAGGACGGGAGAGGGACTGTGATTATCATCAACAATGAAGAGTTGTTGAAGGTCCTCCATCGCCAGAAATCGATCAAATGACGATGATGAGCCTGTTTTAGCTATCTAGTCTGAAGTGTCTCAGCCAGGTGCTTATCAGATGTCAAATAAATAATAATATGAACAAGGACGTCTACATATCTCTGCTAAATTAATAAAACGTAAAATCTAAATGTGGACTACAGCCTATCTTTTCCCTCTCTGGCTCAAGTTCCCTCCCATTGCAACGCCCTCCAAGCAAAGAACTGGCCTCCTTCACGTCCGCGTACGCACAATAAACATCGCGGCACTGTAAAAGCCAAACCATTCTCAATATCATCAGCAACGTAGCGGTATCATTATGTCTGGAAGAGGCAAAGGAGGCAAAGGACTCGGAAAAGGAGGCGCCAAGCGTCATCGCAAGGTTCTCCGTGATAACATCCAGGGCATCACCAAGCCAGCCATCCGCCGCCTGGCTCGCCGCGGAGGCGTGAAGCGTATTTCAGGCTTGATCTACGAGGAGACACGCGGTGTGCTGAAGGTGTTCCTGGAGAACGTCATCCGTGATGCCGTGACCTACACAGAACACGCCAAAAGGAAGACCGTGACCGCCATGGATGTGGTCTACGCTCTGAAGCGCCAGGGACGTACTCTGTACGGCTTCGGCGGTTAAGTGATAAAGTAGGCAAACCCGAGGTTCAACACAAAGGCTCTTTTAAGAGCCACCCACATGTTACGCATTAGAGATATGTTTCCATAATCCAGGTGTTCGGTGTCTCAATTGAGTGGAGCCTTGTGAAATGAATGGTATATCTAGAATGTATCCCAGGTGAATAAAACTGAACAATGCTGGGGTTGCTCTAGTTTCGTCCCCCTGTTTTTGGCGCATTTGAACTCCGATTCAATACCAATCTTGGGTAGAACGCCATTTAAGGCGAGCATAAAATATACTGACAAATACTGAAAAACTTCCATTTGTATTTCGGTGGTAATGGCGTATCCGAAGCATGTGAGCCAATGGTATTGTAAAGGGGTTCATTATTCAGGCTTCAACTGTTTGTGGGCTACTTGCTATGGCATCTATACATGGGTTCTATTAGCCGAACAAGGGGAGGGCGTTTTACCAAGATCTGTCTACTATGCGTGACTTGAGATATTAGCATCTGCTCAATGAATGCTTTATTAAAACTGTTGTAGATAACATTGACTCAGCCCTGGATGCATGGGGGTTTTGCGTGGTACTGCAACAAAACGAAGCTTCTGACGTCAATAACCACGTGTTTCGGGTTAAACTAGGCGGTAAACTGCCCAGGGTGTTCGGCTTAACTTCCGAGCTTGGTTCTTTGAAGTGTAAAAGGTACATTGATGAAGTGTAACATTTTTTTCAAATATTTACTTTAAGTAATCAGGACTGTCAGTTATGATTACTGAAGGTTAAGGGGGTCGGTAAATCCCACGCATACGCAGTAGATTTCAGAATAGCTTGCAAAAGTCACTTCCCAGCTGTGTGCAGCGACTAGCAGGAGGCGTGCCTCAAAATTTGCATGTCTCCCGCTACATATACCCGGTAACCTGCAGCTCTACCCATCATTCGTTTCTGAGAAGCAACAATATTGACAATGCCTGAGCCAGCAAAGCCCGCGCCCAAGAAGGGCTCCAAGAAAGCCGTTTCCAAGACCGCCGTGAAGGGCGGCAAGAAGCGCAGAAAGTCCAGGAAGGAGAGCTACGCCATCTACGTGTACAAGGTACTGAAGCAGGTCCACCCCGACACCGGCATCTCATCCAAGGCCATGGGAATCATGAATTCCTTCGTCAACGACATTTTCGAGCGTATCGCCGGAGAGTCGTCTCGCCTGGCTCACTACAACAAGCGTTCAACCATCACCTCCAGGGAGATCCAGACCGCTGTCCGCCTTCTGCTCCCCGGTGAGTTGGCCAAGCACGCCGTGTCCGAGGGCACCAAGGCCGTGACCAAGTACACCAGCTCCAAGTAAACGGGCGTCCCTTCAAATTAACCACAAAGGCTCTTTTAAGAGCCACCCACTTGTCTTGCAATTGAGGAAAGTCCATCACACTTGTTCGAATGCATTTGTGTATTTAACATGAAGCAGAAACATCTTTGTGAACCGGGACATGTTGGTCTATATGGAAGCAAATCGTGACCAAAATTAAATGCATTTGCAGAAATTCTTTTTTATTTTAAGAATGTGGCTGCGTTATTGGACTCAAATACAATTAGTAATCAATCATTCGATTTGCATTTTCTTCAAGACTGCACAATTTGTCATCAAAAAGAAAACGGGCATTGATAGAGCGGACATTGCTTTTTCGTTTCAGTGGTCTTCCCGCAAAGTACTGCCAGAGAATGTCTAATATAGGTATATATATAGATCTAAGGATCTAATATATATAGATCCTTAAACAGGCTCTGGTACTGCCCATAATTCGAAAACGAAAAAGCAATCTGAGCGGCGCAGCAGAGTGACGTCAGTAGCCGCTCTTCTTCAGCTCCCTGCTGACCGAGCTACCCATCGTGTTCGGTAGGGGGCGGTGTGCACATCTGCATTGCATTACATTGCAAATGTGCCGGGACATTTACATTTAGTCATTTAGCAGACGCTCTTATCCAGAGCGACTTACAGTAAGTACATTTATTGAATTGCCGGGTCTTTAGAGGACGCATCACAGATCATGGCGCTTCCTCAAACTGAAAAAAACGGTTTACTATGGCAACCTCATTAATGTGTAAATCTGTGACGGCAGAGTATGCCTTTCCTATCAGTGGTCAGACGAACTTTGACAGTAGGCTAGGTCAACTTTTCGAAAATGGCCTCAAAAAGACAACAGGGAGTCAGGGGCAGAAAAAAGAAATACAAAGAAACTGCGAGATGATGCCCGTGCATCACTTTCAGGTAAGTCCATGTTTAATCATTGTTAAATACGGGAAATGTGCTGCTAATTTAATGGTTAGCCTATGCATACACCTCGAACTAGCTGACGTTATTGCTAATGTTAGCACACTCAAATATGTTAGGTGCAAGCTAAATTGAGATTTTACTGTTAAACATATATGTATTTTACAAGTAACTGACGCCAGCTAGCTGTTACTTTACATTCTATGATGCTTTTATATTCGATTTATCAAATCGTTTTTAAATGAGTAATAAAGGTGGAGAGCTCCTTGGCTGCATGCTTTCAGTTTTAAATGTTTATAATTTGGAAAACCAGGCTAAGAAACGTTAGCCTGGTCCTACCCAGACTCTCGTACATTGCATTTGTACAGAGTCTGGCCTCGCTCCATTGACAAGCGTTGACTTCCTTGTAGGCGGGTACTATGTTGAAGTTTAAAACTATTGGATCTGCCCAGAGCCACTCTGATCTGCCATAACCAATCGCTAGCGTTCGCCTTAGCCAATTCCTTCACCACTACTGTCACAGAGCTAGCTGCCGTAGCTGGAGAATCAAACTTTTCCCGAACCCTGTGGGGAGGAGGGCCACAACATCATGACCACCAACAAAACTCTGGATTGTTCTTGCTCCGGCTTTAATTTATGGATATTCGGCAGCGTTGCCACAACCGCAGAATAGCTTCGCTCGCATCTTTCTCCGCCGCCATTACTGAACTACAACTCAAACTAGTGCACGACATCACGTCATCGTTCTCAGCCACTCCCTCTGTTCGCTGATTCGCCGGTAGAAAATCAACCAGAAAAATCTGATTTACGTACCTCATGGCCAGACCTATGTACAGAAGCGAAAATAATTTTGAGCCGAAGTACGTAGGAGGGCAGAGCCAGGCTAAAGAAACGTAACAGTGCGTTCACACTGCAGCGACGCGAATCGCTTGCCATCGCTTGCCTTCCCACAGTTCACCACGCTCTGGGGCGTTTCAAACAGATTCATGTAGAATGTAGTTCTCTAAAGTCACTGTTGTAGTTGTAATGGCCAAGTGTACAGACTTGGGTTTACGTACTCGCAACATCGATCAAAATACAACTTATATACAAAATACAAAACTGTTTAATAGACATACACGTTGACATGTGTACGTTTTATTATATTACTCAAAGTCTCCGCTAATCTGTCGATACGATAGGGGGTTCCAGTCAGGCTAGCTAGTGCTAGTTACCACAGAACGAAGTTACGTAATGTGACTAGACTGAATTTTAAAGTACAAGCACCAACAAGTTCGGCAACCTTGCTTGCGCCTTGCATCGTTTTTTTTAAATTAACATCTCTGTACGAATACAGAGACGTGTCATACAGTACTGGGTAAGCAGCCACACAAACGATCAGTTTCTTCTCCATCTTGAAACCTAGAAAGCTAGAAATGTTTACCATGGTTGCTACGTTACGAGAAACAAGAAAACACTCCGATTGGCCATCGCTAGCGAAAATCGCTCCTCATTTGCATAAAGTTGAGAAAATCTCAACTCTGTCGCGTCGCTACCCACAATGCACCACGCAAGCGATTCGCCTGGCTCCATAGAAAATGAATGGAAAACATCGCATCGCTCGCATCGCGTCGCTGCAGTGTGAACGCCCCGTAAGGGTGGGGCTGAAAAATTAAGAGACAAAAAGACATCACCTTCACTAGACAAGGTTTTACCAATTGAAAAACGGCTGTTTATTTTACATGAAGCTCAAAAAACAATTTTGCGCTCAAATAAAGGCCAAAAAATGTCGCTCGCGCGCAAGTCGGGAACTCTGTTAATAGCATCACATCAAACACAGAATGTGGATACATTGGCAGGGCAACTGTGGTGGCGGGAGCCGGTGCGGGGGCCGGTTCTGGTGGGCCGGTCTGGATCAAAGTCCAGGGCCTATTTTTACTCCCAGTCCGTCCCTGCCAAGCCCTGATCAACCAGCTGTTTAGGGACAGATACACAGCAGAGAACCACCACCTCTGAATAGGTGTTACATTGTGATGCTGCTGTTGTGTTAGGCTATTGGTATTGAGTTATATGTTTGGTAATAAAAAGTTAAACTGGCAAAAACAATCGGGTTGGGGGGGGGGGGGGATAAAGGAATTATGCTTAGGGCACCAAAATGGCTAGCAGCGGCACTGTATGCAGCCAATAAGCTCTCTCGCTCGCTCTTCTCACGCCTGGAGGAGGAGAGGAAGCACCTGCTGGGGCACATGCCCATGCAGAAGAGGCCCCACGCTGCTCCCCTTTCCTCTGTTTCCGCAGGTGCCTCTCAGAGTAGGAGGAAGCGAGCTCGCTGTCCCGCGGCACCTGTCCCACCCTCATCTGTTCCCCCCGAGAGAACGGGTTACAGCCGTCCACCTAACCCCAACTGGCGCGGTGGCGGAGGTGGGAAGAAGAGGAGAGCGTGACTGGCGGCGGGGACCGAGGCTTCGGTTCCCACCCCTGTTTGTAGGGATGAAATAAAGAGGCTTGGACCTCCACTTTACTCTTTCCTAGAAAGACAAGTGTTCCATCCAGTGCCTCTTATGGTCTCGACAGATACAGAGCTGAGCACTCGTACTGTTGTCGAGCGGAGTAATAACTTGGTTTCGGTTCGCGAGTTTTCCATAACTAGCGATGCCGAACCATCGAGCACGTACGTAGCGGAGTCTGGCCCAGCTAGCAAGCGTGTGGCCAGACCGCTAGCCACCCCCATGCACCATAACACAGTGTGTACACACTGTGTTATGGTGCATGGGTACTGCAGGGGTACTGTCGCAGCGGTGGCTCATGTAACGTGATATGTTATCACGTTACATGAGCCACCGCTGCGACAGTACGCACAGACCTCTGGTCACGCTGTGAGACCTCTCGAGGCTCATAACGAGAACAGCACTCAGACCTCTTTTGGCCTTGGGGCGCTGTTCCAGCCCTTTCGAGTTGACCCCACCTTGGGCTGTGCCGCCGATTCGGTGCACAGCGGCGGCTGGGGTCAGACGAGAATACGGCAGTTTCCTGTCTGCGGCTCCGCAGCTAAACGCACACCCGCTCTCTCTGCGCTATGCAGAGTGGCGAGAGTTCGACTGACTCTGTGCCATTTCGCGCCTGTGTTGAAGGATCAACACGTCCTCGTAAGATCCGACAACAGAGCGACGGTGGCTTACATCAACAGACAGGGAGGGGTGCGCTCATCACTTCATCGCTTAGCGGAGGAAGTGTGGACTTGGGCTTTCACACACCTACGCTCCCTGAGAGCTCAGCACATTCCAGGTCTGCTCAACGAGGGAGCGGACCTGATGTCAAGGGGCGGCCCGAGAGGAGAGGATGAGTGGAGGTTGTGTCCATCGTGTCTCTGATCTGGGCGCGCTTCGGTCGAGCACAGGTGGATCTGTTTGCGTCACCGTCACAAGCCAACACACAGTGTCATCTATGGTTCTCGCTGCGCGCACAGGACAGACCTCCGCTTGTTGTCGATGCGTTCTGTATGAGCGGAGCCCCATAGGGATGCAGGCCCAGCTCGACTTGTTCAACCCGGCTGTATTTGATACTTTTTGGGAGGATGAGTGACGGCTGTCACCCCCTTATATAGGGCACCTGTGTGAGTGACAGGTGCGGATACATTTTGATCTTCAGTCATTGGCTGTACTAAGCAGCGGGTAAACCAATAGGAGCAGAGCTCCCCTATGGGGCTCCGCTCCACTCATAGAACTGGAGTTACCTCCATTAACTATCGTTGGCCGGTAATGCGGCTCGTGACAACAAGAAGACCCGTATAATCCCCCGTCACCTGCAGCTGGCCGTCCGCAACGACGAGGAGCTCAACAAACTTCTCGATGGCGTTACCATCGCTCAGGGTGGAGTGCTGCCCAACATCCAGGCGTTACTTCTCCCCAAGAAGACCGTCAAAGCCAAGTAAAGACGAACCTTGGTCTAACTCTCCCCAAAGACTCTTTTAAGAGCCACCCACTACACTCTTCAAAAGTGCATTGACTTTTTCAATTAAATCTCAAACTGACTACTTCGATATAACTAGCTTGGTCACTTTAAATGATGGCCCTTGTTATGAATGCATGATTCGAGGGCCCTAAATTGGCCTATAGCAAGCAGTCGTTGGTAAACGAATGCGATCGGGGTCTAGCTGTGAACAGTCGCTGTGTTCTTACCAACATGGAACTCAGGATATTTGATGTAGCTGTTATTTTTGGTATACTGGGATCCTCTGTATACCGCATCAGTCATTTTAATTAGTATTTTTATATTAATGTAGTATTGATATAGATGACGCATTAAATTAACAAATAACACTTAACCATTCAGTTTTTTTACAGCTAATTTTATTTTAGTCAATTATGTCAATATATGGTCCAGGTAGCCTACTGTTTAGAGTTGGCTACCTGGTACAGTGCTAACTAGTAGAGAAAGATCAGGCTAGCATGGTGCTAACCTGTTGATGTGGACCAAGATAGCATGGTGCTAGCATGCATGGCACTACCCTGTAAAAGACAAGTCAAGCTAGCTTGCTAATAAAAGGATGAGGGAAACAAGACAGTGAAGATATTGCGTGACAGATAATATAAAACTAAACATAACTTGGTCAACTAAAGATTTTAATAAATAGTTAAATTAAACACAACTGAAGTAACAGCTGATCTGAAGATAACCAGCAGATCGAGATGTTCTGGTGAGACTGTGTTCTCCTGATCCTACCAACACCAGGTAGGTTCATGTGGTAGTAAACGTTAGAGCATTAGTCATTAAGTATGTCCTCACACCCCAGAACCAGCAGTAGTCCTATGGAGAAACCTGTCCATACGCTGCCGACTGATCAACTAAACACAAGATGATTAGGAGTCAGCCTGGAGGTCTGAGGTCTCCAAGCTGGTGGACAGGTGCTTCTACACAGGTGAGGAGGACCATTTCAGGCAGCACCACCAGGTGAGTCAGGACTTCAGCACCACCCCACCAGGTGAGTCAGGACTGAGAACTACCACCAGGTGTGGGTCCTGCAGATGTCGCCACCCAGGTCTCCTTCTGGCCTCTCTGTGAAACCAGCCAGATAACCAACCAGTGAGACAGTCAGGGCTGAGTTTCCCAAAAGCGTCGTAAGCCTAAATTGATTGTAGACCATCGTACGATGGATCTTAGTTGTACAGGCCGTTTCCCGAAACCATCGTAGCTAAAGAGTCACTTGAAAATCGTCGTAGATTAACGAGAGCTCCAGACCAGTCGTAGATCGCTAAGTGCATCGT
Source organism: Thaleichthys pacificus (assembly GCA_023658055.1). Classification (NCBI taxonomy): domain Eukaryota; kingdom Metazoa; phylum Chordata; class Actinopteri; order Osmeriformes; family Osmeridae; genus Thaleichthys; species Thaleichthys pacificus. The sequence goes on along the minus strand of CM042857.1, from coordinate 19,103,320 downwards.
AGCACAGAGACTCAGTGGAGACACACGTAGGCCGACCATGAAAACTACATTAAACTAATGCTGAAAGTTACTTCCGATGGAAAATAAGATGATTTTGGTTCTCTTTTTACAGCAGTTACGCTGGAACTGGGATATTTCTTAGTGAACCATACAAGTTTAAGTGCCGAAAAAATATCAGAATCCGGTTTATTCTCAAGTAAATTTAGGTTACACAAAATAATTAGATTTGGTGGGTTTGGCGCATGCAATGAAGGTATTTAAAAAACAAATGTCAGTCTTATTCAAAATACTATAAAATTGAAATATGGCTGTTGTAATGTGCAATAGTAACTAGAAATGCATTAACGTAACGCTTTTACAAGTACAATAACACAACAACAATTGAACATTGAAGATGTTTATTAGAATTATAGGGCTGGTAGCACGCCAAGCCCGGTGGATGAAGAGGCTGGTGGCAGAGCCGAGCCTGATGTTAGGAGATGGTGGCGCCCAGGAAATGGAAAGACTCCACAGGGTTGACTGGGAAGTCACACAGGGTGAAGGGGCTCGGAGGGAGTGAAAACTCATACAAAAATCATAAAAGCCATTGAAGATAGCCTAAGTCCTGCACCGCAGACTTGTCCCCTCTGGTTGTGGGAATTGGATGTGGTCTGGGATGTGACAAAGTAATGCAGTTGTGACAGCCTGCACAGATCTTGACACTGAGGCCTTGGAGAGCCCATGTCCATCTCCAATAACCTCCAGAAAACTGCCAGTGGCATAGAACCTTTAACACTGCCAGTAGTTGGGTTGCAGGGGTCAGTGCAAAGGACCTCCTTGTTAGCCTCTGCATGTCTGCTTCTATGTGGTTCATGAGCAGCATGATATCATGATGTCATCTGACATATCTTACACTCATAATGAGTATAATTGATCAACCATCAATTAAAGTAGAGTTGATTATTCATGTCAGAAACAATGATTCCATGTTGAAGACAGGGTATTCATTACTTATGTGTTTGTCATTTGTCACAATGTCATTTGTGGCCAATATGTGAGAATTATGAGATTGCAAACATGGTCTTGGAAAGCTGTTGGACTATGCAAGATTTTAGATATAGTCAGCACTAGAAAATAAGACAGTAAATATGTTGGATTGAGATGCTTGTATTTGTACATTGAATTATTTAGGCTGCTAGCTGGGACATGCCATGTGTGATACCATTTATATGCATGGTTTTTAACCTTGTAGTTCAATCAAGTAGTAAATATAGGACTCATATATATATATATATATATATATATATTTGCCTATGGAAAGTGGAGTAGCCTACCAAGAAGAGTTAAAAACCAAGGCACAAGTAATTTGAGAAATAGTTGTTTTAGTGGAGTTTGTTCTCCCTGCTCCTGCTCCTCACATGGATCTATAAGGTAAACATGTAAGGATTGGACAGGCAACACTGAATATATGATACAATACACAATTCAGCCTTTACTTAATTTAAATAAACATTGTATGCTTAGCCTATAAGGTAACCTAAATTTGACACTACCTTGTTGATTGGGAAGAAGAATAGGCACAGAAATGGAGGGCCTTGTGAACTTCATCTCTTCAAACAAGAGCTTCCTCACCTCAATTTGGAGACAAGCCCAATTATTTCCAAGACCTATTGGTATTTAGCATCCTGTGTCGCTGATTGCAGGGTCCTAACACCGATGTAAAACTCAGATGCAGCATAGTTTGCACGTTCACCTTATTGTCTTTGCCTTCATGTAGCATCATACAATGTACATTGAAAAGTACTCAAATAAGTAGCCTATAATAAATGTTAAGTTTTCTTTAGCGACAGAAAATATTTTTTGTGTACCGTAATTCGTCAAATATTTTGGTTAACGTTTAAATGTTTAAGTCTTAAAGTTGCGTCAGAAGAATCACATTTCAGTACAATGGACAGCGTCTTGTTAAGTGCAACTTAAGAGACACGTACGATGGTTCTCCTTAAGAGCATGTTCGGGAAACGCACGTAAGAAATAACGATGGATCGTTATTTTGATCGTAGAGAACCCTCGTAACAGCTACGATCCATCGTTATCGGGAAACGCAGCCCTGATTAGTTTTACAACATTTTGTTATCGCTGCAATATAAAAATAAATACAAATGGAGAAAAAAAGCACCAGGCTTCATGAACATGTGAGTAGGGATGTCATGTTAGAACATCCCATTAGAACATGTTTTCCTTGTCTTCCTTGAGGGTTTAGGTTGGTTGAGGGGCAGTTCTAGGGGCGTATGTGAAGCCCTCTGTGACATGCTTGCGTGTAAAAAGGGCTATACAAATAAGTTTGATTTGATTAGAATGAGTCTCATAGCAGCACAAACCATTCAAATAGGACCAGTATTGCTCTTTATTTCACACAGGACAGAAGATCTAACGCATAACACACACCTCCCTGCGTTAGCCTCAACACACACCTCATTAAAACACAAACACCTGTCACCGTCACACACACCTTCCAAACTTACATCTGCTTTCATTGATACACACCACTTTAGTTCAACGTAATATTCTCACACACCCTGTGCTTCCCGAGTCGAACATGAACACTTCTCTTAGTACTGCTTTATTCACACACATTGTATGAATCATGTCCCAGCCTTGACAAACAACACACACACACAGTATATACAATGTGTGTGTGTAAATACACACACATACGCATTCTTTCACATTCATTTGCAGTCACACACGTAAACAAGACCAGTCATATTATATCTTTACATAAAAGGGATGCAGCATCCCTTAGTGAGAAGCAGAACTAGAACACCTCCAGTCTAGCTTGGAGATAACCAGTCTGGATCTCCAAAATACCTCCACTCAGAGTCACTAAAACAAAAATAAATACATCCTGTAATATAATGTGAACTATTGCCTTTGGAACAGAAGGCTCTTTCCAACTAGGAGCTTTGCATGGAGAAAAGTGCACGTGTGATCGGTGGTCAGTCAGATGGTTTTTGTAATCATTGTTGCCTCTTTCTGGTGTTATCATCATGGTGGTGTCTAGGAGAGGCGGAGAGGAAGGCAGGCAGAGGTGGAGCCTCCAGCCCAGAACCCCCCCCCTCACACACACACTCTGGAGGAGAGGGTTCTCCAGGGGAAGGTTCTTTAGGAAAGGGGTTCAACAGGAGAGGAGAGGGTTCTAGAGGAGAGGGTTCTCCAGAAGAGGGTTCTCCAGGAGAGGAGAGGTTCTCCAGGGAGGAGAGGCTTCTCCAGGGGAGGAGAGCGTCGTCCAGGAGAGGGGTTCTCTACGAGAGGAGAGGGGGGGTTCTCCAGGGAGGAGAGGCTTCTCCAGGGGAGGAGAGCGTCGTCCAGGAGAGGGGTTCTCTACGAGAGGAGAGGGGGGGTCCTCCCATCTACTCCATCTTGGACATCTCATACTTGGTGGTCATTATTTCCTGAATAGGAAACACAATATAAAACGTGAAGGTTTTGCTCTGGTTCTATAAACACTGTTGGGCTCTTCATTTATGTGTCTATGTGTGATATGAAATTAACTCATGTTTATGTTAATCCAATAGGACTAGTCACTTACCTCATCAGAGTCCAGCAGGACTGGCAGAGCTCTACACACACACGCGCACACACACACACACAGAGAATACAGGGAAGAGAGAATAGAGGGGAGAGAGAGTAAGTATCTAGTCAAATCTGGTGCTGACAGACGGGTGATGAGCTGATTCTCATCAACAATGTGACAGGTCATGAGCTGCTGCTTACACGTCTGTCAGAGAGGTAGGAATGTTGTCCTCCACCCACTTCAAGTCTTCATCCTGGAGAGGGAGACAGAGACAGGAGCTGATTGGTGCTGTCAGTCACAGAGCTGCTGCTCCAGACAACAACAGACACATCTTCAAACATGAATGGATCTGGAACCTCTCAGTTCATTTCTGATATCAAAGGAACGTCATCAACGGGCACAGACCAAAATGCCTTTGTACACAATTGGATGGATACAACTAATAAAAGCAAGAGACAGGGAGACAGACAGCGAGCGAGAGAGAGAGGTAGAGAGACCCAGTGACAGAAAGAGAGAGAGGAAGAGAGACAGACAGTGTGACAGAGAGAGAGACAGCGCAAGAGAGAAAGAGGTAGGGAGACAGACAGCGAGAGAGAGAACTAGAGGGGCCAGACAGTGTGTCAACAGTCAGGTGGAGGTCAGTGAGCTACAGCTGTACTCACAGGGCCGGCTCCTGGGGGGGGCTTGGCTGACCCGTTGGACTCATTCTTATTGGTGGCCCGCAGCTTGATCCCATCAGCTGAGGAGCCAAACAGACCATAATAACCTCAGAGCACAGGTAGCAGGAATGCCAGGCCAGCTGAGGAGGTCTGGATCTGGTCATGATCATGTGTGTGTGTGTGAGCATACATGTATAAGCACACAAGGGATTCGTATATGTTTAGTGTTTGCACCTCCCTGCCACAGTAAATTCCGTGTTTGTATAACATACATGGCGAATAAACCGAATTCTGATTCTGAAGGGGTGAATAACAGAGGATCAGATCAGTGGTGGGGTCAGGTCAGAGGTCACTATGTTGGGGTGGGGTCAGGGTTACCATGTAAGGTCAGGGTTCACCATGTGGGGTCAGGGTTCACCATGTAAGGTCAGGGTTCACCATGTGGGGTCAGGGTTCACCATGTAAGGTCAGGGTTCACCATGTGGGGTCAGGGTTCACCATGTGGGGTCAGGGTTCACCATGTAAGGTCAGGGTTCACCATGTGGGGTCAGGGTTCACCATGTAAGGTCAGGGTTCACCATGTGGGGTCAGGGTTCACCATGTGCGGTCAGGGTTCACCATGTGGGGTCAGGGTTCACCATTTAAGGTCAGGGTTCACCATGTGGGGTCAGGGTTCACCATGTGGGGTCAGGGTTCACCATGTGGGGTCAGGGTTCACCATGTAAGGTCAGGGTTCACCATGTGGGGTCAGGGTTCACCATGTGGGGTCAGGGTTACCTATGTTAGCTGACACCAGGAACTCCTCTATCTCCTCATCGTCCGAGTCGTCCATCAGCGGAGTGAAAGCGTACCTGAGAGGGTTCAGGGGGGTCAAGAGTCAAACTGCACCAGGGAGACACTGCAGTGTGGGCTGTTTGACTAGTGTCTCTCAAATAAAAAAATATGCATTTTGGGGGGGGGGGTTGTTTTCTTTACTTCCTGTATAGCCCTTTTTACAAGCAAGGTCACAGAGGGCTTCTCAGTACTGTCCGACTATGTTCCAGCATCTCACCTCTGGTTGTTGGCGGACGGTCGCCATAGGAACATGATGACGAGAAGGATGATGGAGAAGAGGAACCTCCAGAAGGCATCGTCCACCCACAGCTCCATCCAGTCCTGTCAACAGAAAAATACCTCATCCACCCTCCTATGAAAAGCCAGCAGTAATCATCATCATCACCATCATCCTCCAGCTTAGTCTGCCATACTCACAGACTGGCAGTCTGCTAGCCTGAACTTCTTAGTGGTCCACACCATGAAGATGATGGAAGCTGAGCAGGACAAACAACAACGTTATCTCAGTGCTGCGCCATCATCACACCACTAGGTCAGCTGTCACCAGTCAGACACCTCTCATATGTTTTTAATGTAATTATATTCATTCATTAAAAATAATACCATCAGATTAACAATTTCAGTGAAAAGTTTAATATTTCACGTCCTCCTTTTTTGTGCTTTAAAAGGCAGGATAGGCACGTTTTGCGATCCTAGCAATTTTAGCTTGAGTTTGATTTAAACCAAAGTATTCCACCCCCACCCTTAAAAGCCACTCCCACAAAACACATGAACGAGCTGCCTGATAACTACCGGGAGGTAGACAGACAAGTTGACAAAGAAGACATGTTATTATCACACATCATAATTAGACCATGTCATTATACAGCTTGGATAAAACAGTGCTTGATGTGTTTTGGATTTACCTCACAATCAGCTCTTATAGGACAGCTCCATTTGTTACAATACAGTAGGAGTCACTTATCAAGTTCACCCAATGATTCGACAGTATCGCCCCTTGTTTGGTAAAGACCATGGTTAGGACTAGGAGCGGAGCACATGACCCACCTAACACAGCAAAGATGAGCGTGTTGGTGAAGTGCCGGTAGAGCGACAGCTTGACCGGGTTCCTCCGCAGCTTCAAGGTCTTGATGGTCTGGGCCAGGCTCACGAAGATGTGTCAGGTAGTCAAGGAAACAACTGACCCCAGACCAAACACTGTCTGGCCCCAGACCAAACACTGTCTGGCCCCAGACCAAACACTGTCTGGCCCCAGACCAAACACTGTCTGACCCCAGACCAAACACTGTCTGGCCCCAGACCAAACACTGTCTGGCCCCAGACCAAACACTGTCTGGCCCCCGACCAAACACTGTCTGGCCCCCGACCAAACACTGTCTGGCCCCCGACCAAACACTGTCTGGCCCCAGACCAAACACTGTCTGGCCCCAGACCAAACACTGTCTGACCCCAGACCAAACACTGTCTGGCCCCAGACCAAACACTACACCAGGTGTCTGACAGACCCCAAGTCACCATGCAGATGAAACCAGAGGGTTAAGGCCGATATATGCTTCTGCGTTTTCGAAAAACGGACACATGGGAACGCCCTCTCCGGGGCTCGACATGCACCTCCTGAATTTTCTAACTATCCGTCGTAATTTCGGATAGTTACGGATACCCCCTTGGCTGTGATTGGTCAGTATTAAGAACCGCTTGCGTCAGGGGCGGGGTTGCCGTGATAAACAGGACGAACAGAATCCTTTGACCACCATTGCTGTAAGTTTTTACAATTCATATTTCAGCTAAACAGTACATGTAAATCAGCATCTGAATTAAAATGTGACGAGAAATGGGCAGTGTAGTTGCTGAAAATGTGCGTATTTTGTTGATGAAACGGCTAATTTGTAAATTTGCTCCGACTTCTCGATAACCTAGGTAAATAAACACTCCACGACGACTTACAAAAAACCATTGCGCCACCTACTCTTCTGGCGGTGAATTGTTTTCAGCATCCACAGCCTACGGAGAACCATAAACGAAGTCTATCCGTCCGTATCCGTGCGTATTCATGCGCCCGCCCATCCGTAAACGGAGACGCAGAAGCATATTTCGGCCTTTAGGGTTAAACAACAGGGATGATGTCATGCTAGGTTAAAAGATGTGCCTCTACTTGTGTCCCTCAGCAGCACCTGTAGGTGGGGGTTAGAGCTGATAGAGGCAGAGTAGATGCTGGAGGCAGACCCAAGATAGAGGTGGAGTAGAGGCTGGAAGCAGACCCAAGATAGAGGTGGAGTAGAGGCTGCAAGCAGACCCAAGATAGAGGTGGAGTAGAGGCTGCAAGCAGACCCAAGAGAGAGGTGGAGTAGAGGCTGGAGGCAGACCCCAAATAGAAAGAGAAGAGGCTGGAGGGAGACCCAATATAGAGGCAGGGTGGAGGCAGGAGTACACAAACAGAGACAGTAGAACCAAAGGATATCCACCAGCAGAGAGAGGAGTCAAGTAGAGCCAGGGGGATGCTGGCCAACAAGGCCAGGTCAGAGTCTTTAGCCTGGGAGACGAGGGGAGAGGGAGGAAGGAAAAGGGGGAAGAGAAGCAGGGGGGGGGGGGGGAGGAGCGTGAGGAGGAGGACCGAGACAACACACCCATTCCCCACAGTAAATACTCAACATTATTCCCCAAAGAAATGAGAGAATGTGGAGGCTCAGGCTAGAATGGAGTACCATTCAGTGCATGTGTGTGTGTGTGTGTGTGTGTGTGTGTGTGTGTGAGAGAGACATGTCCGTTGGAAGGATATGAACCACACGCAGCAGGAGTCAAACACAGCTAAAACTATGGCTGTGATGAGGGCTGGTCCATTATCCCGACCCTTCAGCCAACACACACACACACACACAAAATAGTACAGTGGAACTGTCTCAATTGACATGACTGGCTCAGTGAGAGGTGGCTCTCCTCACCCCAGTGATCCTCAGGACCCCTTCAATGCTGGCGAAGGCAAAGTACAGGACTCCTAGCCCCACCACTCTGTGCATAACTGTGCCTAGGCGTGGCCTGGCTCACGAAGCAAACACACAAAGACAAAAAAACAGCTATAAACCTAATTATTCTACACCGTTAAATTTTTTACAAATAGAACAATATTCTAAAGTATTCGTGACAAGAACAGTTATAACCACAACAATAACTTAAAAATATGACGAGGTGGTGTAGGACCTACTTGACGATGCCGTAGCCCAAACTGACGATGATGACCAGCAGTCTGGCCAGGGTCCTCTTCAGAGCAGACACCAGCTCAGCAAAGATCAGCAGGCTTGGGGCTGAGACCACCACACACACACACACACCAGCCCAGCTCAGATCAGCAGGCCAGTGTGTCTGTCTGAGCTGGTGTGTGTTGTGTCTGAGCTGGTGTGTGTTGTGTCTGAGCTGGTGTGTGTTGTGTGACACAACACACACCAGTAGTGAGAAAGTCTCTTAGGAAGGCCAGAGTTTTTAGAGACAAACCCTTTGGGTTTCCCTGACATATCTCTGTACACAGATCTTCCTCTCTCTCTCACACACACACACACACACACCAGAAACAGACACACAAGCCCAAACAAACAAGCTCAAACACACACTGTAAGGTTAGGAGACTCACAAGCAGACCCCATGGAGTTTGTGTTCTCGTACTCGGCGCAGAACACAGCCTTCTCCACCATGCCCAGGAAGATCACCCCCGCGATCCAGAACTGGATCCTCAGCAGGTCCTTCCAGTAGCAGGCCGACCACAGCAGCCACAGCAGGCCCAGCAGGATGTACACCACACACATCACCATGTAGAACTGAGAACACACATCACCATGTAGAACTGAGAACACACATCACCATGTAGAACTGAGAACACACATCACCATGTAGAACTGAGAACACACATCACCATGTAGAACTGAGAACACACATCACCATGTAGAACTGAGAACACACATCACCATGTAGAACTGAGAACACACATCACCATGTAGAACTGAGAACACACATCACCATGTAGAACTGAGAACACACATCACCATGTAGAACAGAGGAGGAAGAGGACGTGCTGGTGTCTATAGTTTTCATACTAGGGTGTAGGGCTCGGTGATATATCCAATATTAGCAAGAATATTGCAATAATTTTGACGACAATGTAAAATGTGAAAATATTGTGAATATCGAATATTTCAAATTCGAGCATACTTTCCCAAAGAACGCTCCGAAAGTCCAATATTCTGTCCCCTTTTCGCCTTGTCGCGTATTCCCACGCAAGAGACGTGAGGTGGGGGAGGGTGTTTTTTGTTTTTACTGCTTAAATTTGCACTACACATTTTGTACTAATAACTGTTCTATCTAAATTGTTTTTGTTGTTTTCTAATGGGGTCAAAAGAAAATCAAGTTTTTTTATTATTTAAAAGCAAATGCAAATATATTGATATATATATATATATATCGAATATCGTAAACATTTTGACAATATCGATTTTTTTTTAATATCGCCCAACCCTACCAGGATGTAGTTCCATAGAACGGTCCTGACAGTGGTGAGTGTGTATGGACGTGTGTGTGTGTGTGTGTGTATATGGACGTGGGTGTGTGTGTGTATATGGACGTGGGTGTGTGTGTATGTGTGTGAATGTCAGCCACAGTAAACAACACCTCTGAAAGGCACAGACTCAGGTATGTGACACGTCTCCTGTCTAAATATTTGGCATCAGGGCTGTGGTTTCACACAATGTCCTAATGAGATTCCTGTTAGACACGCTAGATCCTGGTTAGACCAGTGAGGTCCCGGTTAGACCAGTGAGGTCCCGGTTAGACCAGTGAGGTCCCAGTCCGACCAGTGAGGTCCCAGTCCGACCAGTGAGGTCCCAGTCCGACCAGTGAGGTCCCAGTCTGACCAGTGAGGTCCCACTCCATGTTGTGTTATCATGTTAAGGACCAAGTTAGCGTCTTGGTTGAGAGACACCTGATCTGGCCTCTCCACATGGCAGAGGTGTGTTTGGTTCGTTATACAGAGAGAGACAGGGTTTACTCACGATCATGAGAGGCCACTCAGTGACAGAGATGAAGCCGTGAGACCCCTTCATCACCACACTCACTGGGACACCAGAGAGAGGAGACAGAGAGAAGGATATATCATTAGACAGTGAACCGCAAATAGTACCAGACAGTGTCTTAATTGTCGTCTAAATCAAACAGCAGTAGATAGTGTTGAACATCAAAGCACCCTTTCATCTTGGTATGTACGTACAGTATACGAATGTGATGCTACATTTCAACCTGCGTTTGGATCTAGCTCACACAGCATCAATACATACGTATAACATAATTAATATAGAATTCAATTCACTCTATTGGTTCCGACGTAAATTCATAAATAAACCTAGATAAACACTGATAAACAGCCTAAAATTCCATTCAATTCTCCTTATTGATCCCTAAGGATAACCAGTAGATAGCCTTGATAACCAGGCAGGCTGTGTGGGGCTGCTACCGGTCAGGTTCCAGCCGGCGGCGGGCCGATCGGAGGAGATCTTGACCACCAGCAGGTAGGGCCCGTCCCTCCAGGTGGTTGCTATGACATCACTCTTGCCGGGCAGGCTGGCGTTCCTCAGAGGTGCGGAGCCACGCTGGTACTCTGCCATTGTCCACCTGGTGTAGTTCTGGTCCTGGAACAGATATCATGAATAATACACAACACAAACACAGGACAGCACAAACACAAGCAGACTAGCACGTTAGAGAAGTATCTGATATGACACAGCAGGCTACACCCCCGCCCCCAGTTTCCTACCGGTTCCGCCCCCTCCGCATGTGGCACTAAGGGACGAGGTTCAGCCTTGGCTTTCTGGAACAAACACACACAACACACAGTAAGCTAGCACAGGGCTGACAAGACAGATAGCTAGCACAGGGCTGACAAGACAGATAGCTAGCACAGGGCTGACAAGACAGATAGCTAGCACAGGGCTGACAAGACAGATAGCTAGCACATGGCTGACAAGACACAGATAGCTAGCACAGGGCTGACAAGACAGATAGCTAGCACAGGGCTGACAAGACAGATAGCTAGCACAGGGCTGACAAGACAGATAGCTAGCACAGGGCTGACAAGACAGATAGCTAGCACAGGGCTGACAAGACAGATAGCTAGCACAGGGCTGACAAGACAGATAGCTAGCACGGGGCTGACAAGACAGATAGCTAGCACAGGGCTGACAAGACAGATAGCTAGCACAGGGCTGACAAGACAGATAGCTAGCACAGGGCTGACAAGACAGATAGCTAGCACAGGGCTAACAAAACACTGATAGCTAGCACAGGGCTGACAAGACAGTTAGTTAGCACAGGGCTGAACCAGACAGATAGCTAGCACAGGCTGACAGACGGGTGATGCTGGGTTATCAAAGGCAGACAGATGGGTGATTCTGGGTTATCCCAGGCTGACAGACAGGTGATGCTGACAGACAGATTATGTTGTTTTATCACAGACAGACAGGTTTGTGTTGTGTTGCTTACGTTGAGCATGGGGAAGAAGCGCAGGCTGCTGTTGCAGGTGAGGGGCTGGTGCATGTGCAGGATGCCCTCTCCCTGCCCCAGGGGGTTGGGGTCCAGCCCCTCATCTCGGCTCAGGGGTGTCCTCTCATACATCTCCTGGAACACAACATGACGACGGCTTCAGCAAAATCTGACTTCTTAATGGAAAGGTGGGCTGTATAGAAGGACAATCATGGCTGCTGTGTATGGCAACATCCCCTCCCTCAGGGCAAAGCATAGTGTTCGTGTCAAAGGGCTCTGGAAACAAAGGCTACCACCACCACAATCATTACACACCCTTAAGGTAACATGGGTGACATCAGATATGTGTTCTACTAACCTCTATGTTGTTGAACTCGTTGTGACAAGGATAAAACTTCAGATACCACTTAATGGTAAACGTCACCTTCTCTGGACAGCTGAATGACACAACTGGAAATAGAATATAAAAAATTAGCACGCACAAGCAAGATTCCTGAGACATGAGGTGTGAGCAAGTAGTGTGTTTCTCCTGAAGTCTACAGCATGGCAGTACCTTTCAACTGGACATCTGTGTCTTTGTACATGGACTTTCTCAGCAGCAGTGGTTTTGTGGTCTGTGGAGAGAAGCTGAGTGTTTACATTGGCACTGCTGAGAGGGCAAGACAAGCCTGGCTGTCTAGTAGTCCAATCTCTCACCGGTACACACTACACAATCGTCTCTTTGAGAACTTGCTGTCTGGCTGTCTCACCTTACTGAGCAACAGGATATGGAACAGGGCAATGGCAGTTACCTCTGTGGAAAATGGGCACTTCAGCTAGCTGAATTAATATTTAATACGACTCTTCTTAGTTGCCTTGTGTCGTTTGCAACAACATTGCCATGCTAATCTGAAACACCTATTAGCTAGTCAAGCTGACAAGTTAATAAACACCATGAATTTTCCTCGCATCTCGGTATCACATCGTATGTAACTTACATACATCTTACACATGTAAGAATGGAGCAATACTAGTATAGACAGTGACAGAGGAAGTGCGGTTTGGTCATGTTATCCACGACGTCTTAACTAGCTAACTAACTAGACTAGCTGTACTGAACAGCGACTGGCTTTGTGCTAGGAAACTACAATCAGTTTGCAACCCAGTTGCTAGCAAGGGAGCAAAGATTGCTTGCTTGCATTTTATTCGAATTGTCAGCATGTCACTGGCACAGCTAGTCGAGTAGACAAGCTATACTCGAATATAAAGATGACAAAGGGTTCGTTACGTTATGATTGACAACAAAAACGTTAGCCTGCTAGCTAACTAACAACATTGTCAGGGTGTTAGCTTTATTCCAGAAGATGCTAGATAGATAGCTAACTGTTAGCCAGTTAGTTAGCACTAGCGAGGATAGAAGATTGCTTTGGATCTTGCATTGGACCGGAGCTGAACAAACGTTACTCACATTGACAATAGTCACACTCCATTGTCCGGTCTCAGGGGCTGCCATGACCCCCCGGTTCTCAACGCTGAGTAAAATCCCAGAGACAAGCATGAGCCACGGTCTCAGTGTGCCAACACTGCAGCACCACGTCTGCATCTTGTCACGGACAGCCATGTTCTTACGTGCTGTGCAGATGTGTGGCTTACCGCCTCTGATAGCCTGCCAGGAACAAGCTCACCTGAGCCCAAGCGACGTCACATACCTGCGCAGGGTTTGCAAGACCAAGAACATCTCCAGCCCAATGACAACCCAAAACGCGCCCAAAAGGAATGAAAAGAGGTCCGTGTTTTCCCCTCCAATCAGAGACAACTGCATTCCCACAAAAAGCCTTCAAATACATGTTGACCATTGCGTTACATTTATATTCTATACCCATACAGAAACGATCCCATTTTTGTTTTTTATTTGTTCACAATCTCAAACTATACGAAATATTTTTGCAGTCGCGGCTCTTTATCAAAATAGCCCCAAAAAACACGTTGAGAACTTAATGTGTTCTCAGTTATGTGATCACCAATGAGACGCGCTGCGATGTGCATATCTGTAAGCGAGCGTGTGCCAAAAAATGTAGTCTTCTAATGTTACAAGCAGAGCTGATACCCCAATCTCTGGTTTATTCAGTGGAATAGTATTGGGATATTACTGTGTAAAAGACGTAGAATAACATACATTTCTGTACATTTTACTCTGACAACACCGCGGCTCTGTAGGCTACTCTTTTCCTGCGACTGCATTTTCCAAATAGCTATTTTTTTTTCCAAATAGCTCAACTGTGCGGGAAAACCGCGAACGTGGCTACACACCGACTACTGGCAGAGGGTATTAGAAGAGTCAATAGAATGCACCTTTTAATACATCAAAAGATTTATTCCATCATGAAAAAAATCATTCAAATGTCTAAATTATTAAACTCGTTGGTCAATATTTAACTTATGGACAAGTAAACTAACACAGTTAAGTCAGCTGAATCACCAGCATACACCAATACTGCCATATATACAAATTCTTACTATACATTATACACACTTTATATGTACAGTTCTATTTCAAATGTCAAAAATGTGCATAGTTCCATTAAAATATGTATCCACACTGATGATAGTGTCAAGTATTGGCTGGAAAAGTTTACACTGACTCTAGTTTCACAGTCTTTAGCATTGTTTGCTGGAGACCAACTTCCTTCTTCAGCAAAGCTTATTCATTGGAGCAATAAGAGACAAAAAATGTTTGCACATGTTGAACTGAGGGGTTACCATGATAGGTGTATGTAGGCAATAGCAAACAGGGGCAAGTACTGCAGACCATTGGGAATTAAGCTTCAACTCCTAGCTTGAGGTTGAATGAAATTCTGTCAATATCCTTCAGCCGTCAAAGTATCATCAGTCGGTCATCAAGGTGACGTCAGTCTGACAGTCAGAGCAGCAGTGTTGTCTCGCCCGAGTTCTGATCCGCCCCACAGCACTCCCCAGCTGCTTCCCCATTGGCCAGACCCGAGACGTCACTCGACAGTAGGGGCGTGTCCACAGGGGTGGCTGTTCTCCTGGTGGGGTCTGTGGAGGACATGACCACAACATAGCGGTCGTCCTCCTCCTCCTCCTGGCTCTCATGGATGTCCACCCTGACCAGCGAGCAGTCTGGGGCCTGGCGGCTGCAGGAGGGTGAGGAGCTAAAGAGGAGTGTGTCTAGATGTGTCTCCTCTGCAGCCTGGGGCTCCTCCTCAGGGAAGGAGGTGTTGATGTAGATGATGTCCTCCTTGCTGGAAGCTTCCGGAAGCCTCTCGGTCAGCTTCTCCAGCCTCTCCCGGACCTGGGTGAAGGGGGGCCGGTCCAGAGGGTCGGACCTCCAGCAGCTGTACATGATCTCATACCTGCAGGGACACACACACACGGGGGTCCTGGTTGGTCTGTACTGATGGAACCGAAACATCATCCCAACATTCCCCTCACACACACACGCACTCGTGCACACCCACATTATAGCCTCCGATCCCCGTCACACACACGCGCACACACAGACAGACACTACAGCCCCACCCAGCAGGACTCACAGCTCGTCCAGGCAGTCTGCGGGCTGCTTGAGTCTCTGGCCCTCCAGCAAGTAGTCGTAGATCTCGTGGTTTTGAACCCCCGGGTATGGGGTCATGCCCCGCGTAGCGATCTCCCACATGGTCACGCCAAACGCCCACTGACACACACAGGGACACAATCACACTTCTTTTAGTAATCATTTCATTCTTTCTACAAAGCAACATTAAAATAGAGCAAATTGGAAAAAGCCGAAAATCAAAGATCAGAAGTGTATCGTTCTACAGTATTTTGGTGGTCAGAGCCAGGAGAAATCTGTATATTCCAGACATGGTGTGAAGTAACCACATCTCAGCTATCAGCTCAGACATCTCCTAGCTACATTAAAACTTCACCTCCTCTTAAAGGGCTCAGTGATAGAGCAGGTACCTGCAGATCAAGAGATTGAAGGTTAAGATTAATATCCCCCGCTGTATGTCGTTAAAAAAATTGCATGTGCTAACAGAACACATTGTTGTTCATCTATGGTACAACTTCCCCTCCTCTTAAACTTCTGCCCTGTCTACATGTGTCCTGCTGTAGAGGTGGGGTGTTTACTGGATGACAGATTTACTGAGGTGAGAAGCATGTTAAAGAGGATCTGGTAGTTTAGCAAACCCAACACTACAGTCTGTGATGCACAAGGTAGACACTCTCACATCCAGGTAAACACCAGACACACTCTCACATCCATGTAAACACCAGACACACACTCATCCAGGTAAACACCAGACACACACTCATCCAGGTAAACACCAGACACACACTCATCCAGGTAAACACCAGACACACACTCATCCAGGTAAACACCAGACACACACTCATCCAGGTAAACACTCTCATCTAGGTAAACACTCATCTAGGTAAACGCTCTCTCATGCAGGTGTACACACACTCATCCAGGTAGACCAGGTTACCCAGGACAAACTGAGAGGGTCGTTACCACGTCGCTCTTGACCGTGAACACTCTGTCAGCAAGGCTCTCCACGGCGATCCACTTGACGGGCATCTTGGCAACGCGGCCCTGGCGGTAGTAGTCCCCGCTGTAGATCTTCTTGGACAGGCCGAAGTCCGCCACGCACACCGTCATGTCATCACGCAGCCTGAACACACCGCAGGGAGGAGGGGGCAGTCAAAACAAGGCATAGGTATAGCTCACTGGTGATGGGTATAGCTCACTAGTGATGGGTATATCTCACTGGTGATGGGTATAGCTCACTGGTGACGGGTATAGCTAGCTCACTGGTGACGGGTATAGCTCACTAGTGACGGGTATAGCTCACTGGTGACGGGTATAGCTAGCTCACTGGTGACGGGTATAGCTCACTAGTGACGGGTATAGCTCACTGGTGACGGATATAGCTCACTAGTGACGGATATAGCTCACTGGTGACGGGTATAGCTCACTGGTGACGGGTATAGCTGAGCTGGTGACGGATATAGCTCACTGGTGACGGATATAGCTCACTGGTGACGGGTATAGCTCACTGGTGACGGGTATAGCTGAGCTGGTGACGGGTATAGCTGAGCTGGTGACGGATATAGCTCACTGGTGACGGGTATAGCTCACTGGTGACGGGTATAGCTCACTGGTGATGGGTATAGCTGAGCTGGTGACGGGTATAGCTGAGCTGGTGACGGGTATAGCTGAGCTGGTGACGGATATAGCTCACTGGTGACGGGTATAGCTCACTGGTGATGGGTATAGCTCACTGGTGACGGGTATAGCTCACTGGTGACGGGTATAGCTGAGCTGCAGATCAATAAGTCAGTTAAAATCCCCCTTGTCGTTGCTTTCTGTTACAGTGACACTGCTTGTAAAAGGCCTTTACATAATAATTCAGTTTTGTTTCTGCTGCCTACATGCAGTTGCGAGCAGCCAGGTCACGATGCAGGAAGTTCCGCCCACTGAGGTACTCCATCCCCATGGCGATGTCAATCATGAACTTGAGCAACGTCTGGGTGGGTAGGTACTGAGGATGGACACAGTCATCATCATCATCATCATCAATCATCAGAATCATCATCAGAATTTGCTAAATGAGAGTCAAAGAGAGAGAGAGATGAAGAACGAGAGGGAGGGAGAGAGAGAGAGAGAGATGGAGAGAGAGGAAGGGAGAGAGAGGTAGAGGGAGATAGAGAGAGAGTCTCCAGTCTCACCAGTGGGCTGTCCCTGAGGCGTGAGCGCAGCAGGAAGCTGTGCAGGTCACCGTGGGTCATGTAGGGCAGGATGACCATGGGCCTGGGGGAGTGGGCTGGCCCCGTCTCCAGACACACACCTAGAACACAGCAGTCAGTCCCCTCCACACACACACCTAGAGCACAACAGTCAGTCCCCTCCACACACACACACACACACACCTGGAACACAGCAGTCAGTCCCCTCCACACACACACACACACACACACACCTGGAACACAGCAGTCAGTCCCCTCCACACACACACACACACACACCTGGAACACAGCAGTCAGTCCCCTCCACACACACACACACACCTGGAACACAGCAGTCAGTCCCCTCCACACACACACACACACACACCTGGAACACAGCAGTCAGTCCCCTCCACACACACACACCTGGAACACAGCAGTCAGTCCCCTCCACACACACACACACCTAGAACACAGCAGTCAGTCCCCTCCACACACACACACACCTGGAACACAGCAGTCAGTCCCCTCCACACACACACACACCTGGAACACAGCAGTCAGTCCCCTCCACACACACACACACACACCTGGAACACAGCAGTCAGTCCCCTCCACACACATCCACTGTGCTAACCCACCTGAGCAGATATAATCAGGAACACACACCCGGACACACACACACACGTTGGTCCTTTCACATGCAGTTCTGATCCCAGTCATACACACCCAGCAGTCTGATGACGTTGGGATGGTGGAAGTCCTTCATGCAGGCTGCCTCGTTCAGAAACTCCTCTATCTCCCTCTGAGAGAAGCTGTCCACTAGAGAGACAGCACACACCACGTCTGCGTCAACTACACTGATCAAACACATTTGAAAGTTGCTGAGGTATGTTTGATTTGAATCACAGGTGTGCACCATGTGTTGGAGGGCTGGAAGCAGAGGAGCCTCACATTTCATGGTCTTCACAGCCACTTTCTCAGAGGATCCATCCTCTTGTTTCAGTCGCCCCTCCACCACCGAACCAAACTCACCTGGTCAACAACAGCAACTTCATGTCACATTTTATCACATAACAGTTGGCCTATAAGGTCACTTTTATATAACATTGGACCAATTATAGATAACTTGTACATATGCCTTGGACCTATATAGTGAACTTTTCAACCTTTGTTGTAACTGTTGAGCTTTTGAGACTACGGTCTGTTTAAGAGTCCTGTGACACAATCAAAGTTAAATGAAAAATAACAATGCACCAGAAGAAAAACATTAAAAAAACTAATACGACAAACACATTTTTAACAAGGGTGAAGAGAGCTACTATTTTCAGATGTAGCAGATGGGTCAAGCCGCTATGTTCAGGTAGGGAGACAGACTAGTGGACGAACTGGTGTGTGGTGTTACCTTCTCCCAGGACCTTCCCTATGGTCAGCAGAGTCCTCAGGACCATCACATCCTGAAGCTTAGCCTGCAGCTCACCACTCACCCCCAGGTTGGCAACTGGAGAGCGGACACACGCGCACACACACACACACACGCGCACACCGCACACACACGCACACACCCACACACACACACTGACACGTTATCATACGCCTGGAGCACCCGGGTGAAGTGATCCAGACTCTCGGCTGTGTGTACAGCAGGGTTGAGGAGGGGTCATACGTGTGATCTCGATGTCTGAGCGGTTGTAGGATCTCTGGGGTCTGTACTGGACCACGGGCTGCAGCTTCTCTGCACTGCCAAACAGCTGCCTGCAGGGGGCGCCAGAGAGGAGCAGCGTTACAGAGCGTTACACGTTACAGACTCACTCCAGAGGGAGTCCTTCACATGTTTACAGTTGTTCAGATGAGCCGTTTCTCACAGGTAGCAGGGCAGCTCACAGGGTTAAATAGCAGTCCATCATGTCCATGACACAATGATCTGTCTCAGGAGAGGAGGAACTGAGTCAGAGGCTTGTTAATGGACTCCAGAAGGCAGGGAGAGGAGACAAGAGGAGAGGAGGGCAGGAGAGGAGAGGAGGGCAGGATTGGAGAGGAGAAGAGAACGAGAGGGGAGGGGAGGGAGAGGACTGCTGTCCCAGCTGTGTGTGCTGTAGCTGCACGTCAGACAGCAGCTCCTCTGCTTAATGAACTGAGCATCCGGACACACACAGTCACTTACAGCTGCACCAGCAGCCAGATGGGCCTCCGGTGAGGAAAACAGACCCCCACCCCACCCCCTAACCGGAGGTGTGTCCGTCATACCCGAAGCGTGTGTCCTGGAGATAGCGGCGCAGGCAGATGAAGGCCCAGAGCAGCAGCAGGAGCAGGCACACGCTCATCCCCAACCCGAGCAGGACAGAGAGCCAGCCAGAGGCCTGGGGGTCCGGCCTGGCTGAAGGGGGAGGGACCCATCCTGCAGTGGAGGACAACACACACACGTCTGATGTAATCAAGGGCACATGTGCTTGACTGGCTAATCATGATCATGTGTTGTGTGTAGACAGGAGGTTAGCTGTGGTCAGTGTCATCAGCCTGCTCTGCTCAAAACACAGCGGATCATTCTTACACACTATCACATACAAACACATGGTATCATTCTTACACACTATCACATACAAACACAGGAAACATCCAGTCACTGTACTGTGCGCTGGTTGTCTTTCTGTGTGTGTGCGTGTGTGCGTGTGCGTGTGTGTGTGCTGTACTCACTGCCCTCCGGGACGTAGATGGAGGTGGGGGGGCTGAGCATGCCCTGGCCAGCCTGTGTGCAGGCGGCCACCTGGACGCTGTAGCTGCTGTTAAACACCTGGAGGACCAGGGAGGCAGACGTGCTGTAGCTGTGGATCTGAGCACACACACACAGGGGCATTCATGTACTCACACACCACATCATATTAGTAATATCCATGAAAAATATCCTAAAGTTATCAAGGTGCTTTTAATATGTCCTCCAGATCTGAGATACCCACACCTGTCCACAGTTCCAGAACACACAACGCAGCGGAAAATCTCTGATGAGATGGGAAGAATGTGGTTTCTCCTGCCTGGCAGCGGTGTCTTTGTGTACGTGTATGTGTATGTGTGTGTGTGTGTGTGTGTGTGTATATATATGTGTGTGTTGGTGTGTGTGTGTGTGTGGAGGTGGGTCATATGACAGGAGAAACACAGCGTTGCTCAACCCTGCATGGCAGCTTGTTGAGTTCCTCTCTGACTGGTCTTGCGCTGACGGAGCACTGGGGACAGGCTGTTCTAGGTGTGTGTGTGTGTGTGTGTGTGTGTGTGTGTGTGTGTGTGTGTGTGTGTGTGTGTGTGTGTGTGTGTGTGTGTGTGTGTGTGTGTGTGTGTGTGTGTGTGTGTGTGTGTGTGTGTGTGTCTTTCTCAAGGGTGCTTCTTGATGTATTAGCAGGCAGCAGCAATTTCTAGGCAGCTTCACTACTGCAAATAATGAGTGGTTAGAGTCAACAGTTAGAGTGATAAACAAACAGGATGTGTTATAGCCCTCCCCCCTCCCCCCGAAGGAAGCAATTATCCCCTCAGTATTCCTCTTCTCTCCCCCCTGTCTCCCCCTCTATACCTGAGAGCCTGTCTCCCCCCTGTCTCCCCCTCTCTATACCTGAGGGCCTGTCTCCCCCCTGTCTCCCCCTTCTATACCTGAGGGCCTGTCTCCCCCCTGTCTCCCCCTTCTATACCTGAGGGCCTGTCTCCCCTGTCTCCCCCTTCTATACCTGAGGGCCTGTCTCCCCCGTCTCCCCCTCTCTATACCTGTGGGCCTGTCTCCCCCCTGTCTCCCCCTCTCTATACCTGAGGGCCTGGTCTCCCCCCTGTCTCCCCCTCTCTATACCTGTGGGCCTGTCTCCCCCCTGTCTCCCCCTCTCTATACCTGAGGGCCTGTCTCCCCCCTGTCTCCCCCTCTCTATACCTGAGGGCCTGTCTCCCCCTCTCTATACCTGTGGGCCTGTCTCCCCCCTGTCTCCCCCTCTCTATACCTGTGGGCCTGTCTCCCCCCTGTCTCCCCCTCTCTATACCTGAGGGCCTGTCCCCCCACTAGAGCCTGTCATTTCCTCCAGCAGTACCTTCTGTGATTAATCAACTACCTCCCATAGTTGTGGTCTTTACTGCACACACACACACACAAGTAATGAACATGGTTTTACTGTTCCTTTAATACATCTTTTTTTTCCTATCAATTCAATACACCAAAGCATATTCATGTGCATTTACAGTATATTTACCCCCATGACCTCTCTCTGTCTCCCCATCCCCCTCTCACCTTCTCTTCCCCTTTCTCTCCCTTCCTACCTTCTCTCTCCCTCCTCCTCCTTTATCCTCCCACATGTTTGGAGAAACGGAATATGAATAATGGAATATTATGACACATCCACACCAGTAACTGGTGATGTCATTCTTTAAATGTGCATCCTAAAGTCAACAATAAATATTTTGCTTCTAGAAACCATTTGAACACCCAATAATATCTGAATAAGCAGAATTATGGGATGTTTGTGTGGTTTGGGTATTTTGAGCACGCGGGCGCTTGAGAGGAACACAGGGTGATTAGGCCTGCCGTGAGGTCCGCCCGGCCTGGGAGTCAGCATGCTGAGGTGTGTCACTACAGTCCAGCTGCTGGCTTTATCAGCTTGCAGGGAGGCTACGATAGCTGACCCTGCGCATACCAGAACCAGGCCAGACACACATGACCTTCAGTCCCTGCTGCAGTTGTTCTTTTAAGCCTTTGTGTGTGTGTGGTGACGCAGCAGACACAGTTGTGTTCTATTGTGTAGTCATTCCATTCACTCCTCCATGACTCAGAGCTGCACACTGGTCAAAACAGACAAAACACACATCCATGTTTCACGGCGTCAGCTTCCTGTTACCGCCACACAGACAGGAAGTGGAGGAAGCACCATTGTGCCAGAGAGCAGCGTAGAGCTGGGCCAGCTATCCTGGGTTCACTAGGAGAGACATGACCCGTCAGTCACACACACAACATGAGTCATCTTTCCATCCAGGAAAGATGACTGGCCTGCACCACCAGTACAGACACACAGCACCAGTACAGACACACAGCACCAGTACACACACAGCACCAGTACACACACAGCACCAGTACAGACACACAGCACCAGTACACACACAGCACCAGTACACACACACAGCACCAGTACAGACACACAGCACCAGTACACACACAGCACCAGTACAGACACACAGCACCAGTACACACACAGCACCAGTACACACACAGCACCAGTACAGACACACAGCACCAGTACACACACAGCACCAGTACACACACACAGCACCAGTACAGACACACAGCACCAGTACACACACAGCACCAGTACACACACAGCACCAGTACACACACAGCACCAGTACACACACACAGCACCAGTACAGACACACAGCACCAGTACACACACACAGCACCAGTACAGACACACAGCACCAGTACAGACACAGCACCAGTACACACACACAGCACCAGTACACACACAGCACCAGTACACACACACAGCACCAGTACAGACACACAGCACCAGTACACACACAGCACCAGTACACACACAGCACCAGTACACACACAGCACCAGTACACACACACAGCACCAGTACAGACACACAGCACCAGTACACACACACAGCACCAGTACAGACACACAGCACCAGTACAGACACACAGCACCAGTACAGACACAGCACCAGTACACACACACAGCACCAGTACAGACACAGCACCAGTACACACACAGCACCAGTACAGACACACAGCACCAGTACACACACAGCACCAGTACACACACAGCACCAGTACAGACACAGCACCAGTACACACACACAGCACCAGTACAGACACACAGCACCAGTACACACACAGCACCAGTACACACACAGCACCAGTACAGACACAGCACCAGTACACACACACAGCACCAGTACAGACACAGCACCAGTACACACACACAGCACCAGTACACACACAGCACCAGTACACACACAGCACCAGTACACACACAGCACCAGTACACACACAGCACCAGTACAGACACAGCACCAGTACACACACAGCACCAGTACACACACAGCACCAGTACAGACACAGCACCAGTACACACACAGCACCAGTACACACACAGCACCAGTACAGACACAGCACCAGTACACACACAGCACCAGTACACACACAGCACCAGTACAGACACACAGCACCAGTACAGACACAGCACCAGTACACACACACAGCACCAGTACACACACAGCACCAGTACAGACACAGCACCAGTACACACACAGCACCAGTACACACACAGCACCAGTACAGACACAGCACCAGTACAGACACACAGCACCAGTACAGACACAGCACCAGTACACACACACAGCACCAGTACACACACAGCACCAGTACAGACACAGCACCAGTACACACACAGCACCAGTACACACACAGCACCAGTACACACACACAGCACCAGTACACACACAGCACCAGGTCTAGAAACCCAATAGCCTCATTCCACTGGATCAGCCTAATAAGTGTTCTGTTCAGCAGCATTGCTGTAGCACAACACAGACGTTCAGTAGGGATGCACCAAAATGAACATTTTGGGCTGAAAACAAAAGCTCAGGATACACTTGGCCAAAAAACAAAACTGACCTATTTTACATTTACATTTACATTTATGCATTTAGCAGACGCTTTTATCCAAAGCGACTTCCAAGAGAGAGCATTACAAAAGAGCATAGGTCACTGATCATAACAACGAGATAGCCCCAAACATTGCAAGCAGCCAAAACATGAAGTATACATTGTGAAAAACCAAATAAGTGCCAAGGGGACTTATTTGGTTTTTCACAATGTATACTTAATGTTTTGGCTGCTTGCAATGTTTGGGGCTATCTCGTTTAAAAGTATTTTTGTATTATTACATATAAGACACTTTAATCAGCACCATACCCTCTCACCGTACCCCCCCCCCAACATTTCTTCTGAACCAACAGTGCAGATTGCAAATTTGATGTCCTTATCAAAAGTATTTCCACACCACTGACATGATCACCCTTGTTTGAAATATTTATGTAAAATCACCTGAGATTAAAATGTACAATCCAATGGGAGTGCATTATATAAGGATAATTCGGATAGTTGGGAAATAGTGTTGAGGTTAGTAGGTCAAATGACCAAAAAGCTAATAAAAAATGTTTTTTAAATAAAATGTTAAAACAATTTATATAAAAATATGCAACATTTTAATGAAACAACTTAATACTTTGTTGACAGTCCCTGCTGTTAACAGCTGTTAGCGGATGTAAGGAAAACTAATAAGGAATATCTGTCAATATCGATCCTGAAAATAACTTTACTTCAGTGATAATGGCTAGATCGAATGAGAGTGAAATCTGAGCATTTATGCGTGGCATATATTTTGGGCTCATATTTTTTACCTCTCTTTCGGCCTAAATGAAAATTCAATTTTCGGCCAAAACTTCGGTGCATCCCTGATATTCACCACAGATCTGTAGTCTCCTGTCTATACTAACAAACCTGCAAGACATGTCCTGCTTAATGTCATCAACTGCTGGGAGATAGTATCAAAAGACCAAAGGTCAGATCTAGTTGATATTTACAAGATCCGCCAGGCAGTTCAGCCGTGAGAAAATGAACTTTGCTCAGGTGTGGGACCAGCTGACAGCTCTCATAAAACCATAATGATCTGTTCCACTTCACTTTGGAATGTTCCATTTCACCTATGTGGTTTAAATATATTTTAAATATTAAATATCTGCTACCGAAAATACCCAGGCAGAGCTCCAGTCATCTGTCATAGCATTACGAGGGGAAGTGTGTCTTAGAAGAAAACAAGAGAAGAGGAAGTTGACCTCTGCTGATGGAGGAACAGTAGAGCAGGAGTCTGACCAACACCAGCCCAGTCATCATGAGATCAGCCTTCATAGGGCCTTGTGTGTTGACAGGATGAAAGTGCTGTGTGTTGCAAGCTCTAGCACCTGTCTGCTTCTCTATTCCGTACAAGGAAGGGCTGTTTTAGAGAATCCACACGCGGACATAGTTTCATACTGTCTGTACAGTATGCAAGAGTGTGCTTAGAAGATGAGGCTGGAGGTGTCACTGAAAGAGGAACTTTAGTCTGCAGTTCTAACTGACCCTGTGTGTTCCTAAATGACCCTGTGTGTTTCTAACTGACCCTGTGTGTTTCTAACTGACCCTGTGTGGTTATAACTGACCCTGTGTGGTTCTAACTGACCCTGTGTGGTCCTAGCAGGAACCCTGTGTGGTTCTAACTGACCCTGTGTGGTTCTAACTGACCCTGTGTGGTTCTAACTGACCCTGTGTGGTCCTAGCAGGAACCCTGTGTGTTCCTAAATGACCCGGTGTGGTTCTAACTGACCCTGTGTGGTTCTAACTGACCTTGTGTGTTCCTAACTGACCCTGTGTGGTTCTAACTGACCCTGTGCGTTTCTAACTGACCCTGTGTGGTTCTAACTGACCTTGTGTGTTCCTAACTGACCCTGTGTGGTTCTAACTGACCCTGTGTGTTTCTAACTGACCCTGTGTGTTTCTAACTGACCCTGTGTGTTTCTAACTGACCCTGTGTGGTTATAACTGACCCTGTGTGGTTCTAACTGACCCTGTGTGGTCCTAGCAGGAACCCTGTGTGGTTCTAACTGACCCTGTGTGGTTCTAACTGACCCTGTGTGGTCCTAGCAGGAACCCTGTGTGTTCCTAAATGACCCTGTGTGGTTCTAACTGACCCTGTGTGGTTCTAACTGACCTTGTGTGTTCCTAACTGACCCTGTGTGGTTCTAACTGACCCTGTGTGGTACCTTGGTTCTAACTGACCCTTGTGTGTTCCTAACTGACCCTGTGTGGTTCTAACTGACCTGTGTGGTTCTAACTGACCCTGTGTGGTTCTAACTGACCCTGTGTGTTTCTAACTGACCCTGTGTGGTTCTAACTGTTTCCTAACTGACCCTGTGTGGTTCTAACTGACCTTGTGTGTTCCTAACTGACCCTGTGCGTTTCTAACTGACCCTGTGTGGTTCTAAGAGAGAGTCCTGTCAGCTCACCTTGTCGACCACCAGACCGCGGCTGACGATGACATCATATCCTGTCAGGATGCCATTGATCTTGTCTGCGGGAGGCGACCGCCAGCGGACCACGAGGACCGACTCATTCAGCTGCAGCGACACATTCCCAGGGAACACCGACGGCACTGTGACATCACAGGACAGGGAGGCGGGGGCAAAGGTCACACTCAGCTGTGATTAACTTACAACAACACAGTAGTACAGAAGCACAACGTAAATGTCTGATAGTAACTAATCGTGTCAGAAACGGTCTTTATCAGGGAAGAAGCAACGGATGTCACTCAATGGTCAACTAGGCTAATTTCTCCACACACTGGAGAGTTTCTGGCAAGAGTGAATGTCAAATTCCGAAGACAGAAATACCCCCCCCCCACCCCATCTCTCTGTGGTAGCTCCCCAGGAAGGAAGCCCCGCCCTGTTCCTGGAGCTCCCAGCTTCCTCAGGGGCCACGCAGGAAAACTGAAAAGGGGGAGGGGCCAGGACGCCGTCAACAACTACCCATTTGGGAAACGGCTCGAGAAGAAAGGGGTTTTACACTGGTCAGAAACACAGGGCTGAATGGGATGTGTGTGCATCCCTCCATCCCTCTCTCAGGCCCCACATCTCTCCATCCTTTCATCCCTCTCTCCAAACCTCCATCCCTCTCTCAGGCCCCACATCTCTCCAAACCTCCATCCCTCTCTCAGGCCCCACATCCCTCCATCCCTCTCTCAGGCCCCACATCCCTCCATCCTTTCATCCCTCCCTCCCACCCTCCATCCCTCCCTCCCACCCTCCATCCCTCCCACTCTCCCTCCCAAACCTCCATCCCTCCCACCCTCCATCCCCACATCCTCCTACCCACCTCCCTCGGTGGTGTTGCTCTGGATCCAGGGGCTTGGGGGCGACACCCCCACCTGGTTGCTACAGGAGACGCTCATGTTGTAGCGTGTCATGGCCGCCAGGCCGGAGACGGTCCACTGGAAGGGAGGGACGCTGGCGTTGACCACTCTGGTGGTGGTCACCTCCCCTCTCCTGCTGCTCACCTCCCTCACCTGGAGCAAGACACACCTGTCAGTCTCCTCCCCTCACACACACACTCCTCCCCCACTCTACAAACACTCCACACAGCTCTGCTGTTCACACTGGGAGGGAGAGGGTGAGTTATCAGATACATGAAGCAGGTTTATACATTGATGAACCTAAAACTGGGGTTGATGCTGGTGCAGAAGACATGCAGCATGTATGGTGACTGCATAAAATAGGACATATGTAAAAAAGAAACTGCAATATCCAGAAGTTAAAGCCGGAGCAAGAACAATCTTTGCTGAGTTTTGTTGGTGGCCATGATTGTTGTGGCCCTCCTCCCCACGGGGTTCGGGAAAAGTTTGATTTTCCAGCTCGCTCCGTTAGTGCTGAAGGAGTTGGCTAAGGCGAACGCTAGCGATTATGGCAGATCCAGAATGGCTCTGGGCAGATCCAATAGTTTTAAACTTCAAGAGTACCCGCCTTCAAGGAAGTTAACGCTTGTCAATGGAGCGATCCAAATTAAATGTACGAGGGTCTGTTTAGGACCAGTGGAGTCAGGTGGCTGAGCGGTGAGGGAGTCGGGCTAGTAATCTGAAGGTTGCCAGTTCGATTCCCGGCTGTGCCAAATGACGTTGTGTCCTTGGGCAAGGCACTTCACCCTACTTACTTCGGGGGGAATGTCCCTGTACTTACTGTAAGTCGCTCTGGATAAGAGCGTCTGCTAAATGACTAAATGTAAATGTAACCAGACCCTCGTACATGACCCTCGTACATTAAAACTATTGGATCTGCCCAGAGCCACTCTGATCTGCCATAACCAATCACTAGCGTTCGCCTTAGCCAACTCCTTCACCACGGAGCTAGCTGCCTTAGCTGGAAAATCAAACTTTTCCCGAACCCCGTGGGGAGGAGGGCAACAACATCATGACCACCAACAAAACTCAGCAAGGATTGTTCTTGCTCCGGCTTTAACTTATGGATATTCGGCAGCGTTGCCACAACCGCAGAATAGCTTCGCTCGCATCTTTCTCCGCCACCATTACTGAACTACAACTCAAACTAGTGCATGACATCAACGTCATTGTTCTCAGCCACTCCCTCTGTTCGCTGATTGGACCTACAAAAAAATTGTTTCTGAAAACCGACTGATGCACTGAAATC
Organism: Thaleichthys pacificus; assembly: GCA_023658055.1. Classification (NCBI taxonomy): domain Eukaryota; kingdom Metazoa; phylum Chordata; class Actinopteri; order Osmeriformes; family Osmeridae; genus Thaleichthys; species Thaleichthys pacificus. The sequence continues at coordinate 19,074,790 of CM042857.1, read as the reverse complement.
CCAGACCTAGTAAAGAAGCAAAATCCAAATTGAGTGGAAGTACGTAGGAGGGCAGAGCCAGGCTAGTGTGTCGCCTCATGTTTCAATAAATTTGACGTGCTTCCCCCTTTGCATGTAATCGTTTTGAAACATTTGTTGTATTTTGCGATGTCGGAAATCCTTGGCTGTGAAATAGAGCCACACTTTTGACCGCTTCGCTGTGGGCATTTTAAATGCACTAAAAGCTAGCTAGCTAATGATAGACTAGCAGAGCAAGTGTAATATGTTTACTAGCGATCATGTACAGTGAATGGTTAATATGCTTTTAAGTCAGTTTTGGTGAGCCCTTACGGTAGCTAGCTAACGGTAGACTACAGAGAAAGTGTGATATTTTTACGTCCGTTTCGGAGCGACAGAGGGAAAATATTTCAGTCGACACATTAAGTGGAACTGAAATTTGGAACCGAAATTTGCGTTCTAATCCGGTCCGATTCCTACCGGTTGCGTAGGAACCGGTTCCATAGTGGAACCGGGTTTCGGTACCGAACCCTATCCCTGAACTGTGAGCTGGCCTGGCCCGTAGGCTGGTCCTACCTTGATGTGGCAGGAGATGAGGGGGGAGAAGCCATCATGGCCAGGGGTCCAGCTCAGGACCAGCTTGCTAGACTGCCTCTCTATCACTGTCACCTCGGAGACAGGAGCTGGGAGAACTAGGAAACACACACACACACCCCGTCAGACAGCACACACACACACATCATCCGACACCACTCACACCCTCAAATACCACACACACCGTCAAATACCACACACACCGTCAAATACCACAAACAGTCAGACAAAACATTGGCATACATTCGGAGTTAGTGGCCAGTTTGTTGTCTCTTCTTAGACCTGCACAGATGCTTCACAGTCAATTATCATTTGTGTACGTGTGTGCATATGTATGTATGTGTATATTACAAGCAACACAGAACTATATTGCAACAATAATATATAAAAACAGCATTACCTTTTATGTTGATGGTTGCTTCTTTGGAGGTACTGACGCCCTTCTGGTTGTGAGCCTCACAGCTGAACTGGGTGAACTGGTCCACTCCTGCAGAGACATACAAGGGAAGGTTACACACAGGACAGCAAGACTGGCCTACTGGGGGAGAGACACTGAACAGGAGAGAACACAAACCAAGACACACTGAGGGAGTAGGAGACACACAGAGAGTAAGAGACACACTGAGGGAGTAGGAGACACACAGAGAGAGTAGGAGACACACAGAGAGTAGGAGACACTGAGGGAGTAGGAGACACTGAGGGAGTAGGAGACACACAGAGAGTAGGAGCCACACTGAGGGAGTAGGAGACACTGAGGGAGTAGGAGACACTGAGGGAGTAGGAGACACACTGAGGGAGTAGGAGACACACTGAGGGAGTAGGAAACACACTGAGGGAGTAGGAAACACACTGAGGGAGTAGGAGACACACAGAGAGAGTAGGAGACACACAGAGAGAGTAGGCGACACCGAGGGAGAGGGGACACACTGAGGGAGTAGGAGACACACAGAGAGAGTAGGAGACACACAGAGAGAGTAGGAGACACACAGACAGAGTAGGAGACACTGAGGGAGTAGGAGACACACTGAGAGAGTAGGAGACACACAGAGAGAGTAGGAGACACTGAGGGAGTAGGAGACACACTGAGAGAGTAGGAGACACACAGAGAGTAGGAGACACTGAGGGAGTAGGAGACACCGAGGGAGAGGGGACACACTGAGGGAGTAGGAGACACACTGAGGGAGTAGGAGACACACTGAGGGAGTAGGAGACATGCAGGAGGAGCAAAAAAGGATGCATGATGGTAAACCCGAGGCCTGAACAGAGGTGTGACCCAGAGGTGAAGAAGCCTCAGTGAAGCCTGACTGCTTCCTCATGCAGTCCTACCACAGGAGTCAACACATCCTACCACAAGAGAACACACGTCCGACGTGTGACCAAGACGGCCTCTCTGTTCCCACCACGTCAGCTGTCGGTAGTACTGACTCGAGAATCAAGTTCAATATCGCAAGAGGCCTAATGTTCTCTTTCCACTTCCTCAAAACCCTGGGGGTGAAAGCTAGCTTTACGGTTAAGAGTACCATTATCACACTCTGACACCTCCTCAAAGTAGGTATGAAGTGAAAATGTTCAGTCCTGCTAAGTTGTGAAGAATGCTGTCTATCAGCTACGGAGGAGGAGGAGGAAGGGGGGAGGGGGGGGGGGGGGGGACTGTAGTCAGACCAGGTAACACGATGACAAAACTTCCCACAGTAGATGACTCATCATTAGTGGGTAAAAGGGCTCTTTCAATGCCAGTTCAATTCAACATGTTGATGTTCCCATCCTGCCAGTGTCAACTTGGTGGCTCTCACATCCCATTGTGTAACTTACTGTAGCATTGCTAGTCATGTGTTCAGTCAGTACTCGCTGTGAAATATTTTCCTGTTGACTGTTGTTTTTGTCTTCTTTTTACAGGTACACTCTTGCACTTTTTGAGTTTCATGTTGTTTAATTGTAACTTGTTTAGCTGCATGCTCTTATGGTTCTTCCCCTTGGCACTTATTTGTTTTTTCACAATGTATACTTCATGTTTTGGCTGCTCGCAATGTTTGGGGCTATCTCGTTGTTATGATCAGTGACCTATGCTCTTTTGTAAAGCTCTCTCTTGGAAGTCGCTTTGGATAAAAGTGTCTGCTAAATGCATACCGGTAAATGTAATGTAAATATGTTGATAAGGGTCCAGATTTGGTCTGATTGGTTGTTCTTGGGTATAAAGAGAATTGTGAAGCATTGTTCGGGCTATTAATCAGAAGGTTGTTGGTTCGATTCCCGGCCGTGCAAAATGACGTGTCCTTGGGCAAGGCACTTCACCCTACTTGCCTCAGGGGGGAATGTCCCTGTACTTACTGTAAGTCGCTCTGGATAAGAGCGTCTGCTAAATGGCTAAATGTAAAATGTGGATTCTTGATCTCATGAGAGCTTCTCCTCAGCTCTGGCTTGTCCTTGTACTCCTCCTTCATCACCTCTTGTTGTCTCTCTGGTTTACAATAATCATGGTAGAGTAGGTAAGAGTTAACCTTCATTTTGTAACATGTTTGCCTTGTAATTAATTTAATTCATTTGCAATGTTATTAAATATATATTTCATTTCAACTTACTTTGACCATTCTTGCTCTGATTTAACCCATATAGTCAAATAACTGTAATTCCATTGGTATTGACATTATTTGGTTCCTGCTAATACACTGTTCAGTTTCCCATCGTCCTTTAAACCATAGGGGAATTAGTTTTGGTTGTTTGGCCAATATTTACCCCCCTACACTGTTCTGCCATGCCAGTAGAGCAGTCAGGGTGCTCCGACGCAACGCCAGCATCATGCTGGCAGTAGAGCAGTCAGGGTGCTCCGACGCAACGCCAGCATCATGCTGGCACAGGGAGGGGGAGGAAGGGGGGGACTGAGATGACAGCTCCATAATGTCCCTTTGTTTCCATGGTGTCCCTGCTGGCTATTCATAAACCCCCCACAACATGTAGACTAGCTAGCTAGGACCCTTCCAGATGCAGACTAGCTAGCTAGGACCCTTCCAGATGCACCATGCAGAGTAGCTACCTAGGAACCTTCCAGATGCACCATGCAGACGAGCTAGCTAGGAACCTTCCAGATGCGTCATGCAGACGAGCTAGCTAGGAACCTTCCAGATGCATCATGCAGACGAGCTAGCTAGGAACCTTCCAGAAGCGTCATGCAGACTGGCTAGCTAGGAACCTTCCAGATGCGTCATGCAGACTGGCTAGCTAGGAACCTTCCAGATGCGTCATGCAGACTGGCTAGCTAGGAACCTTCCAGATGCAGTCAGCAGAATAGTCATAGGGAAGGGTGAGCTCTGGTGGTCACGGTGAGTGGCAGCTGTGAACTCAGGCCAGAGCAGCTCTGGATGTTCACTTGAATATGATTGGACGGTGACAGGCGCTTGATATAAGATGTTATATTAGCAAGAAACTTGATAAACCAAACTGCTGTGTGTTCTTGTTTGGGAAAAAAGCACAACTCTTTCCCTTTCTAAAAGACCCCCTACCATCTTGCTCAGCTTTCAAAGCAGATTGTAAATACCACCAGCCCCTCTATAGCTATTAACACCAAAAACCCTACCCCCACAACATAGGAGAGGGGGAGAGGAGGCAGCCTACCCCCACAACATAGGAGAGGGGGAGAGGAGGCAGCCTACCCCCACAACATAGGAGAGGGGGTTCAACAGAAGAGGAGAGAAAATGAGGAATAGGTTGCTTGGAGATTGGTGGAAGGCTGGATTACGGTCACACAGAACGTTGCTCAATACCGCAACCAGCCAAATATGGCTCAACCTAACCTAAGCTCTATTTTAGGTTGCCACCGCATGGCTTGAAGTATACCAACAACATGTTCTCTTCTCTCTGAGGGAGGGAGAGAGAGAGAGAGAGAGAGAGAGAGAGAGAGAGAGAGAGAGAGAGAGAGAGAGAGAGAGAGAGAGAGAGAGAGAGAGAGAGACAGACATCTCTCACAACTCCTTTCACTCATTAGTGAAAGGAGTGGGCAGATAAAAACAGAGGTCCAGGGGTCAGAAACACACGGCCATTGACCCACAGTTCACTTCAGCTGTGGTCCATTCTATATAACAAAACAAGATATTCAAGCTGTAGGGAACAGAGTACATTGCCAGTAACTCCAGTTGTGTGACCAGTCTCCAGCCCTGGCAGTCTGGCCTTGTGATTTGTACAGTGTAATTATCAGGCCTGGCTTGACAAACCTCTGTCCTCTTCACCGGCCAGCCAGCCTTTCCATATCACTGCAGCATGTTTTAATTCCCATCACCTGCTCTCAGCTCCAGCCTTCAGGGCCGTAACACAGAGTGTTTACATGGTGCATTCTTCCCTGTCTGCTGCTGGGCCCAAGCATGGAGACAGCTCTTGGGGCCGGGCTGGATCAGGAGGTCAGAGCGGGCTGCCATTCTCACTCACAACATGGGCAGAACTGGCTCTCCCAACGACCACCCTGCAGCTGCAACAGCAGGATTAAGACACAGGCCATGCAGATCGTTTCCTAATCCCATCACTGCCGGCCTGTAATCTCCAGGTGTGCCTTGGTACCATGTGGGGCAGCGCAGGCTGAGGGAGCTGTGTGTGTGCAGACGGCCGGGTCAAGCTGCTCAGGCTCGCAGGGTCCGGAGGAGAGGGGGCTCTGCCAGCCTGCCAGGCCCCTCCCTCCCCAGAGCGGTGGGCTGGCCTGTCAATGAAGCCTTTGTGCTAGGAGCCTGAACTGCCTTTGTGTGCCCCAGCACAGCCCTGCTCCCTGCCCAGCACACGCTTGGCCCAAGCTCGGCTCTCTCGAATTTAACCCCTCCCCTCCCAGCCGCCCCACCAGAAGCACCTCTCCTGCTGTGCCTTTAACCCCACCCCTCTAAGCCACCCCACCAGTCTCCTGTTGTAGTTGTGTTCCCTGTAATGACTGAGACAGGAATGTCCTGTGTCAGGGCACTGCTAGATGAAGACATGACCCCACACAAGAACAGTCTTCCCTTCAGGCACAGGGTTAGACAAACAGCTTTCTTCCTAACACAAACATGATTGTATTACACATGCAGCTAACTTAGAGAAATAATTAGCAATACTGGAAACTGAGAAAGAAAGAAAGAAAGTTGCATGAGGGAATTCCCAAAGAGGGAATGAAATGTAGGGTCACACTTCAGATCACTGCATCTATATCTATATCTAGACACCTGACTCAACCTGAACCCAACTGAACAATCCAGTTCTCTTAAATACCAAACTGAGGTCAGACTGAACTGACAGGTCTGACAAAGAGAAAAAGAGAGAGAGATCATAGGGATAGCTAAAGAGAGCAATAATGACAGATCAGAAGACAGGGCAGAGGAGAAAGAGAGAGATGACAGGCACCTCTAGAGATGACAGACACATCTAGAGATGACAGACACATCTAGAGATGACAGACACATCTAGAGATGACAGACACATCTAGCACATGGGAGTCACAGCACATGAACTCCTCAGCCTTGAACACCCAGACAGCCTGTATCAGCAGAAAACACAGTGTATCAGCATAGGGAACTCAGCCTTGAGCAATATTGACAACAGACAGGGACACTCAGAAAGGAGAACATTTACAGGAGAACATATTCAGGAGAACGTATACAGGAGAACGTATACAGGAGAACATATACAGGAGAACGTAGACAGGAGACCTGAAGACGGGAGAACGTACACTGAGAAACAGAGACAGTGAGAGAGGACAACAAGACACCATGTGAAACCCTGGCATCAATGCTACTGAGAGTTCAAGTTCAAGTTACAGTGCAATTCTGTTTGTGTGCATGTGTGTAGAAGGTTCATGCGTACTGTGCGTGTGTGGTGTGTGTGTGCGTACGTGTTTGTGGAGGGTGTGTATGTGTGTGGTGTGTACCTACGTGTGTGTACGTGTGTGTGTGTGTGTGTGTGTACCTGTCACGTTGAGCTGGCTGGGGGAGGAGTGAAGGGCTCCCTCATGTACTCCGTTGCGCAGCCAGCGGATCTCCACAGGCTCTGGAGGACCCACCGCCTCACACCACAGCCTGAAGGCCACGTTCCTGCTCACGTTCACGTCTTCAGGGTGCCTGACGAACGTCGGGAGACCTACACACACACACACACACACACCGCTCAATCTCCGTGCCCTATGACAGATCTACGGCCATCCAATAGTGTTGATGTGTGTGATGTGTGAGCTTACCTTCAACCTTGATGCTGATTGGCTGAGACTCTATGATCGCATCACTGACGCTGAGCATGCAGCGATACTCTCCAGAATCAACCCTCTGCACTTTGGTGATTCTGGAACACACAAACACACACAGACACACACGCAGACACACACGCACACTTGAGAAGGACCTTTAGGAAACAGGACCAAAAGCAGAAGTGTGTGTGTCCCAGCTGCAGACGGCCCAGCTGTAGACGGCCCAGCTGCAGACGGCCCAGCTGCAGACTCACCTGACTGTGGACAGCAGGGTCATGACCTCGCCAGTGACCGTCTGCAGCTCGTTGATGACCACCTGCAGGTTCTCCGACAGCTCGCGGCCGTTCTTCAGCCACACCACCGCCAGGTCCAGCTTGGAGTCGGGGACGTCGATGGAGCAGTTGAACTTGGCCTCGTGGCCCTCGGACAGATGCAGGCTGCCCACCGTGGGCTTGAAGTGCAGCCTGTGCAGGTCCTCCGGGCTGAGCTGGACCCGGGGGGCACTAGCCGGGACGATCGACCACTCTGGGAGGCCTGTGGGCTGGGGAGGCTGGCCCTGGCTCCCCCTTGGCTGGAACAGGCCCTCAGGATGCGGACTATGTGCATGATGCTCTGCAGTCAACAGGGAGGCTGCCATCACACAATACCGATATGAGTATGAGTATATATGACATTTGATCCTACCTGTCGAATCAACCTACCAGAGTGTACTACACTTGCGCAGATCAAGGTAAGGATTATGCCTGATAGTGTTGCACTATAGTAAGTAAATCTGACAATGTGGGACAAATCGACAGTACACCGGATCATCGGAGAGGGGGGGGGGGGGGGGGGGGGGTAGGGGTGGAATCTATGTTGGAATCTATGTTCCAGTTGTAACCCGAGAAAGCAAAGCTGACAGCCCGGGAAAACCTTCACCATATCAGTGAAGCGTGTGATGAGAAAATAAATAACTTCTTAGCTTTGTGTTTGAAATAGCCTGTATGTACGGCGTCAGAAGACATTATTTTTATACTATCCTCTACCTTCTCTCTCTTTACCTCCCTGCATCCTCCCACTCTAACCCCCTCTTATCCTCATTCTGCTCCTCATAGCTGTTGCACCAGCATTGCCCCTGCGTTTGTCCTGAAAGGACACCATGTGGTTATTGATGTTTATATTGTGACTATTAAGGAGTATATTAAAACAGACCTTTAAACTCCGAATTGCAACACATCAAACCCGCCCCCGAATGTAGCCTGCAAATACCAGCCAGCGTAATGGATCCATCTGGGGTTTCTCATCAAAGAGAGGGTGATAGAATATATAACACGTAGCTCTACATGCGAGCGCAGGAAGAAATTTAAGAAACACATTTAAGAAATGTATCAAAGCAAGTGTTGACTCTTACTGAGAAACTTGTCGCTCTTGTTGGTTAGTTGTAACTGATTTAACTTCTTGTACTCGCTGTGAATTATATTATTGTTGCTTGCTTGCTTTTTTCTAAAGGTACACTCTTGCACTTTTGAGGTTCATGTTGTTTAATTTGTAACTTGTTTAACTACATGCTCGTATGGTTCTCCCCATTGGCACTTATTTGCTTTTCACAATGTATGCTTCATGTTTGGCTACTCGCAATGTTTTGGGGCTATCTCGTTGTTATGATCAGTGACCTATGCTCTTTTGTAAAGCTCTCTCTTGGAAGTCGCTTTGGATAAAAGCGTCTGCTAAATGAGTAAATGTAAATGTAAGTGTTCTCCCGAGCTCTATTGAAGTGCGTAAAGGACGATCTAAATCCAAGAAACATTTACTTACCAGTCTCCAGATTTCCCAAAATCACAGAAATAATGTTTGTTGTTGAGAAGAAAACTGTCATTAAGTTTAACCTCGCCATTGGTAAATCCTTCAGACAAAAGTGCGGTGTTTAACACCCAAGACAAACACTAGAATACTGAAAGTAATTAGGCTGCTATGTTTACTTGACAAATTCTGAGCAATCTGACACGACGCCGCAAATAATAACGAACATTGTTGTTCAACACAACAATACTTCGAACAACAACACTTTCAATCCTCCCAAAAGTTTCAGTTACGAGACTTTTAGCGAATGTATCACGTTTTTCTAGAGCAAAAGGTAAACTTTCTATTCCACTGACGTCACGAGAGGGATCCCATTTAGGGCGGGACTTCAGGATGGATAAATAAAGACCGTTACAACACAACGTTATCTGACTACAGCTATTATCTAGAATAGACCATTTTTGCTATAATGCCAGAAACTCATCATTGCCACACGCCGCACTGACTGGTTCCACGCAGATGAGCAGTTTTATCATGATTTAACGAGGTTAACCACAGCAAGATTAGTTCATCTTCCGTTCGACACGCATTATAAATGTAATCACACATTGTTTTAGTCTATTTACATTTTTTCAAACGTGCAATTTTCCCACAACGTGGCGCCCTTATGCCAACACGGCAGGTTTCTGCCCTTTGACATTCCTCTGGCCTGCCGCCACCACAGAATGAAACCAATAAACGCTGTATCCAGTGGCGAAAATCTGGGGGCTACATAACAACAGTCTACACAAGGCATGCTTGGCCCTCGATCTTGAGAATCATCACAATCAGAATAAAATAAAAGTTGTTTAGAAAAAATGAAGTATGATTGAGGGGGGGGGGGGGGGGGGCACATGAGCTTCAGTGCCCCCAATTTGGAGTAATAATGTGGCCTAGCTCTCAACTTGGCAGATAACTTACTGTTTGCCTGCACCTCGTCCGTTAATTGTATAGCTGGACAAGGTATCCCTTAATTCTCAGCATGAGAAATACAAGGGTATGCGTGAGAGCGTGAGAAATGGTTGGAAGGTGAATGCGTGAGACTTGAGAGTTCTGATAGTTTTTAAGAAAGCTCAAGATGCATGTCACGACAATAAAGACACAATATTTACAATACAAACTGACAGATATTATTATTTTTTGCTTTGTTCAAATAAACCATTTCATGTGCATTCTAGACATGAATCACAGATAACACTGCGGCCTTAGTTCTAGTCCAGAGCTCTCTAAGCCTTCTCAAGAGCTACCTGCCAGGAGGTTTCTGCTCCAACCCCAGTTGTACCTTACGTGATTCAACACATCAACCAGCTAACTATTAGAACCAGGTGTGCTAGATTAGTGTGGGAGTGAAAACCCAGCAGGAGGCAGCTCTGTGGAAGCAAGGTGCGAGACCGGTGCTGAAGTGTTTAAGATGTCTCCTCCTCCTGGTTGAGGACGGAGGTCTGCTGCTGGATCTCGACCATCCTGAGGGAGGCGTGAGGACCCCTGAGGCTGGACCCGGAGCTGCTCTTCATCACATTCTCGGAGCTGTAGGCCTTCATACGGTACGCGCTGGCCTTGCTCTCACAGCAGCCCAGGGCACTCAGGGCCAGGTAGGCGTCCCTGCGGAACGCCCGCGTGAAGATGCCGTACAGGAAGGGGTTAGCGCAGGAGTTGATGGGGAAGAAGAGCACCAATAGGATCTTGGAGTTGGTGACGGTGATGAGGGGAGCCTTGAAGGCTGCCGAGATGGCGAAGAAGGAGATGGGTGCCATGCAGAGCAGGTCTGTGAAGATGAGGATCGCCATTCGCTTGGCAATCTTGGTGTCCGCGCTGCGCCCCGGAAACTCCGGGTTCCTCACCGCCAGGTAGATGAGGACGTAGCAGACACAGACGACCAGGAAGGCTCCCACGTTGAAGAGCAGGAGGAGCAGGATGAAGGCCTGCGCCGGCCCGGTGAGGACATCCATGGGCAGACACATGCTCACCTTGCTGTAGCTGCTCACGCCCACCAGGGGGAGCAGCGCCAACCCCAGGCAGAGCAGCCAGCCTCCGGCCATCACCCCGGCCGCCTGCCCCAGTGCCAGCCTGCGCTCCAGCTGCAGGGCGTGGGTGATGGTGTGCCAGCGCTCCAGGGTGATAGTGGCCAGTGTGTACACGGACAGCTCACCGCCAAACACGGACAGGAAGCCGGCCGCGCTGCAGCCGGGGCCAGTCTGCCACTCGATGGCGTGAGTGCTGTAGTGTCCGCTCGTGTGCTGGTCCACCGATGCAATCATCAGCAGGTAGATGGCGATGCATAAGTCGGCGAATGCTAGGTGGCACATGAGGAAGCGAGGGACGCTGAGCTTGTCGCGGCTGGTGAAGAGGATCAGGAGGACGGTGAGGTTGCCCACGATGGCCAGCAGGCTGATGAACCAGATAGCGACTCGGAGGAAGAGGAAATTGACCAGATCCTCACAGGGGTTGAAGGCGTCGGCCTCGGGGCTGCACTGGATCACGGGGCGGGGTGGGGCAGAGGTCAGCAGTGAGTCAGCAGCGACACCCAGGACCCTGTAGGGGGAGCAAGAGGGCAAAGAGGTGGTTAGAAAACCAATATAGAGTACAGAATAAGTCACAACCCTTTATCAGAGCCTGTTTAAAGGTCCAATGACATGCAAACTTCACTTTGGGAGGTTATTTAACATTAATGGCCGGGTTTCCCAGATTCGTTAAGAAGGAGAGTTCTAAGAGCGTTCTAGAGCATTCTTAGAACGCTCCTAAGAAGCTCTTAGCGTTAAGAGCTTCTTAACGAATCTGGGAAACCCGGCCAATATGAGTTCCCCTAGCCTGCCTTTGGTCCCCCAGTGACTAGAAATGTCAATAGGTGTAAACCAAGCCCTGGGTATTCTTCTCCGCCTTTTAGAAAATGAGAGCTCAAATGCTCGGTTTTGAAAATCCACTATTGTGACGTCACAATAGGGAAGGTTACCTCCCCTTTCTCTGCTTTGCCCGCACAGAGAATTTGGCCCACCAATTAAAGAACGAGCTACGACCGTGCGAGCGCGACATTGGTTTGGCCTCGAGACATCATGGCTTGCAAACACCGAAGCATGGCAGTTAGCCCCGCCTCTTTCTTTTCACAGCATTTAAAGCTACAGACACAGAAACAGCGCGTCCTGAGGAAAGCTCATTGTGGGACTGCTCATAGTTGCCAGTTCGATTCCTGGCCGTGTCAAATGACGTTGTGTCCACTTCCTCAAAACCCTGGGGGTGAAAGCTATCTTAATGGTTAAGAGTACCATTAACACACTCTGACACCACCTCAAAGTAGGTATGAAGTCAAAATGTTCAGTCCTGCTAAGTTGTGAAGAATGAAAAGAGAATTGTGAAGCATTGTTCGGGCAATTAATCACAAGGTTGTTGGTTCGATTCCTGGCTGTTTTTTTTGCATGTTCAACATGGATTATAGGTCGAAAGTTGAATGAACGAGTACTTATGTCCTTATGTACTTATGTTTCGATTTCTTACAGGGTGAGTCGTTGTTGCCCATAACATGCTAGTATTCTGCTAATGAATGCTGATTGGTAAGTGAAGGACTGACTACCACCAGAGATCCCGCTTGATGGCATCCGAAGCGGAATCAGAATGTCAGAGCATTAGCAACATTAGCAACAACATTGGAAAGTCAAAACTCTTTCTAGCATGTGTATTGACAGGGAGAGTCTAACCAGCTGTGTTGTCGATGCCTCGAGAGAAAAAATGAAGGGACCAGAGCTTGCCGTAAAGCAGTATCTCTGGTCGTATGATGTGTATGACGTCATTGACATATTAAAAAGCTTTTTAGAACAGAAAGGCGACTTTAAAAAAAATCTAACACCCAGCAGTGTGGGTTTTTTTTGCCTCCCCTTTCAAATTCAGAATTCCAATTACTAGACAAAAAATTATATCCTGAGAAAAGTGGATTTTGAGGGGTATAGCTCCATAGACCTCCATTCATTCGGCACTCGCTCGTTAGCGCCCTCATATGGAACTAGAGTGGAACTGCAACCAGTTCAGAAGCCGGAAGTTTCCCGAGAGTGACAGTTCTCCCTATATTAGACATTCTCTGCCTTTATCCAGAATCCCAAGGTCAGGAAATGCCAAGGATTACCCACTGAGCCACATACTTGGTGGTTGTGCCAATCAGTACACAGCAGGGCCGTAAACATAATATATATTGGGACACATCCCCCCCCCCAATATTCAAATCTGGTCAAAATGTCGTCCCCCAATATATTGATATAAAAATAGAAATAAAATAGAAATGTGCTACGCTACGACAGGCGTAGCACACGCTGTCCGAAATTATTCTAAAAAATTAATCATATTCATAACTAAACGTAAAAAGTTCTCAGGGGGGGACCCTCCGACTCCCTAGCAGATTTCTTCCCCCCCAATGTTGACTCCATGGCTACGGCCTTGGTACACAGGGTATGTGAGCAAAGGTAATTTTCATAACAACAAGAATGGTCACAGTCTCTAAACTGTCAAGGTCTCATTCATCATGAAATCAGTACAGTGTTTTTTGGTATACACTACAGTAAGCTGTTTCCGTTACATGAATAAATCACATTCAACCAAAAGTTCCTGATGAACTGTGCAGATGTTAGGTGACAAGTTGCCTCCATATTAGTAGTTAAATAGGTAACTCAATACTACTAAGTCAGGGGACTGACTGTTCTGAGTGTGGTTCTAAAGAACTGGAGGATTCTAGATGCGGATGGTCGGAAAGGTCACCTTACATCATGATGTGAATATAAACAGGAGGGATACACGTGAGAGTTTCTAGTCAGTATTGAGTTACAGACTGCGGTAGGGAAAGCAATGCCGAAATTCTAAAAAGAACATTCAACGTGACCAAATGAAAAGAATAAGGAGACCTTAAAATGCTCTTCTGAAATAGATGATGGTGTTGCCTGAATGATGAATTGTTGTCATTGCGGTATGTAGAGTCATTAGAACTCGCAGCGTCCAATGAATCATCCCTGGAGGAGGTGAAGAGGGAACATGGGGGAGGAAGGGGGCCATGGGGGAGGGATGGGGCCATGGGGGAGGAAGGGGGCCATGGGGGAGGGATGGGGCCATGGGGAGAAAGGCAGTCAGCGGGGGAGGGAGGGGGAGGGAGGGGGCCAGGGGGGACGGGGGGATGTGTAAACAATGCAAAAATGAAGAAATCAAAAGAGGGTGTACCTGTCCTACCTGTGTCCCTGTAGTCCTACCTGTGTGTGTCTACTGTGCCTGTGTGTGTTCCAGGTCAGTCTACTGTGCCTGTGTGTGTTCCAGGTCAGTCTAATGTACCCGTGTGTGTTCCAGGTCAGTCTAATGTACCCGTGTGTGTTCCAGGTCAGTCTAATGTACCCGTGTGTGTTCCAGGTCAGTCTAATGTACCCGTGTGTGTTCCAGGTCAGTCTAATGTACCTGTGTGTGTTCCAGGTCAGTCTAATGTACCCGTGTGTGTTCCAGGTCAGTCTAATGTACCCGTGTGTGTTCCAGGTCAGTTTACTGTACCCGTGTGTGTTCCAGGTCAGTCTAATGTACCCGTGTGTGTTCCAGGTCAGTCTAATGTACCCGTGTGTGTTCCAGGTCAGTCTAATGTACCCGTGTGTGTTCTAGGTCAGTCTAATGTACCTGTGTGTGTTCCAGGTCAGTCTAATGTACCCGTGTGTGTTCCAGGTCAGTCTACTGTACCCGTGTGTGTTCCAGGGAAGCAGGGCGCAGCAGTGGCTGTTGTAGGTGAGATTGGCCTTGGTCAGGGCAGGCAGGGCTGTGAAGGGGGGCAGCCTCTTGAGTCTGAAGGCCCCCCGGGCCACCAGGGTGCGGACTTGCTCCAGACCCTGCAGCGGGAGGGTCTCAATCGCCGTCGACGACACGTCTCTGGAAAACACCACTCTCATTCACATACTGTCGGGAGACTTGCACACACTACAATGTGTGCGACAGCCTGTCTCTGAAGTAATTACTAGAACCTGGACAACCTTGTACAGGAGCTTATTTTATTACTTATTTCTATTTTTTTGTTTTACTATATGGTCTAAATGCAACAGGGTGTGTGTGCATCGGTTAAGGGGATTTTTCGAGTCTTCTGTGTTTCAAGTACAGAATTATTTCAAGGCCTGGTACTGAGGTGTGAGAGGGCAGTGGGGTAAGGAGGAGAACCGTGTCACCTACAGGTGTTCCGGGCCCTCGGCGCCCTGGAACGCCCGGACGTGGATCCTCTGCAGGTTCCTGTTGTTCGTCAGGATCCTGCAAACACAGAGAATGTCAGGACAGATGTGCTCTTTAGCTAAGACTGTTTTTATTACTGCTGAGAGGGAATCTTGTTCAAGTAAAAGGGGTAAAATCTTTGAAAAGTACAGTTCGTCTATCTTGGTTCCATTGAAGGCGTAATCATGGATCTCTCTGATGCCGTTGTTGAACAGCTTCCTACACAGGACGCGGAAAGATACACAACATGACAGGAGTTTCTCATAGATCAGATCTTTTTACACAATCAGGTTTCGGTTGATCTTACCTAAAGAAATTACTGGAGTATGGTAAGAATTAAACCTATATAGTTTTAAAGATCCTGTAAAGTGGAATTGAAAACTAGTTTTAAGTTCACCACACCACAGAAGAATGTGTTATTAACTACCCATCCAAATTCGAATGAAAAAAAACACCGACAAGTAGGCCTATGTTAAACTAGGCTTTGAAATCGTGACAAAATCAGCACTCTTCTCTGCTTGAGACTGGGGGGGGCGTGTCGCCTGAAGGAGCTGAAGCTCCGCCCCTCGCTGCCTACCTGGACGCTACGTCAAGCCGAACAAAACAGTATAGAATTTGAATTTATTTGTTCAATGAGTGAAACATACAGATGCATATAAATGAAATGTTCCCCTGAGCTGTAACACAGGAGTAAAAATTGACACCAGAGACAGCAGACAGTGAGCTATTCAACTACTTCTAGCACATACTGAGAAGCAAATCATGGAATTTGCTTTACAGGATCTTTAAACAAATCAATCACGTTTCACAGTTTAAAGATCCTGTAAAGTAAATTCCATGTTTTGCTTCTGAGTACATTATATTGGTGTGAAATGATTTCCTGAAAGCATGTGCAAAGTGCTAAAACTTTGTCGCACTGAAATGTGGAGTTAGACCGAACAACAGTTTCTCTTCCGTTTTCAGATAAGGTTTTAATGGGCGGAGCCAAAAAACTACCTATCTACGTCATTTCGACCTATCTACGTCAGATCACTGAATGGCTCCTCCTGCTGTACTGTTATTGTAGCTTACATCAGCTAGCTAGCTAGCTTCACGATGTCTCCCACCACCCGCAACTGCATCTTCCCTGATGCAAGAACTCCATCTGCGCTGCAACGCCATTTAAGTTCCCTATTGATAATGAAAGGAAAGATCGGTGGATAGATTTTGTGAAGAGCCACGCTCATGGAAAGCATCGGATAAACTCCAACAGCCGCCTCTGCACTGACCATTTCACGGCGGACAGTTTTAACATGGACCAGAGACAGACGGGGTTCGCGGACACACGGCTTCTCTTGCAGCGCGGAGCCGTACCGAGCATCGCCCCCCCGGCCGTTTATCCTCCGGTCGCACATGGACCATCCACCGCCGCCAGCAGTTCATCACTCAGTTCTGTGTGCTTCTTATAATTATACTAGATAACTTTTCCAGAGGTATCTCTGCTATGAGTTAGTGCAAACCGCTAACTTGATATTAGGCTACTCGGTGTAGAATTATGGTATTTTGGTGAAATGATAGCTAATGTGCTAGAAGTAGTAGGAGAGCTCACTGTCTGCTGTCTCTGGTGTCCATTTTTACTCCTGTGTTACAGCTCAGGGGAACATTTCATTGATATGCATCTGTATGTTTCACTCATTGAACAAATAAATTCAAATTCTATACTGTTTTGTTCGGCTTGACGTAGCGTCCATTATCTGGGTCGGAGGTAGGGGCGGAGCTTCAGCTCCTTCAGGCGACACGCCCCCCCAGTCTCAAGCAGAGAAGACTGCTGATTTTCTTATGATTTCAAAGCCTAATTTAACATACTTGTCAGTGTTTTTTTTCCATTCGAATTTGGATGGGTAGTTAATAACACCTTCTGTGGTGTGGTGAACTTGAAACTCGTTTTCAATTCCACTTTACAGGATCTTTAATGATCACTATGCATCCATTCCTACTCATAATCACTATTCACTACTCCCTGTGTACTACTCACGCACATGCTAATGTATTCCCTCGTCATTCCAAGAAAGTGGTTGGGTGGAATCGACAGGAGATTGAGGTTGTCACATATGTACCTGCAATGGCAATGTATTCTGTCACAGGAAGTCACAACACATCCTATGTCAGTCATGTTCAACCCTGGTCACAGACCAGACACACTGTGGGTGGAGGGATTCACCTACTGTACCAAGACATGATGGTGTGGCTAAGGATAACAATCATGATTTTGATGATGAAGATAATAATGATCTCCGGTCAGTTTACAGACTCACAGGATGAAGTCTTGTTCTAAAGAGCAAACTGAGGTCAGGTCTGGAAATATTTCTATCCCCGTGTTGGAGATGCTCCTGTAAATGGGGACAACAAAGCCTGTTACTCTTCCAGGAAACAAACATCTGTTACTTTCAACAGACAAGCAGCATTACATTAACTCCACAAAACACCAATAACATTCACAGCTGGAGGGTTTTGTCTGAGAAGAATGAAAATTGTGACACAGTGAAATGTTATTAATATTAATATCCAGTTGGAGAGGGAGTAACAACGGAACGCTGTTGCCCCACACATCTTATAGTATCTTAATCAGAATGAGATGCAGTATTAAGACATTGTTTAGTACCCCAATGGAAGATATTCATACAGACAGTATGGAGAACTCCGTAGAGAGCTAGTCACAGCTAAAGCCTAAAGAATGACAGGTTTCTCACTCACAGATGTCGTAGTTTTGGTAGGTTGTTGAACGCCTTTTTGTCAATGTGCACAAGACTTCTAATGCTCTGAATGGAGCTGAAAAACATTAACAATACGTCTAAATTACCCAGGTGTGATGTCAAATCTGACAATGCATCTAAAACCTAAACCTAGAAGATTGGTTTGCTAGAGAGGGTTTTGGATTCAACACATGAGTCTGCTGTGCCAGATGAGGACAGGGGAGAGGGAAGAAGGAAGAGGGGGCAGGGTAGAGGGGATAGGAGGAGGAGAGAAGGGATAGGGGACAGGGGAGAGGGGAGAGGAGGGGGAGAGAGGGGAGGGGGACAGGGGAGGGGTAGAGGGGAGAGGGGTAGAGGGGAGAGGGGAGGGCGAGTGGAGAAGGGAGAGGGTAAAGGGGAGAGGGGAGAGAAGAGGGAAGAGAAGGGAGAGGAGAGAGGGGAGAGGGGAGAGGAGAGAGGGAAGAAGGAAGAGGGGAGAGGGGGGAGAGGGGAGAGGGGAGAGGGGAGAGGGGAGAGGAGAGAGGAGAAGAGGGAAGAGGGGGGAGAGGAGAGAGGGGAGAGGAGAGAGGAGAGAGGGGAGAGGGAGAGAGGGAAGAAGGGAAGAGGGGAGAGGGGGAGAGGGGGGAGAGGTGCTTGACTAACACTCACATATCAGACAGGCTCAGAAGGTTATTAAACGCCAGGTTTTCTATTCAACACATGAGTCTGTGCTGTGCCATATGGTGGAGCAGAACCATCTGAGTGGGGTGAGGAGGGAGAGGAGAGAGGGAAGAAGGAAGAGGGGGGAGGGGAGAGGAGAGAGGGAGAAGGAAGAGGGGGGAGGGGGAGAGGAGAGAGGAGAGAGGAGAGAAGGAAGAGGGGAGAGGGGGAGGGGGAGAGGAGAGAGGAGAGAGGGGAGAGGGGAGAAGGAAGAGGGGGGAGGGGGAGAGGAGAGATGAGAGAGGGGAGAGGAGAGAGGGGAGAAGGAAGAGGGGGGAGAGGAGAGAGGGGAGAGGGGAGAGGAGAGGGGGAGAGGGAGAGAGGAGAGGGGGGAGAGGAGAGAGAGAGGAGAGAGGGAAGAGGGGGGAGAGGAGAGAGGGGAGAGGAGAGAAGAGAGAGGAGAGAGGGGAGAGGAGAGAGGAAGAAGGAAGAGGGGAGAGGAGAGAGGGGAGAGGGGAGAGGGGAGAGGAGAGAGGGAAGAAGGAAGAGGGAGAGGAGGGGAGAGGAGAGAGGAGAGAGGAGAGAGGGAAGAAGGAAGAGGGGAGAGGGGGGAGAGGGGAGAGGGGAGAGGGGAGGGGGGAGAGGAGAGAGGATAAAGGGAAGAGGGGGGAGAGGAGAGAGGGGAGAGGAGAGAGGAGAGAGGGGAGAGGGGGGAGGGGGGAGAGGTGCTTGACTAACACTCACATATCAGACAGGCTCAGAAGGTTATTAAACGCCAGGTTTTTCTATTCAACACATGAGTCTGTGCTGTGCCAGATGGTGGAGCAGAACCATCTGAGTGGGGTGAGGAGGGAGAGGATGAGAGGGAAGAAGGAAGAGGGGGGAGGGGGGAGGGGGAGAGGAGAGAGGGGAGAAGGAAGAGGGGGAGAGGAGAGAGGAGAGAGGAGAGAGAGAAGAAGGAAGAGGGGAGAGGGGGGAGGGGGAGAGGAGAGAGGAGAGAGGGGAGAGGGGAGAAGGAAGAGGGGGGAGGGGGAGAGGAGAGATGAGAGAGGGGAGAGGAGAGAGGGGAGAAGGAAGAGGGGGGAGAGGAGAGAGGAGAGAGGGGAGAGGGGAGAGGGGAGAGGAGAGGGGGAGAGGAGAGAGGAGAGAGGGAAGAGGGGGGAGGGGGGAGAGGAGAGAGGGGAGAGGAGAGAGGGAAGAAGGAAGAGGGGAGAGGAGAGAGGAGAGAGGGGAGAGGGGAGAGGGGAGAGGAGAGAGGGAAGAAGGAAGAGGGGAGAGGGGGGAGGGGGAGAGGAGAGAGGAGAGAGGAGAGAGGAGAGAGGAGAGAGGAGAGAGGGGAGAGGAGAGAGGGGAGAGGGGAGAGAGAGCAGAGGAAGGAGAGAGGAGGGAGAGGGGAGGGGAGAGGGGGGAGAAGAGAGAGGAGAGAGGAGAGAGGAGAGAGGGGAGAGGGAGAGGGGAGAGGGGCTTGACTGACACTCACATATCAAACAGGCTTGGAAGGTTATTAAACGCCAGGGTCTCCATGGTTTCCAGGGTAGTACTCTGAGAAATTTCTCTTAAACCACAAAAAGAAATAAAACAACATTTTCAGTCAAAACATCTGAATACAAAACACACAGCACATGATACAAACTATTACAAACAAAAAACTGTTGAATATGGGGTCATCAGTTAAACTTAGGGTTCTGGTGGTCATTCGAATTGTCTTCCTTTTGAAGTTTTTGACAAACCAGACAGTAAGGACCTCAGAAGATAAGGATACGAAAAAGGTTGTATTCTGTTCTAGACCTTAGAGTTCTGTCCGTGGAGATGCTCTACAGAGCGGGCCTTGAGGGGGGGTTCCTTACTGAGCTGAAGTTAAATAAGAATGTTGCAGCACTCACATCTTCTCGACGTTGCCCAGGCTGTCAAACGAGAGGCTGTAGATTGTCTTCTGTTCCAGATATTTCAGCACCCTGTTGAAACAGCACATTCAGGGGGGCGGATCCATGGATGGCCAATACCAAAACGCTGTCAATCGAAGCATCCCCCTCATTTCAGACATTAGCTACTTTAATTTAGCCTCACAAACTGCTAACCCCTTTATCCACCTGGGCTTCAAGACCTCCAGATATGGAGTTCTATTTGTGTCAAGTGTGGGAAGGAGCAGCGCTGGAAGTACCTCACATACTATTGGTTTGATTCCAGTTTGTTATGCCTGTCAGCCTTGGTGCACATGGATGCTTATCGGTCAATGCTCAAGGCTCTGTGGCACTCTGACAGAAAGGTCAAGATTCTCAGCCTTCAAGCATATCAACCATCCGTCAACCTCACATTCAGCTCCTCTGTACTTGCTTGTCCTGGAGGAAGGACCAATCAGGACCACTTGATCAGGAGGGGAAGAACCCTTGACCTTCCACAGGGTTTTTCTTTTAACAGAAAGTTCACTAGCTTCTTCACAATAAAGAAACATGTGGTGTGAGACTTTCTGAGTGTAATGAGACGCAGAGGGAGGTTTCAGACGGTCACAGTTTAAGCTGGGCCAAGCCAGGACAGAGGGGTGCTGGGTAGATTCTGCACCAGCTTGGTGATTAGTGGATGTGGTTTAAACCCTGTCCCAAAACTACCATCTCACCTGCAGGGTGAGAACAAACAATGGTGATCTTGTGTGACTGGGATGGAGTGCAGCCTCACCTCAACATTTGTGGGTGCAAAACCTTAAACAATAACAATAAGGGATTCTGGTTATCTCTCCCACCCTCTCCCTCCCTCCCTTTATCTCTCTCTCTCTCTTCCCCCCATGTCTCTCTCTCCCCCCTCTCTCTCTCCCCCTCTCTCCTTCTCTCTCTCTCTCTTTATCTCTTCCTCTCTCTCCCTCTCTCTCTCTCTCTCTCCCTCCTTCTCTCTCTCTCTCTCTCCCTCAGTTTCTCTTTCTCTCTCTTTAAAAAACGTGTTTCTACACACATGCGTCCACATGGCTCTGTCAGAGTGGGTGACTGCCCTCCATCTCAGGGACCCTGCCAGCCTGTGTGATCAGCTGTGAAGGTAAAGTAATGGGAAAATCTCAAGTGGCGCCAGGTTTTGGATCTGTGAGAATGAGGAGAGGAGAGCACTGCAGAGCACAAAGACTTCCCCTACAAAACTAGAATTGACGTGATTTGAAAATGAATGTTTTTTTGGGGGTGAAGAAATGGGGCACATTCACATTGTTATTTCCAAATGCACCTCATATGAGGTGCATTTGGAAATAACAATGTCCTAACAATACTATGCCACATTTCATATGAACAGAAAAGACCGATGCCCTGTAATTATACAATTTACTGATCAGATCCTTTGTCTATTTTTGGAAATTTTTGGTACCAAAATGCTTGAAATTAACTCAATTGAGTCTTGACTCCTGGGAGATATTCTTACGGGCGACGTGTTGTTCTGAATAGTCATAATTGCAATAGCTCATGCTTCGCCGACACTGCTGTTTTAGATTCACAAAGCTGTCTGCAAAGCTTAGCTAACCCTAACCAAGACCGATAAGTTTTGCACCAACCATTACTGTAACTGGTTTTAGCATGCTCACCTCTTAAAGAATGTCAGATGGCTGAGCGGTTAGGGAGTCGGGCTATTAATCAGAAGGTTGTTGGTTCGATTCCCGGCCGTGCACAATGGCGTGTCCTTGGGCAAGGCACTTCACCCTACTTGCCTCGGGGAGAATGTCCCTGTACTTACTTTAAGTTGCTCTGGATAAGAGCGTCTGCTAAATGACTAAATGTAAATGTAAAGAAGGCTTTACAAAGTCCCATTGTCATCATAAGCCTACTTAGTGCACTATTAGTGCGTCCGCGCGTAAAAGCGCAGGAACAAAGGAGTAACCGTCAGTAGGCATTATAATTAGTTCATTTTCTATTGAAGTTGTATTGGTTATACATCCGTTTTGATTATTTCAATCGTCTCCTAAAAAGCACAATCATCACCACTGCAAAGCTGTCTCAACATGCATCACTTACAACCGTCTCAGGGGGACTGGCACGGACCGCTCCGTTAGGTTGTTGCATATGATGGTACCGGAGAAGCACCGGCAGATCCCGGGACACTCGAACTTAACGTCTTCCAGAGAGGCAAAGGAAAGCAGCAAGGACGTAAAGAGAAAAAAAGCACGCGATGTCCACATTATTTGACTTGTGTTCACACCGAAGCAGTCCCTTCCGTCTTTCTGGGAATGTCCAAATGACTCATAGCAGTGTACTGTGTGTATATTCTGCGTCTATCAGAAACGGTAGATTCAACTAAAGTGTTATCCTTCCTCTCGGTTTACCGCGGATCAGGCTTGTGTCTCTGATCACGTAGTCCTCGTTGATTCTGATTCCAACCCTAGAAATCCTGAAAGTGCGCCGTTGAGTTGCGCAAATGCTCCTTGTGCGCTCACTGCGGTGCCAACCGTGCCAATCAAGCTGTGGACAACTGTCCAAAAAAGCTTCCAAGGCCTTTAGTTTAACCTAACCCTAAGCCTAACAGACTATAGCATGGGCAGAGTATGTGATGCATTGACGGATTCTAGTACGACACCTGTTTGAAATCATACTAGTTAGTCCATAGCTCCAAGATAATCAATTGGCTGGCTGCCAACTAAACGATAATGCATGTCGTATAAATACACACAAATAACTTTAATATCCTGTAGGCTACATAACATTTGATTTATACGTTATCCAATAAATAGCAGACATCTTCAAAATGCAACATCATAAACTAATCAGCAGTTCTGGATCAGAACAGAATTACCTTTGCAAAGGATGGAGCTTGGGAGAGCTGAAAAGGAATTTTGGAAATGTAGTTGTGTTTATTTGGCACCCGCCATCTGTCCTTCCACGCGATTGTGATAGATACTTCCTATATGTTATGGTAGTTATAGTTAGCCTATACCTTTCATGTTATAACTGATGCATTAGACTGTACTGACAAGCACATGAGGCGTGTATGTAAAAACACAGTCCACGAGCACCGTCCTTAAGGAGGACATTGTGACCCGCATCTACGAGCCTCCCATGGCTGTATCTCTTCTGGCGCCGAGTTTGCTGCTGATAACGACAGAGCAAGGTTGCCTGGACTTGGTATCAAATGCAGGCTGCAGCTACACCCCTGGAATGCAACGACAATATCTTCCATATTCACAGAGGTTACACATGAATGGGGAGAAAGTTGTGCTCTTCAATTGGCTCTTCAAGTCCGTCTCATAAATCGTGTCATAAAATGTTCCTATTGAAAAGAACACCGTTTTGCTCCAAGAACAGACTGCCAAACTGAGCCTACTCGGACAGTAGGCCTAGGCAAGTTGCTGGGCCATACGGAAGAATATATATTAAAACATGGAATCATAGGCTACCCAACTATGTAGCCTAACTTCAGAAAGTGTATGGCTAAATCCCCGTACACAAAGCATCACAGAATTCTTCATCAGTGCTGACGCAGCCAACACACCAAAACGTGGACAACTGGTTGTATACCTCCCCCTTGTGTTTCATTTAGTATACCATTCAGTCACGAAGCAATAGTCTGCCAGAGCCATAGAAAAAGAACCCTAACCCTAACGAAAAAGAACTAACCGTCTAACCCTAACCCTTTTTCTATGGCTCTGGTCTCTGCCAAGACAATTCATTTTCTGTGGACGCTTTTGATGAAGGCACATGTTGCTCTTTGATGAGAAAGAGAGAAAGACAGAGAGCTAAACTGCCAGATTCTAAATAATGTAGACTATGTAAAGGTAAACTATGTTTCCTTGTCTCCCCCCAAGAAAAAACTGCATTATGTCGCCGAGCTAAAACCTGCAATTATAGACAGGTGGTGTCGGTGCAGCACAAAAACAGCGACACGGGGAAGAAACGGCTGACAGACATGACCGCCGCGGCTCATAGTAAACATCTATGTGACGTAATGCATCGCTTGGGCCTTTGTAGTAATTCGCTGGTAAAGTTCACTATAGGCCTACACTAGTAGTGTTCAGATCGTGCGTCGGAAGAGCCAAGCGTCCAAAACGAAGTGACACTATTTCCCAGCAGCACGCCCATAGAGGTCCGAGGAAAAGGAAATAGTTTCATCGAACAAGCGAACTGTCCTTACTAGCTAGTAGCGTTAGCTGCAGAACTAACTTAGGAATACGCACAGATATTGGAATGGACAAGCTACGTCGTGTACTAAGTGGTCAAGAAGAAAATGAGGAGTTAGGGCTTACTGCACAGGTAAAGTACAGTAACTACAGCTCGTTGGCAAACCAGTTTGACGGGGAATATTTGAACTGGTTCTTGTTCTAGCAACCCGACTACTCTGATGACTTTTACGTGACATGATATTAAGTCTAGTTTACTGAAAAACTAATATTGTTGTTTGAATAAAAATAGTTTGATAGCTATTTGTTTTAATTCTTGAGTTGCTTCAAAATACTAGTTTTGTATTATTTGACTTCTTCAACTATTCTCGCCACAGTAAACCCAGTTTGACAGCTGGTCTATACTAGGCTAGCTACCGTAGCTAAGCTCCCCAAGGCAAGTCAGCAAGCTGTCAAATTCAGATGTCACTACCAACTGTAGTTAGTTTGTTAGCTAGCTCGCCGATCTGGTTAGTAGAACAGCTGTTGACCTTCCTTAGGAAATACACTTTTGAGACACTTCCTTTACCCACTAATTTTATAAAATGTGAAGTGTAATTGAATGTATTGCCACTCTTTTCATGCTTTCGTAAGGATACTGAAGGCCATATAAGGTAAGTTAAAGGTTAAAGACTAGGCTATGAATGAATGTCTCCTGAAAACACTTGATCGTATGGCACAACTTAGTAATGCCGTTGTTAAATACACGGTAGTACCAGCGGTTATAGGCCTGTGTATCTCTTATTATCAGATCGTGCCATATCATCAGTGGGTCATGTGATGTGGATGTTGGGATGTTATCGTGCTCGTGGGGTTCCTGTGATAGAGGAATAACATGACCTGTTGCTATCCCATGATGCCGTCTGGCTGTGGCCAGACGGCATCATGATAATACTGACGCATTTTATTTACAGTGCAACTTTTTATTTACAGTGCAACTTTTTATTTTTATTTTAAGGGCACTACAGTTTTTTTGAAAAAGCAGTCAATAAATTAATAAATTGAAAAAGAAAAGCTTTTCCCCGCCTAGCCCAGGTCCTTGTCATGTATAGTCAAAGGTTTGTCTTCCGGAGTACATGTTTATTATGTTTACATTGTATTCATTTAGCTGATGCTTTTAGCCAAACCAGCACAAACATTGTGTGTTTAGAAAGTACAGGAGACATCAGAAGTGCATAGTTCGAACTATGCATTATCTAACTCTAGTGGTATCTTGCAGGTCAAGAGAGAAAGTTAGTCAAGGGACAGTGTAACAGTAACAACCCTAGCCCAGCCTAAGGCCTGTCTGTTGACCTGCAGCTGACCTAGTCCAGGGCTGGTCTAGAGGTGTAGGCCTGCAGCTGGCCTAGTCCAGGGCTGGTCTAGAGGTGTAGGCCTGCAGCTGGCCTAGTCCAGGGCTGGTCTAGAGGTGTAGGCCTGCAGCTGGCCTAGTCCAGGGCTGGTCTAGAGGTGTAGGCCTGCAGCTGGCCTAGTCCAGGGCTGGTCTAGAGGTGTAGGCCTGCAGCTGGCCTAGTCCAGGGCTGGTCTAGAGGTGTAGGCCTGCAGCTGACCTAGTCCAGGGCTGGTCTAGAGGTGTAGGCCTGCAGCTGACCTAGTCCAGGGCTGGTCTAGAGGTGTAGGCCAGGCCGAGCCCTCCTGTGTGTGTGTGTGTGTGTGTGTGTGGGGGGGGGGGTCTGCCCATCTTGTGACTTCCTGCTATTGTTCCCTGCAGGTCCTGGATGCCTCCACGCTCAGCTACAGCACCAGGGTCAAGTGGTTCATCATCTGCTTCGCAGGAGGCGTCCTCTGCTCCATACTAGTCAGTGGGGATAGAACACACAGACACACATACTGACTGACTACATTTAAGATTCAGCCACGTACTTGTCAAAGAGTAACTTGTCTCAACGTGAGTCTCTGTCTAAATACAGGAACAGGCTAATAGTATTCTGACAGGCGTTGGTGCAGCAGAGCATACAGCTGTGTTGTGCTTTGGTCCAGGGCGCTAGTCCAACACAGTAGTACACATTGTGTAGTCAGTATTGTTACGTAGCATGGGTAGAACACGGTAGGCAGAGGCCGGTCCCCGAGGCTGCAGCTGGGCCAGTAGAGTAGATAGGACTGAAGGCCCCCACTGTGATTGCTGAATCCCACTGTCAGGACCACCTTTATCTGTCCACAATCACTTATTTATTTAATTGAGCTTTATACAAGTTATAGACAAAGTTACAGGTTTACATTTACATTTACTCATTTAGCAGACACTCTTATCCAGAGTGACTTACAGTAAGTACAGGGACATTCCTCCAAGGCAAGTAGGGTGTAGTGCCTTGTCCAAGGACACAACGTCATTTTGCACGGCCAGGAATCAAACCGACAACCTTCTGATTAATAGCCCGATTCCCTAACTGCTCAGCCATCTGACCCCGCTTAGCCGCTGAGCTTTTATACAAACAAATTAGACATTTTCAAGCAGCCTACTCAATGCTGGAAAATACTGTTTGTGTGTTTCATCTATTTACTCAGCATAACTGAATACTTCCTGTCACCAAACAGTTCATTAGTTTCCTCTGACTTAGCTGGATTTAGTGTTTCTTGGCAACATGTTCTGCTGTGTGTTTCCTCATGCCTGGTGTTTCTGCATCAGCTGGCTGTCTGCCACACAGAAACTGGTCCCACACCATCAGTACAGAGCAGGCACCATCTCTCTGCTGCACACACCTCGTCAAACCGCCACACCACCTGTTTCCTGTTGCCATGTCGCTAGGCTAATGTCGCTAACCAGGACATGACAGTGTTTCTTCTGACTCATGATCACGTTAAGACTGATTTGGGTGTGGATTTGACCGCACTGTGTCCCCTGAAAGCTTAGCTAGGCCTGAGCTGAACTTCTCTGTATTACTGACCCTATCCACTAGATGGAGCGCACACCAAAAGTTTCAGAGTCATCTTGGATCTGTATGTAGTACTGATTACATTTGACATTCATTTAGTTGACACTTTTATACAAAGCAATGTACAAATAGAGTATATAGATACATTTTTAGTGCAAAAACTAAAGTATGCTTTCCAAAAGAAGTGATATTAGACATTAACTAATCCAAATACTCTTGTTAATTGTAATCGGTCAGACCTGCCTCGATTTATATTATTCATTATATATCAATAAAGCATGGTTAATAAAATGTTCTAAGCATGTTAATAAAATGTTCTAATAAAGCATGGTTAATAAAATGTTCTAATAAAGCATGGTTGTTATGAATGATAAAGTGTGGTTGTGGAAAGTGATAAAAGCATGGATATGATTGTGGTGAGAATGATTGCAATATGTGATAGCAAGATTGTTATTGTAATAAAGCCTGATTATGATAATGTGGTTCTGATCTTGTTGAATGATAGAGCATGACTGTGATCTAATGACCCTGTTGTTCCCCAGGGCACAGCGCTGTTATTCCTACCCAATGGTTCCAAGCTGTTTGCTGTGTTCTACACGCTAGGAAACCTGTCAGCCATCTCCAGGTAAGACTTCTATGGGTCCAGGGCAGGGGGACCTCTCTCTGATGCTAGTGACACAGTACAGTTGGTGCTGTTTTGTGTTTCAGCCATGTCAGGATTAAGGTGGATGGGGTCGTCGGTGTAAGAAACGCCCTAACAAAATAAAATGGAACTGATTGTAGTGATTGAGAGTGTAGTGGGAGAGTCAGGACATTCAGATCTTGTGGGAGAGTCAGGAAGGAGTCGACTCCCCCCTGAGGCTGGCTGTGTGACCGGCCAGGCTGGGACACCCCGCCCTGTCTGAACCGCCCGGATCCCTGATGCTGCACTTGACATGATGGATGAGGGGCTAGGTCTTTTGTCCATGCTTGAAAAATGACCCATCAATAATTAAGCTGGTGACCCGCCACCAGGAGCCTGTCCAGTGAATTCAACAAGGAAATCCAAACGGGTATTAGTCAGTGGCAGTCTGGTCTACTGATGTACTGATGGAGACAGACACGGACTCGTCCTTTTTCAGGCCTGCTGTCCTAGTCAGCTCCTCCTCCTGTCCTAGTCAGCTCCTCCTCCTGTCCTAGGTCAGCTCCTCCTCCTGTCCTAGTCAGCTCCTCCTCCTGTCCTAGTCAGCTCCTCCTCCTGTCCTAGGTCAGCTCCTCCTCCTGTCCTAGTCAGCTCCTCCTCCTGTCCTAGTCAGCTCCTCCTCCTGTCCTAGTCAGCTCCTCCTCCTGTCCTAGTCAGCTCCTCCTCCTGTCCTAGTCAGCTCCTCCTCCTGTCCTAGTCAGCTCCTCCTCCTGTCCTAGGTCAGCTCCTCCTCCTGTCCTAGGTCAGCTCCTCCTCCTGTCCTAGGTCAGCTCCTCCTCCTGTCCTAGTCAGCTCCTCCTCCTGTCCTAGTCAGAGGCCTGTTCCATAAAGCGAGTTTACCGAATAAGCCAGACTTATGTCAGTTAGTTCTAGTTCATTCGGTTCCATAAAGCTAGCTCAACGTAGTTCGAACTCAGTTACTATGGTAACTTATGCTTCGAAACTAGCCTGGTCCGGGTCAGGCTAATTGTCAGGCTTAGACTGTGTTCTTGCTTAACCAGACGTTCCTGTAACACTGACCCAATGGGAAAACGATGATTTACCACGGACATTCTCACTTTCTTATTCTCATCAGTTCAATGTGTAGGCTACATTTATAGAAATTCAACTTAAATAATAAATAGCCTACATAGGCTACAACATTTAGCCTAATGCATTAAACAATGATGAACAATGATTTGATACACACCATAGCCGTTAAATGTATGGCTATGGTAGTTTGTGATTTCAAATGTTTAGGCATCAGGCATAGGCCTATATCTCAATCTAAATTAGTATAATTATCATAGCTATATAATTGTTAACAGTAGCCTATTGCAAAACTAACCTAAATCCATAGGACATCTATCCTCCATTTTCCCGACACAAAAACCATGTTAAAAAGTTAGGCTACTGGATAATGTATTGATTAATAGTAGGCTATTTATATTAAACAATGTCAAAAAAGTAAATTTAGATGTGTTTAGAGGGTGTCTGTTTTTTAATCAACGAAGTACAGGTCTAATAAAGGACCTTGACCTACGTAGCATATAGTTCACGTCAATCATGGCGTGTCATTTTATTTTGATGAAGTGGTGGATAAGAGCTGTCATAATACAAGGCTTAAAGGGAACGTTCTTTCTGGAAGAAGTCACGTGGCCGTGTGCATTGTTTTTGCCGTGGTGGATTGTATGATCCATGTTTTACCTCTCGGGCTGTTTAAGAATAGGGTGCACGCGCAATTAGCTTGACTACTTAAATCTGACTTGAATTAGTAGGACTGCCTGAGCTGAAATTGGCCTTTATGGAACCGCTTTAGCCCCGCTTGACTAATTAAACTAATTCAAGTCAGGTTGGGACTTTAAGTCCAACTTTTTTGAGCGGCCTTTATGAAACAGGCCTCAGCTCCTCCTCGTGTCCTGGAGCTGGACATCACGTCACAAGAACACAGCAACACATTCATGCTTTGGGACCCGTGTGTCTGTTGTTCTTGTTGACAGCTGCTGTGTTTGTTTACAGGATGTGTGAGACAGTAGCCTCATATGGGGCGAAAGAAACGGTGTAGAGTTCAGATGTCTTTGTCTAGGTAAGATGAGGGCTCTGAGCCAGGGACACCAGTCACCTCTGAGTGTCCTGTCAGCTGTGTCACACGCTGGCTCGTCTGCTTCACAGGTAGCTTTAGTCTCCAGTGTTTACACTCAGAAACTGGGTCAGCGTTTGCGTTGTGTTCGGAGCCCTTCCGTCTCCAGGCTGGTGTTTGGAGCAGGTTGGTGGCCACGGTAACGTTCACGGCTAAAGCAGCAGTTGGGTATGAGTCAGGACGTGTCGTCAGCTGTCCTGTAGGGGTCCCGTCCCAGCCTGTGTGTTGGAGCCCTCTGGAGAGGGGCTGCCTGGGAGCCACGAGGGCTCTGTCCCCTGGTCATATGACCTGTGTTTTGCAGGAAGTAGAGACATGTTTTTATCTGCTGATACTGAGAATTGGTGTGACAAATATTAACTTCAAACGAGGAAACAAGCCCAACAAAACTGGTCTCCTTCACTCAGGGACTGTCTGTCTGCCTGCCTGTCATTCTGGCTGTCTGGCTGTCTGCCTGTCTGTGTGCTTGTCTGTCTGTCATCCTGTCTGTCTGCCTGCCTGTCTGTCTGCCTGCCTTTTATTTTATATTTTTCTTATTTTATTACTTGTGTGAGTGTGTATATGAAAGTGAGTATTGTTTTAAAGGCTGCACAAGTACATTTCGTTGTATGGTTTTACTGCACAATGACAAATACAGTAATCTAATCTGCCTATCTGTCTGTGTGCTTGTCTGTCTGTCTACCTGTCTGTCAGACTGTGCCAGGTAGCCCAGGTTACCAGAGCAGACACAAACACAACCTCTCTCTGTCTGTCTCTCTCTCTCTCTGTCTCTCTCTGTCTCTCTCTGTCTCTCTCTCTCTGTCCCTCTCTCTGTCCTCTCTCTCTCTGTCCCTCTCTCTGTCCCTCTCTCTGTCCCTCTCTCTGTCCCTCTCTCTCTCTCTCTCTCTCTCTCTCTCTGTCTCTGTCTCTGTCTCTGTCTGTCTCTCTCTGTCCTCTCTCTCTCTCTCTCTCTCTCTCTCACCACAAACACCTCTTCAACAATCTGCAGCCTTAACCTAACCCTCTGGGTGATCCTGTGCTGGTATCTGCTGTGCTTCAGGGAGAATGTGACTGTCTTGAGCTCTAAGCAGGTCCTTAACATGACAGATTAGACTAATGTACAAATGGTCTAAAATGTCAGTCATG
This sequence comes from Thaleichthys pacificus, assembly GCA_023658055.1. Lineage (NCBI taxonomy): Eukaryota > Metazoa > Chordata > Actinopteri > Osmeriformes > Osmeridae > Thaleichthys > Thaleichthys pacificus. Next base: position 19,043,705 of record CM042857.1, on the reverse strand, counting down.
GCCTTACTGTGCTTCATGTTTGTGTTTGGTGAAAACTGATCATCTCTCTGTAAGAATGGGTGATAATTCCTGGGTACAAGGGCTAATTGGAGCCTGCGGTGTTGCTAGCTGATCTAACAATGCAACAAGACAGTTAGTGAGCGTCCTGTATCCACAGGGCTGCCTGCTGTCTGTTTTGAATGGCAGCTCTGTCTTCTGTCCTCGGCCACTTCATACAGACTCCTCCAGCCTCTCTACCTGTCAGAGAGACGGGGAGAGGGGGAGCCATTGTCTTGCCCGCACGCACACACACTCACAAGGACACACAAGGACACACAAACATACACACACCTCACGCATACACTCAAACACAGCTCCCAAGCACACATAAAAAAACACACAGTGAGATGTGGGATGGCAAATGTTGACTTTACTGTTCTGTGTCTCCTGCAGCACCTGCTTCCTGATGGGGCCTCTGAAACAACTGAAGCGCATGTTCGAGCCCACCAGACTGATAGCAACCTGTGTCATGCTGGTAACCTCACCTCTTCTCCCCCCACCTCACCCCTCTCTCTTACCTCCCCCCTTCTCCCCCACCTCCCCCCTTCTCCCTCCACATCACCCCTCTCTCTTACCTCACCCCTTCTCTCCCCCCACCTCACCCCTTCTCTGTCACTTCACCCCTTCTTCTCCCACCTCCCCCCTTGTCCCCCACACCTCACCCCTTCTCTCCCCCCACCTCACCCCTTCTCTCCCACCTCACCCTTTCTCCCCCACCTCACCCCTTCTCTGTCACTTCACCCCTTCTCCCCCACACCTCACCCCTTCTACCCCCACCACGTCACCCCACCTCACCCCTTCATGCTGCTAGAGCAGACCTGGGACAATCTTGTGAGATTAGTCACTTGATTAGAGGTGCGTTGGGTTTGCGTCACAGTTGCTGAGTGTTTGCTTATAGCCCCAGTCTTCAGGTGGTACTGCTAATCTCTTAGATGGCTGATGTAACTGTGACCTAGCCATACTTACATTGAGAATGGATGTGATATGTACTGTACAGTACCTACTAATACAACAGTGCTTACATAATTGTGTTTCAGGTAAACACCTGTGATCTTAATATGTTTGTGATGCATCAGTCTCACTGTGAGTGATGCTACGCTGAGTACATTAATAAGTGGATTATAGCAGTAGGCTTGTGTCACCAGCAGGCAGGTGTGTGCCAAGCCTAGCGTGCCTCTAGCCTCCTGTAAGTCCAACATATGCTTCCCTCCTTTTCTCCACCTTTCATTATCCTCGTTCCTCTCCTCCTTCACCTAATCTTATCCCTTTTCCTCCTCATCTTTCTTCTCCTCCATGTTGCTTCCTGATCTGCTCCTCTCAAGGGATCTAACAGCTTTTCGATGTCTTCTATGAGAGTGTAGGTTGGTTATTATAGGTGCTGATCTGTGGGCATCAGTAGTCCTCCTGCTTGTAAAATAAAATAAATAATAAAACAAATACACATTTATTTAGGCTACTAAGCTGTGTGTGGACTGGGCCCCTCTTGTAAGTCCTGACGTATATATGAGTGTTTCTAATACTCCTCAAAGTGTTTCTGTTCTGGTGATGCCCAGACGAGGTGCTGCACCTCTCCAGGGCCCCTGGCACATGGACACTTTCTGTCTGAACGCGTCTCTGAAGGAGAGATCTCTTAAATTAGTGACTCCCTCCTCTGTCACCGTAGTAGTGTCTTCCCTCCATGGTGGTAGTGTTATCCCTCCATGATGGTAGTGTTATCCCTCCATGGTAGTAGTGTTGTCCCTCCGTGATGGTAGTGTTGTCCCTCCATGGTAGTGTTATCCCTCCATGGTAGTAGTGTTGTCCCTCCGTGATGGTAGTGTTGTCCCTCCATGGTAGTGTTGTCCCTCCATGGTAGTGTTGTCCCTCCATGGTAGTGTTGTTCCTCCGTGGTGGTAGTGTTATCCCTCCATGATGGTAGTGTTATCCCTCCATGGTGGTAGTGTTATCCCTCCATGATGGTAGTGTTATCCCTCCATGGCAGTAGTGTTATCCCTCCATGGCAGTAGTGTTATCCCTCCATGGTAGTGTTATCCCTCTATGGTGGTAGTGTTATCCCTCTATGGTGGTAGTGTTATCCCTCCATGATGGTAGTGTTATCCCTCCATGGTAGTGTTATCCCTCCATGATGGTAGTGTTATCCCTCCATGATGGTAGTGTTATCCCTCCATGGTGGTAGTGGTATCCCTCCATGATGGTAGTGTTATCCCTCCATAGTGGTAGTGTTATCCCTCCATGGTGGTAGTGTTATCCCTCCATGATGGTAGTGTTATCCCTCCATGATGGTAGTGTTATCCCTCCATGGTAGTAGTGTTGTCCCTCCGTGGTGGTAGTGTTGTTCCTCCGTGGTGGTAGTGTTATCCCTCCATGATGGTAGTGTTATCCCTCCATGGTGGTAGTGTTATCCCTCCATGGTGGTAGTGGTATCCCTCCATGATGGTAGTGTTATCCCTCCATGGCAGTAGTGTTATCCCTCCATGGTAGTGTTATCCCTCCATGGTAGTGTTATCCCTCTATGGTGGTAGTGTTATCCCTCTATGGTGGTAGTGTTATCCCTCCATGATGGTAGTGTTATCCCTCCATGGCAGTAGTGTTATCCCTCCATGGCAGTAGTGTTATCCCTCCATGGTAGTGTTATCCCTCTATGGTGGTAGTGTTATCCCTCTATGGTGGTAGTGTTATCCCTCCATGATGGTAGTGTTATCCCTCCATGGTAGTGTTATCCCTCCATGATGGTAGTGTTATCCCTCCATGATGGTAGTGTTATCCCTCCATGGTGGTAGTGGTATCCCTCCATGATGGTAGTGGTATCCCTCCATGGTGGTAGTGTTATCCCTCTATGGTAGTGTTATCCCTCCATGATGGTAGTGTTATCCCTCCATGATGGTAGTGTTATCCCTCCATGATGGTAGTGTTATCCCTCCATGATGGTAGTGTTATCCTTCCATGGTGGTAGTGTTATCCCTCCATGATGGTAGTGTTATCCCTCCATGGCGGTAGTGTTATCCCTCCATGATGGTAGTGTTATCCCTCCATGGTGGTAGTGTTATCCCTCCATGATGGTAGTGTTATCCCTCCATGGTGGTAGAGTTATCCCTCCATGGTGGTAGAGTTATCCCTCCATGGTGGTAGTGTTATCCCTCCATGGTGGTAGAGTTATCCCTCCATGGTGGTAGTGTTATCCTTCCATGGTGGTAGTGTTATCCCTCTATGGTAGTAGTGTTATCCCTCCATGATGGTAGTGTTATCCCTACATGGTGGTAGTGTTATCCCTCCATGGTGGTAGTGTTATCCCTCCATGATGGTAGTGTTATCCCTCCATGATGGTAGTGTTATCCCTCCATGGTGGTAGTGTTATCCCTCCATGGTGGTAGTGTTATCCCTCCATGATGGTAGTGTTATCCCTCTATGGTAGTAGTGTTATCCCTCCATGGTGGTAGTGTTATCCCTCCATGATGGTAGTGTTATCCCTCCATGGTGGTAGAGTTATCCCTCCATGGTGGTAGAGTTATCCCTCCATGGTGGTAGTGTTATCCCTCCATGGTGGTAGAGTTATCCCTCCATGGTGGTAGTGTTATCCTTCCATGGTGGTAGTGTTATCCCTCTATGGTGGTAGTGTTATCCCTCCATGATGGTAGTGTTATCCCTCCATGATGGTAGTGTTATCCCTCCATGATGGTAGTGTTATCCCTCCATGGTGGTAGTGTTATCCCTCCATGATGGTAGTGTTATCCCTCTATGGTAGTAGTGTTATCCCTCCATGGTGGTAGTGTTATCCCTCTATGGTAGTGTTATCCCTCCATGATGGTAGTGTTATCCCTCCATGGTAGTGTCTTGGGTGTTGATATCTTTGGCCTTTGGGGCTTTGCTTGTTACAAACTGCTGTAGACAGCTAACATGTGATTAGGGCATGATGTGTCATTGTGCGAGAAGCTGACCTCTGCCTTTCTCCCCACAGCTGTGCCTGATCCTGACCCTCTGTGCAGTCTTCTGGGTAAGTGTCTTCCCTCTTCTGAAGGTGTCTCTGACACCTGTCTGACCTCCTGGAGAGCTGCTCGCCTGTGACCTACCACTCTGATATGCAGATCTTCTGTGTACATAGAAGCTGTGTGAGGTCAAGAGGTCATACAGCGAGGCCCCCCTCTGAGCAGAATATAGCACACAGCCCAGACAGTTAGGAGACAGTAAGGCAAATCATGTACAAACTGGGACTTATGTGATTAACGACCACTTTACCTGCTGAACGTTCTAGTGTATCAGTGTACTGACCACTGAAGACCCGTTAAGGAAGCGATTCTGTGCGTTCTATGTTTGAACATGTCCAGATACTGTATTTAAGCTCTCTGAAGAGAGATGTTTTTCACTCATGCTAGCCACTCTGTTGTGGATTGGTGGCATGATCCGACGTCGAGCTAATAAAACCGAGTCAACCCTTTTTATAATTGTCGTGACTCCTTCTGGCCTGCCTGCTGAGAGATCTCATCCTTACAAATTGGCGTCACGGTAAAATCTTCTGCCAGAACCCAGGTGAGCAGACTTTGATTGTAATTATCAAATGGTTATGTTGACTTCTGCTTACCTGGAGGAGACTGGCTGCTTTGATAACGAATCTGTTGGGGGGAGTGGATGATTTCTGTGCAGGCTTAAGGAAAGGGACACGACTTAGGTGTAATCTAACTCCCACCCTAATGTAGGCCACCTGTGGTGGGTCAGTGTCCCACCTGTGGAAGTATTGTGGGATATTGCCCCCTGTCTGTGAGTCGGGGACTCTCAGTTCTGATGTAGCGGGTTCATTCAGGGCCGTAATCTTAATATATATTGGGGGGGGGACATTCCCCAAATCTGGTCAAAATGTCCCCCCCAATATATTGATAGAAAAATATAAATAAAATATAAATGTGCTACGCTACGACAGGCAACCACACACGCTGTCCGAAATGATAATAAAAAATGTATTCATAACTAAACGTAAACAATTCTCAGGGGGGGACCCTCAGATTTCCCAAGCAGATTTTGTCCCCCCCAATGTAGACTCCATGGCTACGGCCTTGGGTTCATTTGTTTTGGAGTGGAAGCCTAGAGGACATGAAGCTCTCCAGGAGCACGTGACAGGACCACCCTCAGGGTGGGTTAGCCAGGCTGGCTCTCAGAGCTGTGGCCTTCTGGGACCTCTACAACTGCTCTTTGTTAATCACTCAAACAAGATCTGATATCTCTCTCCATCTTCCTCTCTCTCCATCTGCCTCTCTCTCCATCTCTCCCTCTCTTTCTCTCTCTCCCCCTATTTCCTTCCCTCTCGCTGTCTCTCTCTCTGTGCTTATCCCTCCAGTGGGGGAAAAAAGGTCTGGCCATTATCTTCTGTATCCTGCAGTTCCTGGCTATGACATGGTAAGTAGTCGTAGTAATGCTGTAGTCCTCCTCACTGGCGTGAGACACACAGGGCTGGGAGACGGGGAGGTTATGTTGTGCTAGATAACTTCCTGTCAGGTGTAGTCTTTGATCCAGTCTTTGTAGGTGTATTTGTGTGTTTTGCCAACATTGTGTGTTTATATTGTTGGGTGTTGCTAGCAGTGGGCGTTAACAACTAACATTCTAAAAGTTTGATGGTACCAGTCTGTGATGCTAACAGTGGGTGATGCTAACAGTGGGTGATGCTAACAGTGGGTGATGCTAACAGTGGGTATTGCTAACAGTGGGTATTGCTAACAGTGGGTGATGCTAACAGTGGGTATTGCTAACAGTGGGTATTGCTAACAGTGGGTGATGCTAACAGTGGGTCATTCTAGTAGTGGGTGTTACAAGCAGGACATTTTGCTAACTGTACAAGTCACTTGCTAACAGTTTGTGTTAATAAGATGTCTGGCTTGGCTGACAGACAGCTGAGCTGCCTTACTTGGCAGGTGCTAAATCCTGTTGGAGAGTAAACAGAAAGATAAGCACCGTGAGGCTAGCACCTCAACCACCTCCCTGCCTTACCCTAGTTTCCCTGCTCACCATCAGTCAACCATGCAGGTCAGTCGAGAACAAGGCTGTGGTCTGTACAGGTGTGTGGGCTGGGTTGTTTGGGCCCTGTGGCCTCAGCCTCAACCCCTCTCCTTGTCCCTGCCTTTCTCTCTCTCCATGTCCCCTTCCCTGCCTCAGCCCCTCTCTCTCTCTCTCTCTTGGTCTCCTTGTTTCCTGCCTCTATCTCTCCCTGTCTCTCTCCCTGTCCCTCCGTCTGCCCATGTCCCACCTCTGTCCCTGTCCCACTGTCCCTGTCCTGCCCCTGCCTCTGTCCCTAACCTGCCCCTGTCCTGCCCATGCCTCTCTCCCTGTCCCTGCCTCTATCCTCCCTGCCTCCAGAGGGACAGATGGGCAGCATCCCCTCTGTGAAGAGCTAACCCTGACCTCCGCACATGTTGAGGATGGACTTAACAGCGCCTCTCTAAGCGCCTGCTGACCCAGAGCTGCCATGGCCATGGAGATCACAGGTGGGAGATCAGCGGTGTCTAGATGCTTAGAGACACACCATCTCACTCTGGAGGAGCAGCGTTTAGAGACACACCACCTCCCTTTGAAGTAGCCCTGTCTAGATAAACCCTGTCTCTCATCCCTCCCTTCACTTCCGCCTTCACTGTGCCTCAGAGCCAGCCGTCGCCCCGGCAACCAGCAGGCGGGTGTCCCAAGCCAAGCCTTGGCGTAACGAGGACATGATCAACTCACGTACGCACTCGTGTGTATGTGGAGCTGACACATACAGCACAGCATGTCTGTGTGGGGGCTGTGTGTCTGTGTGCGTTGGGGCTGTGTGTCTGTGTGCGTTGGGGCTGTGTGTGTGCGTGGGGGCTGTGTGTGTGTGTGGGGGCTGTGTGTATGGGGGCTGTGTCTGTGTGGGTGGCGGCTGTGTGTGTGTGCTGGGGGGCTGTGTGTCTGTGTGCGCAGGGGCAGTGTCTGTGTGCGTCTGCAGTAGAGGTCAGGGCCAGGGCCAGGCCTGCTCTGCTCCTTGACAGGAAGTGATAGAACACATTCCTGCAGACTGCTCAGCGAGGCAGATCAAATACCACTCATGCCAGAACAGACCTACTGGTTAATGATTACTGTACGCACACTAATCATTGTGGTGAATGATGGCAGGATGGGCTGCCTCATATCCTGCTCTCTAGAACTGCCGTGTTGTAGAACTATGGTTGTGTAGAACTGGCATGTTCTAGAACTGGCATGTTCTAGAACTGGGGTGTGCTAGAACTGGGGTGTTCTAGAACTGGCATGTTCTAAACTGGGGTGGTCTAGAACTGGGGACCAGATTACCTGTATATTATTATGAATGTTTTGCTTCAAATTTTTAGTAAACTGAAACAGAGTATGTTTGATAAAGGAGTGTTACCCAACTGTCATGTGTGTCTAACTAACCACAAACTTGCAAACCTTAACCCTCTAGGTTTATATAATGGCCAGGTTTGTATTATGTAAAATACATTTTCTTATTCTCTTGTCTCTTTTAATCTAATCTCATCGGCATCAAGGCAACTGTAGGTTTATCTGTGACTCACAGTTGGACTTTAACGCACCAGTTCATATAATCTTCTATTTAATTTGATTGTTGAGTAATATAGGGTTGTTTAAATCCTGACTGCTGACGTTGGTTGATGTCACTGACTTCAGAAGTGACACTCCACTAACCTCTCTCTCTTTCCCCCTCTCTTTCTCTCTCTTTCTGTCTCCCTCTTTCTCTCTCCTTCTCTTTCTCCTTCTCTCTCCTCCCTCTTTCTCTCTCCTTCTCTCTCCTGTCTCTTTCTCTCGTTGTTTCTTTCTTCCTTTCTCTCTTGTCTCTTCCAGGTACAGCATCTCATACATTCCGTTTGCCAGGTAAGATCCAGAGACTTCCTGTCTGTGTCACTTCCTGTCTGTGTCACTCATTTGAAGCAGCTCCTTTGTCTCTGTGGAAGTTGGGCTGCTGGTCTCTGACCTTTTTCCAACTAGGATCTTTCAGAGCTGAAATCTACCTGAAACATGTCTAATTGACCCAAGTCCTGTGGAGCAGATTTTTTTATTTTATTTAAATGTTCTTTTTCTGTCTCCTATTATGGTCTGTCTAGTGCTTACGGTTCACCTTTTGGTGTGAGCTAGCAAGCCAGTTGCTATGTGTCTCAGTGTCCTGGTTACGGGATTACGGGAAACCCAGACACACCAACACTATCTCTAAAAACTGTTTATCCACAAATGGCACTGTGCCCAGACACACAGCAACACACAGACACACATGCACACACACGCAGACACCCACGCGCACAAACAGACACACACGCAGACACACACACAAATGCACACAGACAGTGCTGAGACAGCCACCGCTGGGCTGTTTCAGTCACACACAAACACAACAGAGAGCCAGATGATCCCAGAATGAAAACATGTTGTTATTTACCCCTAAACACCCTACTGTTTGGCTTCACCATATGGCACCCCCCACCCCCCCTTCAGTCGAGGGACACGCAAATGGCTGCTTGTTATTCCCCACCATCAGCTCACAGTATGGAGGCTTTTTTGCCCATAAGGCTCTTTAAGATCCACAGTGTGGTAATCATGTGCTTTTTGCCGGATGATAATGAGTGATGAGCTGAACGCCTCAGCTTTGCCGTCTGATGTGTTAAGTGGTGCTTGAGGATGTTGGACTAGGGAGCTGAAGGTAGCCTGGCCATGTGGTCCTGGTGTCCTCTCTGCTCTCCATGACCAGAGCCACAGCGTTGACCCAGTCCAGCTGTGAATGAGGGAATGTATTTCTCATGTGGTGAGAGGTCTTACCGCCCTCCCTCTCTCCCTCCAAATTGGAGAAACCCTAATCCCTTCTGACAGCTGAGGACCAACACCCCCCCCCCGCACACACACACACCCTGCGCCCCCCTGCTCACCTCCTCCCCCCTTAAGAGACGAGAGAGGAGAGGAGACAAAGACCGCGTGTGAGCCTTCTCCTTGGCTGTTCTGAGGAGCTTGTTTTCCCTGATTCAGAGCTGCACGTGCCCAGTGGTGTGTTTACTCACACTCCCTCCCTTGTTGTTCCCAGTCGGAGCATTAGGGCTTTTCATGTTGGCAAGAAATGGTTTTTCCCCTTTATCCAGTAAGCCTCTTGGTTAAATCCATTTTCATTTGGCAGATTGGATTATAGCCCAGCAGTGGTTGTTATTGTAGAGCTGACATGTACAGTATTGTGATCATGGAGCCACATCCCTCGATAAATACCATAATGCATGTATCACCCTTCTGCTCTGCTGGCCTCAACTCATCATCCTCATCCCTCTAAGTCAACCCATTATCATCCCTCTGACTCACCCTCTACCTTACCCTCTACCTCACCCTCTACCTCACCCTCAGACTCACCCTCTACCTCACCCTCTACTTCACACTCTACCTCACCCTCAGACTCACCCTCTACCTCACCCTCAGACTCACCCTCAGACTCACCCTCACCCTCGGCTCACCCTCAGACTCACCCTCTACCTCATCCTCTACCTCAGACTCACCCTCTACCTCATCCTCTACCTCATCCTCTACCTCAGACTCATCCTCTACCTTACCCTCTACCTCACCCTCTACCTCAGACTCACCCTCTACCTTACCCTCTATCTCACCCTCAGACTCACCTCTCTATCACATCACTATTGCATCCTTGCATGTCTCTGCTCCCTCCTCCTGCCTGCTAAGCGCTGATGCTGTAATATGGTTTACTCTGGTAGCTGTAGAAAGGCTGCCCCAGGCTTCACAGGGCAGTACCTGTGCAGGTGGTCTTCTCCAGCTACGTGGCTAGGCTGATTCTCTCAGCTGGCTAGCTGATGCCCATCTATCTCTATGCAAGAAAGCTATGTCTGTGCTTACCAGGTAAAATGCTGGTTAGCTAGCCAGGGCAAATCTGTTTCAATGCTAGATAAGTAGCTTGCTAGGGCTTTCCAGATACAGTGCTAGCAAGCTGTGTCAGGGCTAGACAGGCTTAGTGTTAGCTCTGTGGCAGAGCTAGCTAGCAGGGGTATCCAGGGTAGCCATTGCTAGGTGCTTTCATCAGAAAAAAGGGGACCACTTAGTGATTGATTATCTATTCATGAAGTGTTTCGAAGCTAAAATAGCAGTCAGCCTGCTGTGAGGACTAAAAAAAAGGAAAGGGGAAGAGGGTGGAGGAGAAGGGGTTGAAGAGGGGGGGATGCTGATGCTAAATGTTGTTTTTTTGTCCGAAGGGGGTGAGTGGGTTTGGTGTGTGTGTGTGTGTGTGTGTCAATGGGGATAAACTGCGAATCAGAATAGCGAAACGAGATGCGGTCACCAGTCTCTCCACCAACCCCCTGCCTGCTCTGTTATGGTCTTTCCTCCGCTGTAGCCTTGGCTACATTCACACCTTCTTCTCAGGCTGACGGAGTCTGCATAGCAACACAGGGTGAAAGAGGAAGAGGAAGGGATCAGGAGGAGAGAGAGACTGCGTTGAGAGAGGGGGAGGCAGGAAGTAGAATGTGACCTTGTTCTGCTGTTGCCTTGGTTACTGCCTGCATTGCATCATCCCACAGCACAGAATACCATACCTGAAGTGGTGGAATGAGAGAAGGGGAAGGAGGGCAAGGAAAGGAGGTAGTGAAGAAAGGAAGGCGGGAGAGGGAGGGAGGGGTGGGACGGTTAGAGATGGTAACATCACTCTGAGCGTGTGCTCCTTCCCCATCAAAACACCCTTCATCTATTGATGAGCCCCACCCAGCTACCTCAACAAAACACCCTTCATCTATTCATGAGCCCCACCCAGCTACCTCAACAAAACACCCTTCATCTATTCATGAGCTCCACCCAGCTACCTCAACAAAACACCCTTCATCTATTCATGAGCCCCACCCAGCTACCTCAACAAAACACCCTTCATCTATTCATGAGCCCCACCCAGCTACCTCAACAAAACACCCATCATCTATTCATGAGCTCCACCCAGCTACCTCAACAAAACACCCTTCATCTATTCATGAGCCCCACCCAGCTACCTCAACAAAACACCCATCATCTATTCATGAGCTCCACCCAGCTACCTCAACAAAACACCCTTCATCTATTCATGAGCTCCACCCAGCTACCTCAACAAAACACCCTTCATCTATTCATGAGCCCACCCAGCTACCGCCCTGTGTGCGTGTGTGTGTCTGTGCACACGCTTCCTGAATCATTACTTACTAAAGTGAGGGTGAATATGAACAACATGCCTAAATAAAGAATCAAATGTTTTATTTTACATATGTTAGGGCAGTGTGGACCACAATATAAAAAAATAAAAAATAAACCCTAAATATACAAAATTATACTTATTTTGTTCTAGTTCCTGGAACAATTTATTGTCCACATCTTAGGAACTATAAATGTCCCTGAGTCTGGCTTGTTACTGGACCTGAACTGATGTTTCTCTGTTTCTCTCAACAGAGATGCAGTGATGAAGTGCTTCACCACCTGTTTGAGTTAGTACTGCAGGATCCATTAGCCACAAGCCTGGTCCCAGCATGAAAACTACTACAATGGTTTATCTGTAAAATGTTTCTTTTCAATTTTTTAATATTCTTTTCTCCTCCCCTCTGAATCTGTGTTTTGCTACTTTATACTGTGAAGCATACACTCTGTCTGTATAACAGAATACTTTACAGTTTGAGTGTTTGCTTTTGGGTGTGAAAGTGTGGTGACTGCGTGAAATTAAAATATTTAAGAATGTTCCTAATATATGTAATGCCTTTCACTTGTATATCTGATTTGTAAAGTGCAGGGAAAGTGCGTATTTGAACTTGTAATACAATGTTTGTAACACATAAATTCCGAAAATACACCAAGTGCCTTTATTGTTTTGTTTTTTTACATTTTCTACTCATTTTGTTAAGACGAAGTGGTATTTTAACTTTAGTTTCCACTTTCAGAAGTGTTAGAATTATGAGTTGCATTGAGTGTGAAATCAGAAGGATCTCCATGGAAAACTGTACTGATGCAGTAAACATATAATTCACCCAAAGCTTTTGACTCATGTGTTCTGAACACCTGACTGAGTCATAGTGTCTGTGTGTCTGTCTGTGTCTGTGCAATCATGCCTGCCTGCCTGCGTGTGTGTGTGTGTGTCAGCCATGTGTCTGCCTTTGTGTGTGTGCATGTGTATGCCATGTGTCTACAGTGTGTGTGTGTGTGTGTGTGCGCCTATGTCGGCCATGTGTGTGTGTGTGTGTTGAAGGCAGTGATGGATAAAGAATGAGTCTGCTGTGGCGACAGGGGAGTCCCAGGGCGTAGTCTGTCTGTGTCCTGCCTCCTCTCCCCAGTCCTGCCTCCTCTCTCCCCAGACCTGCCTCCTCTCTCCCCAGTCCTGCCTCATCTCTCCCTAGTCCTGCCTCTTCTCTCCCCAGTCCTGCCTCCTCTCTCCCCAGACCTGCCTCCTCTCTCCCCAGATCTGCCTCCTCTCTCCCCAGTCCTGCCTCCTCTCTCCCCAGTCCTGCCTCCTCTCTCCCCAGTCCTGTCCTCATCTCTCTCCAGTCCTGCCTCCTCTCTCCCCAGTCCTGCCTCCTCTCCCCAGTCCTGCCTCATCTCTCCCCAGTCCTGTCTCTTCTCTCCCCAGTCCTGCCTCCTCTGTCCCCAGTCCTGCCTCATCTCTCCCCAGTCCTGCCTCCTCTCTACCCTGACTTCTCTCTCCCCTGCCCTGCCTCTTTTCTCTCCTGCCCTGCCTCTTTTCTCCCCAGACCTGCCTCTTCTCTCCCCTGCCCTGCCTCCTCTAACCCCACCCCTGTCACACCCTTGAACACCAAGACTCTGGCTTCCTGTCTGGTCCTACTCTGCTCCACACATGTCCTGGGACATTGAGATCTCTCCCTCAGCTTCACCGCTTGAACTAATTGACTATGAATTAGCTGTCTTTTTATTCCAGAACACTCTGCCATATGTTCTAATGATTCCCCCTCCTCTCCCACTCTCCTCCCCTTTCCTCTCCCATTCTCAACCCCCCTCTTCCGCCCATTCACTTTTTGCTTCCAATCATGACATGACCTAATAACCCACTGGTTCTCCAGCAGCTCGCCTCCTATTATCACCAAGGGATGCGGTTACCATGACAACCCCTCAGGAGCAATGCCGAAGCTCATCCCAGCTGTAGCGCCAGCCCTGGTCACATGATGATTATGCTAATGAGGCATGTGTGAGTGGTAGGAGAGGGAGCAGCAATGGTACTGGAGGTATGGAGGAGGGGAGGGGGGCTTCTCCCAGCTCAGCCAACAAAGGAAATCCTCTCTGCTTCTGGCTGTGTGGGTAAGATCAGTTACCTGGGTGTCAGTTGTGGACATGGAGGTTGTCTCTGGCTTCCTGTGTGGCTAAAACACATTTGTTAGGGTTGTCTTGTGTTTATGGTTGTCTTGTGTTTATGGTTGTCTTGTGTTTATGGTTGTCTTGTGTTTATGGTTGTCTTGTGTTTATGGTTGTCTTGTGTTTAGGGTTGTCTTGTGTTTAGGGTTGTCTTGTGTTTAGGGTTGTCTTGTGTTTAGGGTTGTCTTGTGTTTATGGTTGTCTTGTGTTTAGGGTTGTCTTGTGTTTAGGGTTGTCTTGTGTTTAGGGTTGTCTTGTGTTTAGGGTTGTCTTGTGTTTAGGGTTGTCTTGTGTTTATGGTTGTCTTGTGTTTAGGGTTGTCTTGTGTTTATGGTTGTCTTGTGTTTATGGTTGTCTTGTGTTTAGGGTTGTCTTGTGTTTAGGGTTGTCTTTCTACAGGACGAGGAAGCAGACTGCCAGGCAGAAAACTCCTCTTATGTCCTGTCTGTTGAAAGAGACAGCTGGATGTAGACTTCCCAAAGCAGTTAGTCTGCCACTGGATGTGTCTGTGTTTACATTTGTGTTACACATTGAAGTGATTTTTATTTAATCCCCTCCCCCCTACTAATCAAGGAGATAGGATGTCTGTGGTTCTTGCTTTAGTGAACTGGGGCTCATCCGGCACCCTGGTTGTGATTCTGAGGAAGGAAACATCTGTCTCATCCTGTCTCCCCCTTCCCTTTCTCTACTTCATATCTCTTTCTCATTCTCCCTATTTCTCTCTCTCTCCCCCCCCCTCTGTCTCTGGGTATGGCATGTTTGTGTTTGTGAGTGTTGTGGTTGAGTGTTTGGGTGATGTTGTGTGGGGATGAAGGTAACTGATCTCTGACCCCAGTCTGCTGTGGTGTCCAGGCTGGTCTGAAGCAACCCGTCAACCCTTTCTTGTCTTCCCTCTCTCCTCTCTCTTTCTCCTTGGGTAAACCCAGTGGTATTAACTCAAACACCACCATAACAGTGTGTTTTGACCAGTAAATCCATAACCCCATCAGCTTTAATGATTGCTGGTATGTCATTGGTCCCCTCAGAGAACACTTAAGCCGAAGCCAGTTTATTTTAACTCTCCCAAGCTGGTCAACACACAACACTGCATCACCCTGCCCCAAACCATGCCCTTCATCAGAGCAGTGGAGCTTTTGTAGTTATGACACATATAACTTTTTCTCTACTACCTTTCCTTCGGTGGATTGCTAGGGATTCATAGGGTTGCTTGCCTATTGATAAATGAAGAAAAGTTAAAAAATACTTAAATAAATAATTTCAAAATTAACAACTAAGGCTTCTGAACTCCAGAATGTCCTCTTCAGAAAACCAGCATCTCATGGTAGCTTCCTATCACTCTTCAATATTGTCTCAATTTACCTCAGATTTACCAGATTGACCGTTAATCTTAAACAGTTCGTATTTTAATTAATTGATGGCTGACGTCAACACAGCCACAGATGAAGGGCTCTTGGGCATAAATATAGTTTTCAGGAGGAGCACCATGTTGATGAACACAACAAATGGTACCTACTAAGTTTCTATACTGTGGTGTGTTTTTTTTCTTCTTCTCGCAATTGTTTTCCCCCACTAACAACATTTTTGAAGTATTCCTGGAAATTATTGTATGACATCACCACAAGCACCACACTTTATTTTGCCAGGCTTTGTTTAACCTGGTGTCCCCACCCCCTCCCTCCCTGCCCGCCCCATTTCTTCCAGACCACGCCTCTTTGCAGGCGGAGTACAAAAGCGTCCATCGTCCAACCCCCCTCACCAGTTGAACACCAGACCGGAGCGCAGGTAAATCCAAAGGCTTCAGACTCGCAGCTTTAGCGGATGATGAGATTACAACGCTCTGCCGTCACTTGCATTCGTATACAATATTCATCCCGACAACGAGGACTTTGACGTTCGCCATCAACCGAAACCAGCTTCGTCTATAGGATGCCTTTCCCTCCTATACACCTCCATACCAGGATCTCCTCTCCTGGAAGGGACCTGTTCCGGAGGAAGAAAGCCAATTTAGTGCCTTCCCACTCTATCTTTTCCAACAAATCGGGAGAAGAGATTGAATCGGATAAAGAAAAGATGTCTATGTCTTGGTCATCCGCCAACTTGAGGAACTTGGGGAGAAAACCTCAACAACCGAAAACTAAACTCCCCGCGCAGAAGCCGGCCACCGGACCGGACACCGAGGTCAAAAGCTCGTGGCTGAGTTTACCCAAACCCCGGGACTCCTGCAACAGTGTGACGCGTTCGAGCTCCATGGAGTCCACCACACACCGTGGAAGCAAGCAGTCCTCGCGGAGCTCCCTGGGGAAAGATGAAGGAGAGATTCAATTTTCTCTGAGTCTCACACCCGAAGCCATTCTTGTTATTCAGAAGCGTAATTTAGAAAAGCAAATGATGGCCAAACAGCAGAAGTGCTGTGCGTCCGCGGACTTCCGGCACAGGAGAGTGTTCCCATCTAAAAGGGCGCAGGGGGGCTCTAAGAGCAGCGCGCCTGTCGTCAAACTGGAGGGCTCGGAGGATATCACCACCATCGTCAAAATCTCTCTGCTGAACGACCAGTACAAGTACGACGACGTGGAGTACGAGGAGGAGGACGGGGACGTGGACGAGACGGTCCTGAGGAAATGCAGAGAGTGGCTGAAAGGAGTGGAGAGTGCTGCCGCTTTCGGGAAAGTTGACAAACTTGCCTCTCTCCCGCACCTTAAAGGTTGTTGACGTCCGTCATTACTGACCAGTCTTGTATAGGAAACCTCAACGGAGTGGACGACATTCCTGGGACGATAAGGGGTTGCGAACCAGTACGCACGGCGAAAGCCTTTCTTTGCACTGCGGGGACTTTACTTTGTAGGGAGACTTGTAGGCCTGCTGAATTAAGTACCTTAAATTGATAGTGACAGACTTCTGTTATGTTCTTTGCACGTGGATTTTGTTTTCGGTTGGGCACATGTAGTTGGCAGAGGTTTGTGTCTGACTGACGGAATGTTGGTGCGCGCACCAGTGGCATCCCTCGAGTCACAAACTCGGCTCCTTTGTGTCCTGCAGGGAACAATAGCTGTCAACGGCAACAGGCTCTGCGCGCGCCTTCTGCCGGGAACAAGCTGTCCATTTAACCTTTTCTCCCATGAGATACTGTTGTTTTAATCTTGTGTAGATTATTGTTATGTACAGTATTTATGAATCGAACAAGGCCTTTTTGCAAATGTTTGTTTTCTCAATTTCTTGACATTTTTATGCTATTTGTATGAAGTAAAATGATTTAAATCAACTTGCTTTTGCGTTTGCAGTATTTCCAATGATGTCTTTATTAATAATGTACTGTCATTGAGGCTTTAAACTGTAGGCCTAGTTGCTATAGGCATGCATTCTAGGAATAATAATTTGACCTATTATATACATTTTAAACTATCCAACAATCGTTCTGAAACGGTTCTTCATAGGCTAATTGAAGTGCAGGACTATGGTCGCACCGGATTATTCTGAACCAGGATAAGGTGCGTGCGACCCCCTAACGACAACAAATGGATACAGCTCGATGTGGCTCGTGTAGCTTAGCAACAACCCAACAACACACAGCCACCCCAGTCTGATGCCAGTCTTTATAGCTTTACTTCTGTGTACCGTGAATGAGGTTGAATTAATTCCAAACGATTTGAACTATGCCAAGGAATCTTTATGAACTGAGGAGAACTCAGCCCTAACTGAAAGACGTTTTAGCCCTTTACAGTAGACAAAGCAGCAAAACTAGTGTGGGTGTATGACTTGTTATCTAACTTTATGTCATTGTTACCTGTAACTTAGTTACCAAAGTTTTGTGGGAGGTGATTGCACTCTCATGGGGTTTAGATGTTAGAGAGTGTTAGAGGGAGAGACAGCGTTCTGAAAGAGGGAATTACATTCTAAGTCCAAAGATCTCAGTAAATGGTAAGCCATTTCAATTGAATCATTATCAATGTTGAGGTTTCAACTTTCTTTATGCCCAGTGATCTAAGTTTGAGTTTGCCGGTTGTTTGGCAGCTGTTTGTTCCCTGACTGCCTGATGCCCCTGTGAGTGATGTGTTCAGGCTGCTACGGTTCCCAGTGAGGTTGCTATGGCCTGCAGGTTGAGAGATGTCCACCAAGACAGCAGTCTGCCCTCCATCTTGGAGTCCTACAGCTCACACGTTGATGCCGGACAGGTAACTGCTTGGAGTCCTACAGCTCACACGTTGATGCCGGACAGGTAACTGCTTGGAGTCCTACAGCTCACACGTTGATGCCGGATAGGTAACTGCTCTCCAGCAAACCAGCAACTCTGCCTCTCTGTTGTTCAAGGTTGTAAAGCACAAAAGCAAAGGATTCAAAGCACCTATAACATGTAAATACAAGATACAGTTTTGGAGCATTTCTGCCTTCATGATTTTTTGATGGGGAGAGTGTAGGGCCAGAAAGGGTAGGGGAGAGGGGATGACCTGATAAAGGGCCTGGGCTGGATTTGAACCCAGGCCACTGCGGCAACATGGTGCCTACATGGTGCACTCATTTACCCTGTGAGCACGCAGGGTGCCCCACACCTGTTCTAACTCTGAGGGGTTCCTTTCAGAACCCCTGGGTGTTGTTTGGAACCTTTATTGGTTCTAACTCCCGGTCATATCATAGGAATCCATGATATGAGCTCTTTCTATTATGATCTCAGCTACTTTTACAAATGGTTCAGCATTTTTTATTTATTTAGCTCATTTAAATGAGCTATTGTGGGGAAGGCCAACATATAAAGTTTGAACTCCAGCTGTGGTGAGAGTGACCCTACAGAATGACCTCATGACAGGGTCCGGGTGAGGGGGGTGGACTGAGCGTGTCTGATGCCAGGCTCTGGGATGACCTCATGACAGGGTCCGGGTGAGGGGGGTGGACTGAGCGTGTCTGATGCCAGGCTCTGGGATGACCTCATGACAGGGTCCGGGTGAGGGGGGTGGACTGAGCGTGTCTGATGCCAGGCTCTGGGATGACCTCATGACAGGGTCCGGGTGAGGGGGGTGGACTGAGCGTGTCTGATGCCAGGCTCTGGGATGACCTCATGACAGGGTCCGGGTGAGGGGGGTGGACTGAGCGTGTCTGATGCCAGGCTCTGGGATGACCTCATGACAGGGTCCGGGTGAGGGGGGTGGACTGAGCGTGTCTGATGCCAGGCTCTGGGATGACCTCATGACAGGGTCCGGGTGAGGGGGGTGGACTGAGCGTGTCTGATGCCAGGCTCTGGGTGGTTCCACTGAGAGAGGGAGGCTGGTGGGACATCCATCATGATGAGCTCAGGGTTCACACAGCTGTTCATGCACGAGTATGGTTGTGTGTGTGTGTGCATCAACACATGTGCTTGTGTGCCTGTGTGTGTGTGTTTACCAGAACCCTCTCCACCTCTCTCCCTGGTGACTGTCACAACAGAACAACCGTGTTATGTAACTCGATGACATCACAATCAAGCCCTTGTCCCTGCCCCCCCGCCGCCGCTCCCCCCCCCCCCCCCCATTCTCTCATCAGCTCTGTTCCTGAGAGAGTGAGGCAGTTCTTTCATTTGCTCAATTTGTGGAATTCCTGCACAATATGAAAACAGGGTTATCAAACAATTCATTTTAAAAATGTATTTAATCTAGTGGAATTACACATAGTGACAATAAACTAATGTGACATAAATCCAGTTAAAGGCATCATTTTGCTAATCTTACCGTTTGCCGTAATGCATTCAAAAGGCCATGTTGGTGTCCATGAGTAGTTCACTTTCCCGTTACACGCAAAGGCTTATGGGTAATCAGCGGATGTGTCTCACCCTTCATATTGATCCAGCTTTATGTCTTAATGTCTTATTCAATAAAGCAGCAGCGTGTCTGTAGAGAAGCTGTGTCTGGGGTTGAAGCAGTGTCACAGCTCCCTGCCTGCGCTGGCCAGACCCAGGCAGGGGTTTCCACAGATCCTGAACCAGAACGGTTCATTACCGGTTCATTACCAGAACAGAACAAACCCTAGCAAGGCAGAGAGAGACCGTTGTCATGGTTACAACTAGAAACACACTCTGTTTTTGCTTTTTTTCATTCTGTTCTTTTCACTCCGTGGTGTTGTGTTCCCTTTCCATCACAACCTCTCGTTTTCTTTTACCCTCTTTTACCCCCTTTATCCCTCTGCTTTTTCTATTTCTCTTTTAATGTCTCTTTCTCTCTCCCTCTCACTGTCACTCTCACTCTGTCTCTCTTTTTATGTTATTCTAGATCTTTCTATCCATCAATGTGAACAGCAGGACATGATCTAGAAATAGGGGGAGCATTCAAAATAATCTGCAACCCCATCCACACACACAAACGCACACATGCATACACACATTGGCTATGGTAGTCCAAGTTAGGTGGTTATATTGTCCTGGTCTGATTCATTGTGACAGTGCAGATAGACTGATGCTGCCTTTGCCCTGTCACCTCTCTCTCTTTCTCTCTCACACACACACACTTCCTGGGCCCCCTCAACATCCCGTCTTGATATTACTGTGGCAACCAGGCTGATAATCCTGTCTCTCTCTAATGCTCTTTTTGAGGGGAGACAAAGAGGCCACTTCCTTTGCTGCGTCAGCCTATAAACCTCAGTTTCTGTCTTTCCTTGGCAGGCTGGTCTCTGTATGTCTCTCTGTCTCTGTCAACCTCGTCCACACCAGGGGCCCTGTCAGCCTGGTCCACACTCCACAACCCTGTCAAGCCTGTCAGCCTCTCTCCTCTGAGCACAGCAGCAGGTGTTGTGTAAAACCCAGATTGTCCCTCATCTTAAGAAGGAAGCAGGGTTACATAAGGATGACACAGTCTCCCTCTGACAGCCTCCACAGAACACACGCATCAGAGGGTTTTCCAGGAGCGCAGGCTGGCAGGGGGAGACTGGGGTGCAGAGCTCTGGAGGTGGGCTGGCAGGGGAGACTGGGGTGCAGAGCTCTGGAGGTGGGCTGGCAGGGGAGACTGGGGTGCAGAGCTCTGGAGGTGGGCTGGCAGGGGAGACTGGGGTGCAGAGCTCTGGAGGTGGGCTGGCAGGGGAGACTGGGGTGCAGAGCTCTGGAGGTGGGCTGGCAGGGGAGACTGGGGTGCAGAGCTCTGGAGGTGGGCTGGCAGGGGAGACTGGGGTGCAGAGCTCTGGAGGTGGGCTGGCAGGGGAGACTGGGGTGCAGAGCTCTGGAGGTGGGCTCAGCCCTCCTGGTGTGTGTGTGCATTTATGTTTGTTGTCTGTTGGTGTGTCATGCGTGTGTGCGCATGTTTGTCGTCTGTTGGTGTGTCATGCGTGTGTGCATATGTACATCACTGGGTATACGTGTGAGATTGGTAATTCACAAGTGATGGAACCGTGGATACTGCATGTAACAGGCGAAGGAGAGGAAGCTGCAAAGCAGGAAGGAGCGGGGCCAGATGACAGTGGACAGCAGGAAGGGGCGGGGCCAGAACACAGCAGATGGCAGGAAGGGGAGGGACCAGAACATAGAGGATCCTCTGAAGTCTGACCTTGACCTCGACCCAGAGGCCCCGGCCAGGAGACAGGCTCTGAAGGACCAGGTACCAGGACAATCACAACCACTCAACAACAACCACTAAACCACTCAACCACAACACGACAGAGCAATAGAACCACAACACAAACCACAGAACCACAACCACACAACGACAGAGCAATAGAACCACAACACAAACCACAGAACCACAACCCCTCAACCACAACCACACAACGACAACCAAAACCACACAGTCAGAGAGCCACAATCCTTAAACTACAACCACTCAACCACAACCACACAACTACAGAGCAATAGAACCATAACCACAACTACAGTACCACAACTACAAAAAACAACCACAACTACAGAACCACAGAGCCACAACCACAGAACCACAACTAGGTGTTAACAGTGGTGATGGTTTAGCTGTGGGTATGCTTTCTATGTAGCTCTGTATGTGTCTCTGTTTTTCATAAAAATAATAATAATGTAAAAATGCATTTCACGCTTTTTGTTGAGACGACCACAATGCACTACAGGTTTGTAAACTAATAAAAAGACACGTCCATAAGACATCACTCATGACAGACTCCATCTCTGACAAGCTGCCAGTCCTCAGTGGTGTGTCTGTTGTCCTCCAGCGCCATCTACAGGGATACAGGAGCCTGCGCCGCCTGCGAGACGCCCTGTACCGTCGCTACGGAGACCTGCTGCGGGAGAAGATCGCCTCCCAGAGACGAGAGCTCAGACAGCACAGCCTGGCAGCATGCCTGCAAACAGAGGACACTCCTCAGAAGGTAAACACAGAGGGCCTCATGTACTAACGCTTTTGCGCCCACTTCAGGCGTATTTGTTTCGCAACTTGCAAAAGCATGGCGAGGTATGTACAAACACGCCACACTGAGATAAAAGCGCAGACTGCTTGTCGCGGGAACTGAAAATGGCAAATTGCGCTTTTCCGCGTCATGCTTTCCAGTTCCGGCTCTTCCGGGCTGGCATAGAACAGTGGCTCGCCTTTTTCCTAGCTCCGAGACTCGTGCACGCTTGCAACTAGCTGTACACGTCATACTTTGCGACAACCAGTCGCGAGCATAGGTAGCCCTGGCCACCCCTCGGCCACCTCATATATAAAAGTCTGGTTCCGCCACTGGGGGTGTGGCCTGGTGGTTGGGGTCTCCCCCCTCAATAAAAGCTCCGGTACACTCCATGGTGGGCTGGTCCTCTAATAACCTTGCAGGGAGACAAAGGCCGAGCTGTAAAGCCTTTTATGGGGTGACCAGCAGGACTGTTGTGGTAGAAATTGCTGAGCAAATGAAACTGGTGGATTGTTTCCTCAGTGGAAGATGCCAGATCTGGCCAGGGCAGGCAAATCTTCAGACACCCGCTGGGCCCTAATGGGTCCTGACTGCTGGTAATGGCTTCCTGTGGATGGATGTTTACTTCTGATTTGTGGTGTGTGCTCAGGTTCCCAACCCCTGAGATCTGCTTCATAAACCCCTTCCCTTCTCACCCTCTCTAACTCATTTTATCTCTCTGTACCTGTCTTCCTGCCTGCCTGCCTGTCTGCTTGTCTGTCTGTGACTGTCTTCCTGCCTGCCTGTCTGTCCCTGTCTGCCTGTGTCTGCCTGTCTTCCTGTCTGTCTGCCTGTCAGAAACAGAGGCTGCCCTTCTCCCCTCTCCGCCACGATGAGTCCTTCCTGACGTCTCTACCCAAGAGCAGATACTACCTGGTAGACATCTCCATGCACAACTACATCACACACACACCACACATACACACACATACTTGTAGGTATGTGTCGCCCGGGAAAAATCTATTAAGTTCTGGATCTATAAAGTGAACGAAAATGAGTGCTATATGTGATATTCTATGTTCAAAGGTCTTCTTAAGGAACAGCTGTATGATGCTGTACGGGCCGTGCTCACTGACCAACACACGCTTGTTTCTGATCTGCAGAGCCTCCAGCGGGGTCCAGCCCAGCCCCAGAGGAACCAGCAGGACACACGCAGCAACAGTTCAGTGGTTATTCTGTCACCACATGTAAACCAAGTCCTGATCACAGACTGCTGCTCTCTGAGCAACAGCCATCACACTCAGACAGACGTCACCAGACAGAGAAACCATGTTTATTTGAGGATGTGTGTAGCTATATAGTGTGTATCAGCATTGCTAAGAAGCTCTGTAAGTAGACAGTGTACTCTGTGGTTATGTGTGTTGGAGTCTCGGGTTAGGGGTAGTACACAGGGGTAGTTTGCAGACTGGAGAGGTTTTGTTTGGGGTGTACTGAGACAGATTTGTGTTGGTTGATGTTGATAGTGATGGGCAGCTCTCCTGCTCCTCCTCCTGCTCCTCCTCCTCACAGAGATCAGAAGACACCTGAGGCCCAGGTGAGTTACACTGTAAAACTTCAGAACCTTCATTGAGAAATGAACAACAACATGTACAGCAGAACACCAATGATCACAATCACAATACGGTATTTTAGTGGACAGAGTCAAGGAGCAGCCACAAGTAACCACATCTCACCTATCAACATGGTACAGAAATAATAGTATGCCTTCTCAATGACAGCTGTATAGAACAATACAAGAAACCCCTGAAGTATGGTTCTACAGAGACTCCTTGTGGTTTAGGAACCATGAAACAGTTCCTCCTCATCTGAAAGATCCCTGAATAATCACCCCTCCCCTCCTTCCTACCTCCAATCCTCCCCATCCACCCCCACCACCCCCTCCTCCATACCTCCCCTCTTCCCCTACATGCCCTCTTATGCACTCCTACTCCCCTATCTGCCCCCCCAGCTCTGCTCTTCCACAAGGAGCATTCCCCACCCCTACGAGAAATACCCCTCCCTTCTCCCTGAAATAAAACCAATTAGAGCTGAAGAGGAGAGGAGAAGACAGAATAGAGGGAGGAGAGGGGGAGAGAGGAAGTAGAGGAAGACAGGAGGAGAGAGGGAGGTGGGGAGGAGAGGGGGAATGCTTCACCAGTAACAGCAGGCCCGGTCTTGATCTCCCCAGTGTGAGAAATGTCACACGTTTGTAACAGCGATGTGTAGAATGAGAGCAGCCAGAAGTACAGTCCACTACCTTTATGCAGCAAGGAGCGGACACTGTAATGGTTAACCTGCACACACATACAGGTACACACACACATATGCACATACACACACACAAGCACACACACACTTGCCCATCCAGTACAGAACAGCAGGACTGCTGAACTACAGGGACTGATGAGAGAATCCCTGCTCATTCCTTCATACACTGCTGTAGAACAAGCTGCTATGCTGGTTTCTATCCCGTTAACCTGTCCGTGTGTGCATGTGTGCTTCTGTGCGTTTGTGAGAGAGTGCAGGCCTGTAGCCAGCCTAGTGGAAGGGGGGATTCTTTTATTTCTTTAGTTGACCTTTTTGCTTAATTTACTTTACTGACTTTGTCAGTGAGTCCTGTCTACGGGCCTGGAGTGTGTGCTTGTGCCCAGGTTTAAACAGCTCTGCACCCTGCTTGTTGTAGCAGTGGTGTCTGTGTACAGTGTGGGTTTGAGACACTGGCTTGTCTGGGTGTCTGTTTGCCTGTGTGTGTGTTTGTGTGTGAGAGCTGGGGCCAGGGTCGGACTGTCCGTCGGGAGATTTCCCAAACGGCCGGTCAAACGGCCGCCAATAATAATACACGATCGTGGGCCTGTCTGCGTTTCAAAGTCCCGGGCCGTTTTCAGTCCCACTCCAGACCTGGCTGGGCCTGTCTGTCTGCCTGTGTGTGAGGGCTGGGCCTGTCTGTCTGCCTGTGTGTGAGGGCTGGGCCTGTCTGTCTGTGTGTGTGAGGGCTTTGCCTGTCTGTCTGTGTGTGTGAGGGCTTGGCCTGTCTGTCTGCCTGTGTGTGAGGGCTGGGCCTGTCTGTCTGCCTGTGTGTGAGGGCTGGGCCTGTCTGTCTGCCTGTGTGTGAGGGCTGGGCCTATCTGTCTGCCTGTGTGTGAGGGCTGGGCCTATCTCTGTGTGTGAGGGCTGGGCCTGTCTGTCTGTGTGTGTGAGGGCTTGGCCTGTCTGTCTGTGTGTGTGAGGGCTGGGCCTGTCTGTCTGCCTGTGTGTGAGGGCTGGGCCTGTCTGTCTGTGTGTGTGAGGGCTGGGCCTGTCTGTCTGTGTGTGTGAGGGCTTGGCCTGTCTGTCTAGTAGCTGTGGATTCTAACTGTCTCTAACTGTTTATGTTTTGTGCCACCTTGTAGCAGGATCCCACAGAGCAGATGGCTAGCAGGGTAAGTACCAAACCACACACACATACACAAGTACACACACGCATGTGTCACACACATTCACGCACACACTTACACGCTAGCATGCACGTGTGCATCAATGCACACACACATACAGCACAACCACACACGAACATGTTGACATACACAGACACACAGAGACATTGACCAGTCAACTTTAGTGAACATGTTAGATGTGGAACACTGGTGTAAAACATTATCATGGAGGGGAGGAGAAGGGAGGGGAGGGGAGAAGGGAAGGGCCGGGGGGGACAGGAGAGGGTGTTCTGAGGGGTTAGAGGGGCATATATGACCAGGCAGACAGGCAACACTCATTTTATCTCCTCCGTGTGAGAATGAGACTGCTCAAATAGGACTGGGGCAACTGGGGGAAGGCAGGATGGGGGAGGGGAAGAGGAGGGTGTGTGGAGAGGTGTGGGTGTGAGCGTGGCGGGGGCAGGAGGAGTGCGGGGTTGAGGGGTGCAGGAGGAGTGTGTGTGGTGGGGGGGCAGGAGTAGGATGTGTGTTGGGGAGGGGGGAGGATGGTGTGGTGGCCAGGAGAGGGGATAGGAGGGTGTGGAGGGGCAGGTGGGGTGTGGGGGCCAGGAGAAGGGTAGGTAAACAGCATGGAGACAGGTCTACAGCGGGCCAGAGGATAATGGGCCAGCAGCATTACTCACCCAGACCTGTGCTGACAGTGTGTGTGTGTTGAAGTGTGTTGAAGTCTGTGTGTGAGAGAGGAAGGTGGTGAGAGGAGGAAAGCTACTGTAAGTGACTGAAGACCGGGGGGAGGGGGTTGAGCTGTGTGCTGTGGTGGTTCCAAACAGGACACCAGGAATGTGGTGAACAGCACTCACCACAACAACTCCGGTTATCTGCCATCAACCATCACCATGTTTACCCCTCCACCGGTTGCTCTGCATCCGAGACTGAAGAGTCACATGTTCTCACATCGATATGTGCGTATCGTCGTTTAATCTGATTCTTATCCAGGTGCTCATGTACTAATGTCCAGTGTCTACACAGGTGAAGATTCCAAAATTTTCCAGCCTCCAACCCAGTTTTCTGAAAAACCTGCAAAGCAGTATGCCTGAGGTGGGCTCATCCTTAGTCCTCCTGATCACATTATGGATCACACATACATGCTGGAAATCAAGACTGGTTGTGTGAGGGAAGTTGTCTTGTGTTCAGACCCTACTTCAGCCTCCACAGCAGAGCAGGAAAGCTCAGCTCTACAACATCAAGCTGCACCGCATGCACACCCTGTCCCTCACCAACATGGCCGTCTCTCAAAGGTACAACCTGTCCCTCACCAACATGGCCGTCTCTCAAAGGTACAACCTGTCCCTCACCAACATGGCCGTCTCTCAGAGATACACCCTCCCTGTCCCTCACCAACATGGCCGTCTCTCAGAGATACACCCTGTCTCTCACCGACATGGCCGTCTCTCAGAGATACACCCTGTCCCTCACCGACATGGCCGTCTCTCAGAGATACACCCTGTCCCTCACCGACATGGCCGTCTCTCAGAGATACAACCTGTCCCTCACCAACATGGCCGTCTCTCAGAGATACACCCTGTCCCTCACCAACATGGCCGTCTCTCAGAGATACACCCTGTCCCTCACCGACATGGCCGTCTCTCAGAGATACAACCTGTCCCTCACCAACATGGCCGTCTCTCAGAGATACACCCTGTCCCTCACCGACATGGCCGTCTCTCAGAGATACACCCTCCCTGTCCCTCACCGACATGGCCGTCTCTCAGAGATACACCCTGTCCCTCACCAACATGGCCGTCTCTCAGAGATACACCCTCCCTGTCCCTCACCGACATGGCCGTCTCTCAGAGATACACCCTCCCTGTCCCTCACCAACATGGCCGTCTCTCAGAGATACACCCCCTGTCCCTCACCAACATGGCCGTCTCTCAGAGATACACCCTGTCCCTCACCAACATGGCCGTCTCTCAGACACAGGCCATGTCCTTCATCACCCAAGAGAATCAGAATCAGAATAGTGTTTATAATCGCTAAGTAAGTGGTCACAAACTTACTTTGGTGGGCAGGTGCATACAGGAAACATAATGAACAAAATAAAAATTTAGAAAATGTACAACAAAATTTAAAATAAATAAATACTGGCAGAGTTATACAATATAATATAAAATACGATAAATAAAATAAACTATAGAAAAATAATACTGAATGTGTTAAAGTGACAGAGTGTATGAGGTAAAGTGACAGGGTGTCAGTGAGTTGAGAGAGAGAGAGAGAGAGAGAGAGAGAGAGAGAGAGAGAGAGAGAGAGACAGAGACAGAGAGAGAGAGAGAGAGAGAGAGAGAGAGAGAGAGAGAGAGAGAGAGAGAGAGAGAGAGAGAGGGGTCAGAAGGATCAGAAGCATCATGAGGTCTTCCTTCAGCTGGTGTGTAAACTCCGGTGTTTGTTTTTCTCTGGGTGGTGTGAACTCTCCTGGGCAGCCTGCTGGAGAGAGACAGGCCGTGTCTGAGCTGGGAGCCCCAGACCAGCAACCAGGATTGGGTCAGTAGCAGGACACAAGCCCACCTGCAGGCAGCACTACGTCAGACATCCCACCTAGCACTCCTCCCTCTGTTGTACAGCAGTCTTCATGGCTACTGGAGTTAAATATTTCCTCATATCTGAACCCAGAGGTCATACTCCAACTCAAATACTTGGCTTGATAAATCTGAAATGGAGCTTATTGTTTACTGGAATATATATATATGTATTTTTTCTTTTCTTTTTTCAAATTGTTTGTATTGATCCCATTGACCAGTCTTTAGAGGAAAGGACTCTCATGTCATCTTCTTCTTCACCAGAAGCCGGGTGTCCTCCCATACATCTACTCCACACCAGAGAAGAAGAGCTCCACTGGAGGACTTCACCCTCTCCCTCGCCTGAACCAATCAGAGCCCAGCCAGAGCACGAGTGCACTCCCTCCCCAGGCCGAGGTGCGTGGTGCCCCCCCTGTGGGTCCTGGGGAGGCACCACAGCCCTGCAGCCATGGTGATGCTAGGGAGGCAGCAAGCGGGAGCCACACTCCAGTCCCCCTATCCATGGAGGACGTGTACGAGAGGAATCCTTCTGGGGTAAGCCATCTCTCACAAACACTCCTCAAACACAGGCTCAGAACCGTTTGTGACCAGAGAAGCCTCTCTATGAGCAGGTTCTATGTGTAGATGTAAAGTTGTCCTCTAAGGGTCCCGTCTAGGAGAAGACCTTGTGATGCTCCTGTAGACTGAAGCACTCAGCCCACAGCTCACGGGTCCAGTCAGACACCTCCGGAAGGGTTGTTTCCTTTTCTCTTCATTCCACGAAGGCTCGTGTTCAGCAACAGAGGCCAGCCAGGAAGGCTCTGCTGTCAGAGAGAGTGAGGTGTTTGTGGTGGTGGCTGTCCTCCATGTGACTGTGTGGTGTGTCCGTGTGCAGGTGGTGCTTGCAGGGGGTCTGCTGTGGTGGAACTATGCCAGGGATGAGGAAAGCTGAGGGCTCCAAGATGACGTCACCAGGACACACACCTCCGATGAAGATGACGCACAACGCTGTCCTTTATTGCCCATTTGAAAAGGACATTTTTGATGCCAGATAATATTTCATTTGGCAAGGATCATGAGTTCCGTTTATGGTGTCTGAATCTTTTCAATCGCTCGGATTGAGGTCTTAAAACATATTTTAACTGTAGATTGTAAGACTGTATAAGAACATATATTAAAGCAAATAATCAATTACCAATGAACCTGTAAATTTTGATTTGACCAGTTTACTGTCAATATAAGAGTATTTGGAAAAGAGAAACATCTGACTTCACTGTCTCGGATTAAAAAATATTTCAGATTGTTCTTGTTGGAGATGTTGGGTTATTATTTTGCACATCAAATTAATTTATACGTTATGTATAATACATATAAATTGCAGGTGCTTGCCACTTCCGTTGTAGTTTGGCGAACAACAGACCAGATAGCAGACTTCAGTTAGAGATAGGCGGGGGTCCACTGTTTCCTTTCAGAATAGAGCAGAATTTGTAACAGTTGTCGTATAAAAAAAACACATTTAAATGCATGCTTCCTAACTGCGTGTTACTTTGATATGAGTGTCAATATTTACAGAATGAAGTAATAAAGCAAGGGGCTTCATTCGAATTTCTCGTCCGGCAATTACCTTCACACAATGTGTATTCCCCATTGATATGCGCGCCAGCGACCAATCCATACCACGACGGAGACATCAAAGCGGAGATCAGCCAACCAGTACTCTGGTGTGAGCCTATCCGGTAACGGCCTGGCACTACGGGGTATATAACGGCAGATTATTAGGTAGGTAGGTTGCTTTCCTGCAAAATCCTAACTGGAATTAACCTGGAAATATTTGTGTTTTGAGACTTCGAGGAAGACAAATTAACTGTAATTTACTTAAAGACAAGGTATGCTCACACCTCAGCATTCCACCCTGGAGCTGCTGAACAGGATGGCCACAGGTGCCAGTGACTGCCCCGAGAAGAGCCCCCAGTACCGGGTAGACCACCTTCTCAGCGCCGTGGAGCCGGAGCTTCAGTCGGGCAGCGAGAAGGGGGATCCCACGGAGAGAAATCTGAAAGTTTGCTTAGACGAAAACGAATTGTGGCAGAAGTTCAAGGATCTCACTAATGAAATGATAGTAACCAAAAACGGAAGGTATGGCTTAGATTTCAATTACATAGTTAAACAGGTTTTAGCCTTCTGAACAGACTATTGCTAGATCAAAAGTAGGCTTTAAGGGAGCAAAAGTTGCATCCGCCGTACAGGGGCCAGAAAAAAATTGATGTGGTTTTATAAGTTAACGGAGGACTGGAAAATAGCCTACTACGTCCTCTAGTTTAAACAGGCCTCATTACACATGATTAGATCTAGTAGATAGGCTACAACCTACTAAATATATAACCTGTTAAAGTGCTAATATTTAATTTAGCCTACTATCATGATTTCTAGGCGGATGTTTCCCGTGCTAAAAGTTAACGTCTCCGGGCTCGACCCCAACGCCATGTACTCCATCCTGTTGGACTTTGTGGCCGCCGACAACCACCGGTGGAAGTACGTTAACGGAGAGTGGGTCCCCGGTGGCAAGCCTGAGCCCCAGACTCCAAGTTGTGTGTACATTCATCCCGACTCGCCCAACTTCGGAGCGCACTGGATGAAAGCTCCGGTCTCCTTCAGTAAAGTCAAACTCACCAACAAACTAAACGGCGGAGGCCAGGTAAGAAATCTGAAACTTTATTCCATATTATTAACTTTATTATATATTGTAGGCCTGTTGCATATTTGTATTACTTAGGCTAATTGATTTTTCTTGACTATTGCTCCTTAGTCTAACAAAGTCTATATTTACCCTTGGGGTTTATTTACAAACACATAGGCTACATTATTCAATGTAAACAGCTACACATATTGTATGATTCTACATCCGATACATTTATATAAATATATACGTATATAAAATATACTAATATATATTTGTTTTAGATCATGTTAAACTCTTTGCACAAGTATGAGCCACGTATTCACATCGTGCGCGTCGGAGGCCCGCAGAGGATGATCACGAGCCACTCGTTCCCGGAGACCCAGTTTATCGCCGTCACGGCATATCAGAACGAGGAGGTATCTGGGCATCGATGAATTCTGTTTTCATATTGTTCAGATATTGTCTTAATGAAGAGAAACTCAAACATACTTTGTTCGTTTTTTGTGTATTAAAGATCCCCGCCGGTTTACGCATTAATTAGTATGATTTCCAGTTCAATCATTCTGGAAAAGGAACATGGGGAAATTAGCTAAATACATTTGATCAAAAACGTTTCGTTTTTCCATGAATTTTGTCTAATAATTACATTGATTTTGGTATTTTCAGATCACTGCTCTGAAAATCAAGTTCAACCCATTTGCCAAGGCCTTTCTGGATGTCAAAGAGAGGTCTGACTATTGACTGCTTTGGAAAATGTTATTTGCTGTTAGGGTTATGGTTAGGGAACATTATGAGAGGGCATACATTGTTGGAGATTTTACAGAAATATAGATGTAAAATAAATTATATATATTTGTCATTCTTGTTGCATCATCATTTAGCAGATGCTAACAATTACAAATAGTCCATATCAAACAGCAGATAATCCAGAATCAGAAGTGCACAGTTCAGTATAACAGTGGTTGGAGTTGAAGAACGGTCAGTATTTTTACCAGAGTGCCACAGTCAGATAATGTCAGCTATGATAATGCAGTTATCAGATAACACTGAGGTAACACTGTGTTGTGTCGGCTGCTCTGAGTCCTGTGTTCCTCCTCAGGACTGACCACAAGGACTTCCTGGAGGACCCCAGGGACAGCCAGCAGCCCACTTACTCACACTGTGAGTGTGTGTGTAGTTACTCACACTGTGGGTGTGTGTGTGATTACTCCCAGTGTGTGTGTGTAGTTACTCCCACTGTGAGCGTGTGTGTGATTACTCCCAGTGTGTGTGTGTGTGTGTAGTTACTCCCAGTGTGAGTGTGTGTGTAGTTACTCCCAGTGTGAGTGTGTGTGTGTAGTTACTCCCACTGTGAGTGTGTATGTGTGTAGTTACTCCCACTGTGAGCGTGTGTGTGATTACTCCCAGTGTGTGTGTGTGTGTGTAGTTACTCCCAGTGTGAGTGTGTGTGTAGTTACTCCCAGTGTGAGTGTGTGTGTGTAGTTACTCCCACTGTGAGCGTGTGTGTGTAGTTACTCCCACTGTGAGTGTGTGTGTGATTACTCCCAGTGTGTGTGTGTGTGTGTAGTTACTCCCAGTGTGAGTGTGTGTGTAGTTACTCCCAGTGTGAGTGTGTGTGTGTAGTTACTCCCACTGTGAGTGTGTATGTGTGTAGTTACTCCCACTGTAGGTGTGTGTGTGTAGTTACTCCCACTGTGAGTGTGTGT
Organism: Thaleichthys pacificus; assembly: GCA_023658055.1. Taxonomy (NCBI): domain Eukaryota; kingdom Metazoa; phylum Chordata; class Actinopteri; order Osmeriformes; family Osmeridae; genus Thaleichthys; species Thaleichthys pacificus. Next base: position 19,011,679 of record CM042857.1, on the reverse strand, counting down.
GTGTGTAGTTACTCCCACTGTAGGTGTGTGTGTGTAGTTACTCCCACTGTGAGTGTGTGTGTGTAGTTACTCCCACTGTGAGTGTGTGTGTGTAGTTACTCCCACTGTGAGTGTGTGTTTGTAGTTACTCCCACTGTGAGTGTGTGTGTGTAGTTACTCCCACTGTGAGTGTGTATGTGTGTAGTTACTCCCACTGTAGGTGTGTGTGTGTAGTTAGTTACCCCCAAGTGTGCGTGTGTGTGTAGTTAGTCCCAGTGTGAGTGTGTTAGTGTGAGTGTAGTTAGTTACTCCCACTGTGAGTGTGTGTGTAGTTACTCCCACTGTAGGTGTGTGTGTGTAGTTACTCCCACTGTGAGTGTGTGTGTAGTTAGTTAGCTCTTTCTTGTAAGTCGCTTTGGATAAAAGCGTCTGCTAAATGACTAAATGTAAATGTAGTTACTCCCAGTGTGAGTGAGTGTGTGTGTAGTTACTCCCATTGTGAGTGAGTGTGTGTGTAGTTACTCCCATTGTGAGTGAGTGTGTGTGTAGTTACTCCCAGTGTGAGTGAGTGTGTGTGTAGTTACTCCCATTGTGAGTGAGTGTGTGTGTGTGTAGTTACTCCCAGTGTGAGTGAGTGTGTGTGTGTAGTTTCTCCCACTGTGAGTGTGTGTAGTTACTCCCAGTGTGAGTGTGTGTGTGTGTAGTTACTCCCATTGTGAGTGAGTGTGTGTGTAGTTACTCCCAGTGTGAGTGAGTGTGTGTGTAGTTACTCCCAGTGTGAGTGAGTGTGTGTGTAGTTACTCCCAGTGTGAGTGAGTGTGTGTGTAGTTACTCCCAGTGTGAGTGAGTGTGTGTGTGTAGTTTCTCCCACTGTGAGTGTGTGTAGTTACTCCCAGTGTGAGTGTGTGTGTGTGTAGTTACTCCCAGTGTGAGTGAGTGTGTGTGTGTAGTTTCTCCCACTGTGAGTGTGTGTAGTTACTCCCAGTGTGAGTGTGTGTAGTTACTCCCAGTGTGAGTGTGTGTGTAGTTTCTCCCACTGTGAGTGTGTGTAGTTACTCCCATTGTGAGTGAGTGTGTGTGTAGTTAGTCCCAGTGTGAGTGAGTGTAGTTACTCCCATTGTGAGTGAGTGTGTGTCTGTAGTTTCTCCCACTGTGAGTGTGTGTAGTTACTCCCAGTGTGAGTGTGTGTAGTTACTCCCAGTGTGAGTGTGTGTGTGTGTAGTTTCTCCCACTGTGAGTGTGTGTAGTTACTCCCATTGTGAGTGAGTGTGTGTCTGTAGTTTCTCCCACTGTGAGTGTGTGTAGTTACTCCCAGTGTGAGTGTGTGTAGTTACTCCCAGTGTGAGTGTGTGTAGTTACTCCCAGTGTGAGTGTGTGTAGTTACTCCCAGTGTGAGTGTGTGTGTGTAGTTTCTCCCACTGTGAGTGTGTGTAGTTACTCCCAGTGTGTATGGGTGTCTGTGTGTACTTATTCCCAGTGTGACTGTCTGTCTCCCCCAGTGAGTGGCTGGTTTCTGCCCAGCACCGGGTCACGGTGCCCCTCCTCCAGCCCCCAGGGTCATGTCGGGGGGCCCCTGTCCCTGTCCTCCCCCCACAGCTGTGAGAGATACTCCCCCCTTCGAAACCATCGCTCTGCCCCATACTGCAACCCTTACACACCCAGAACCAGCTCTCCTAGTGAGTACCCTGCACACAGATACACACACACACAGAACCAGCTCTCCTAGTGAGTACCCTGCACACACATACACACACACACAGAACCAGCTCTCCTAGTGAGTACCTTGCACACACATACACACACACCCAGAACCAGCTCTCCTAGTGAGTACCTTGCACACACATACACACACACCCAGAACCAGCTCTCCTAGTGAGTACCTTGCACACACACACACACACACACAGAACCAGCTCTCCTAGTGAGTACCTTGCACACACATACACACACACACAGAACCAGCTCTCCTAGTGAGTACCTTGCACACACGTACACACACACACAGAACCAGCTCTCCTAGTGAGTACCTTGCACACACATACACACACACCCAGAACCAGCTCTCCTAGTGAGTACCTTGCACACACACACACACACACACAGAACCAGCTCTCCTAGTGAGTACCTTGCACACACATACACACACACACAGAACCAGCTCTCCTAGTGAGTACCTTGCACACACATACACACACACACAGAACCAGCTCTCCTAGTGAGTACCCTGCACACACACACACAGAACCAGCTCTGCTCGTGAGCACCCTGTACACACACATAAACATGCACGCTCACCCACATACATACAAATATACACAAACGTATATTTGATAATCACACCTGACAAACACACACACACAGAGGACCCCCTCTTTCTGAGGCCCGCAGATGTGTGTGCATGTGTGTGTGTCCTCCTGTTGGTGCTTCTCCTTGTCCTCCCTGCCATTAACCAGAAAGTCAAACATGTCTGTGTGACCAGGATGGTTGGCATTCCTCTGGCCTTTGTGTGAGCGCAGGGTCGTAGCTGTAAACAGCTGGCTGGCAGACACACTGTCCAGGGAGGAGGCTGTTCACACAGCCCAACCAGGAGACAGGGGTGTTAGATATGTACACCAGCACAACCAGGAGACAGGGGTGTTAGATATGTACACCAGCACAACCAGGAGACAGGGGTGTTAGATATGGACACCAGCACAACCAGGAGAGATGATTTAATTCCATGTCTGCCTTCCCTTCTTCCTGCCTGTCTGTGTGTCTGTCTGCCTGTTTGTGTGTCTGTCATCCAGCTGGCTACAGTGACAGCACATCCTCCCACCCCTCCCTGCTGCCCTGTCATGAGAGCTGGAGCCTGCAGATGAACTCCCACCCCTCCCTGCTGCCCACGGCACACAGCGCCCCTCCTGGGAACAACAGGTCTGTGGATGCCACCCTCCTCCTCCTCGTCTCTTTAACACTTCTCCTCCGTCTCTCTCCTCCTCCCTCTCCTCCACCTCTCCTTCTCTTCAACATGTCTTCTTCCTCCTCTCTCTCCTCCCTCTCTCTGTCTTCTCCTCCACTCCTCTGTGAAGTGATCAATGTTGATGTCTTGGATCAATGTCATGACAGTCATATGAAGATTACATGGAAATGAATTGAAGATAACTCCTCCTCCATCTCCCCCCCAGTCAGTACACCAGCCTATGGTCTGTCAGCAGCCCCTCCCTCCCCCCAGTCTCCCAGTCAGGAGGGGGCTTGGCCAACTGCCTGGGTTCCCAGTTCCTGTGTGGCCCCTCCTACTACCCCGGTCTGGTCACAGCGCCCCCCTCTGGCTCTTCGCTGTATGACAGCAGCCTGGACCTGCAGGACAGCGGCCAGTACGACAGCTCTCCTCACACACACCACACCTCCGCCTGGACTCCTGTCAGTCCTCCCTCTCTGTGACCCTGGAAAACTCCTCCTCCTGTTGCTCTTCCTTTTCCCAAACACCACAACCACCACAGCCTTGTTGAACAAGGCTGTGGTGGTTGTGGTGTTTGGGAACACTTCCTTCTCATTACTACTCCCCCTCCCACCACCTCCCCAACCACCACCTCCCCAACCACCAGCTCCCCAACCACCACCTCCCCAACCACCTCCTCCCCAACCACCAGCTCCCCAACCACCAGCTCCCCAACCACCAGCTCCCCAACCACCACCTCCCCAACCACCACCTCCCCAACCACCAGCTCCCCAACCACCACCTCCCCAACCACCTCCTCCCAAACCACCAGCTCCCCAACCACCACCTCCCCAACAACCACCTCCCCAACCACCTCCTCCCCAACCACCTCCTCCACAACCACCAGCTCCCCAACCACCACCTCCCCAACCACCTCCTACCCAACCACCAGCTCCCCAACCACCACCTCCCCAACAACCACCTCCCCAACCACCTCCTCCCCAACCACCTCCTCCCCAACCACCAGCTCCCCAACCACCACCTCCCCAACAACCACCTCCCCAACCACTTCCTCCTCAACCACCTCCTCCTCAACCACCTCCTCCTCAACCACCTCCTCCTCAACCACCTCCTCCTCAACCACCACCTCCCCAACCACCACCTCCCCAACCACCTCCTCCCCAACCACCAGCTCCCCAACCACCTCCTCCCCAACCACCTCCTCCCCAACCACCAGCTCCCCAACCACCTCCTCCCCAACCACCAGCTCCCCAACCACCACCACCCCAACCACCTCCTCCTCAACCACCACCTCCCCAACCACCTCCTCCCCAACCACCACCTCCCCTACCACCTCCCCAACCACCTCCTCGCCAACCACCACCTCCCCAACCACCTCCTCCCCAACCACCTCCTCCCCAACCACCACCTCCCCAACCACCTCCTCCCCAACCACCTCCTCCCCAACCACCACCTCCCCAACCACCACCTCCCCTACCACCTCCCCAACCCCCCCTAACCCTGGACCTGTAGAACTAGTACCTCTCTCTGGACCCCTCCCTGGACCTGTAGAAATAGTCCCTTTCTCTGGACCCCTCCCTGGACCTGTAGATCTAGTCCCTTTCTCTGGACCCCTCCCTGGACCTGTAGAACTAGTCCCTTTCTCTGGACCCCTCCCTGGACCTGTAGAACTAGTACCTCTCTCTGGACCCCTCCCTGGACCTGTAGAACTAGTCCCTCTCTCTGGACCCCTCCCTGGACCTGTAGAACTAGTCCCTCTCTTTGGACCCCTCCCTGGACCTGTAGAACAATACAGCAACAACAATGCTGCTCGGTCAGAGCTTCCATCCGAATCAGAATCAGCTTAATTTGCCAAGTAAGTTTACACAAACAAGGACTCAACTATCGCAGGAAGGTGCATACGATAAACGTATAAGAATTTTAAATATAAAATGTTGAAAATATAAAATGCAGAAAATGTACAGCAGTATCTCAATTATTGTAACCAGATGTGGAACACCATGTGGAACACCTTGTGACACCGTGATTAAGAGATGTCAACACTGACATCTTTTTTTTTTTAAAAGGAAGCAGGGATTAAACTGGCTGATAAATTGAATTTTGTTTTAAATGTAAAGATTGATGTACAGAAGTATTGTTAATAGTGTAAATATTAATTATAATTATATAATCTAATGTGAGGGTCACTGTGTACATAAGGTATATTGTGTTTTTGTATGACAAATGTGTGTGAAAAATGATTAAATTACAATAGAATTGTGTCTGGACAATTACCTATCTGGAAGAACACGCACACAGTTTGTGTATGTGTGTGTGTGTATATATATTTACAATATACAGTATGTGTGGATTAACACTGTACCACACAGTGCTACACACACACCTGTTATAATGTAATAACCAACTCAAAGTTTGTATTTGACATACTACACAAAAACATTTTACATATTTTAAATACCTGAACAAAAGATTTGTAACATTTAGGTGTTGGCACAGTGTAGTGACAACATACCCCCTGCAGAGGGCAGCACTAACCTATGTATTACATCCATGCAAAAACACAGTTATTCAGACATTCATGTCACACTGTCTTGGTGTACCTGTCGGCCTGCCTGCCTGCCTGCCTGCCTGCCTGCCTGCCTGCCTGTCTTTCTGTCTGTCTGTCTGCCTTTCTGTCTGTCTGTCTGTCTACCCCCTCAAATAGAGCTTGCCATCTTTCAGCTCTTCTAGCCAGCCAATCACAGGCATGTCATCATCTCAGGCAGCCAACCGCATGTGAGTCCACATCTCTATTGACATGCTGGAAGGAGTGACGAGGGCTGTTCTTCACGCTGCTGAGGGTGATGGTGATGACGCTGGTGATGACGCTGGTGATGCCGCTGATGCATGGTTGTATGACGGGCTGCATCTCTCGCGTCACAGGAGGGGGGGGGGGGGGGGGGGAATAGGGTGATGAGAGGGGATGGAGAAGGGGTGAACGAGGGTTGTGATTACCGGTAGAATCGTCAGGAAGGTGTTAGAAACAGACCTTATCTGGTCCTTTCTGATCATGAGACCATTCATACTCCTACTCAAGCAACCCTGGCATTTCAACTGCTATTTACACCAGGCAGACAAACATAGACAAAGGAACTAGTCAGTGTCCCTAAAATGCCTCTTTAAACCTTAGGCTAGGTGTATTGAGGCCCAACCTTTTTTTAAATCTGAAAACTAAAGCATAAAGCAGGCATCGATGATAGGACTTTTTTTTATTTTAAATCTAAAAAGCCCCGACGGCAGTTTTCTTTCTCTCCAAGCCTAATAATCCCATTTGGATCCTATTGAAAAACAGCTCTCTCTGTTAGAGCCCGGCATTGACGCAAGCAGCTCTGACGTCAGTACTGCAGTGAATGAGAAGTGGGGAGAGGGAGAAGGGGGAGAGCCGCGAAGCACCGAGCTGTTTGCCCTCAGAAAATACGGCGGACGAGCGTCACTGGCATAAACGCAACTGTATGCCACTTCGAAAAATTCAAAAGAGACACCCATGAAACGACATAAAATCGATTGAAGACGTGAGAAAGCTCAGAAATACACATTCAGGCGTCCGTGCTAAAAGACAGACTATATATGAATGAAACATGGCATTCATATCTACATACTCAATTTTAAAAGTAGACTACAACCATCCAAGCAGCACACTTAACTAAACATAATCAATTTGCGGCATGAAACAATTATGGGTTGTGGGTCAGAGAAAGAGAGAGATAAAGAGAGAGAGAGGGAGAGACCGAGGGAAAAAGAAAAGTGTGTGCGTGTAGGGGTGTGTGTGTCTAGATGACTAAAAGCTCAACAGGTGGCTAGACTCGAGCATGTCTCCAGAGAAACCAGTAGCTGTACACATGAACGGGATTAAAAGCAGAAGAGTGGGATGAAGCAGATTATGATGATCTTTTCTCTATGGTTCTTTGTTTGCTTAAATCTGAAGATATTTAGGTCTCGGTAAAGTACCTAAACAGTCGGTTGAATGGGTCGATTCATAGCCGGACTGAGCAGTGTGTAAAGGTCTTGGTGTTTAGCGTAGGTATCATGATGGGTTCGGTGGTTATTGCATGGAGTTCATCTAAAAGTGTTGCCTTGACACAGTTAGTTTATGGGAGGATAAAGACCAAGGAAAAAAACGGTTAAATAAAAAGCTACTGACGTCATTGCCCCCTCCAGAACGAGGGAGCCACCCCCGGATCGTCTCGCGAAGCCTACCACTTACTTACTGTCTCAAACCTCAAGTTGCTGTGTTAAGTACCTGCTAGTGAGACGGACATCTGCCTGCATTGGCGGAGAAGATAAAAACATTGTGTCGCTGCCTAAAACCTGGTCGCTAAAGACCGGCGCTAAACCATGCCCGTTTGGTCGAGTTATGTTTCCTTAGCAACAGGATTAAGAAGTTTTACAAAAGGAGCTCAGAAGACAAGCGGAGTGTTCTCGACACGTCCACGGACTGACAGCGCGTTTTACCAACAAGAGGAAAAGAGCAAAGCTGTTTCTCCCAGCGGGGTTCCCGGTGCTGTGTGGCGGACCGGCACGGAAGGAAGAAGTCTGAAGAGGCGTGCGCCAGATGTTGTTGGCATCTGTCACCCATGGCTCCCTGGCCGTGCCACAACAACCATAATGCGCGCGGATGCCAAATGGACACCATAGGGTGTCCGGTCAGTCAAGTTAGACGGACTGCTGCCTTACCTCAGCGAGAGTCAGTTGTTAGTATGGACGAGAGCGGGAAGGGGATAGTACGTCATGTAGACTAGCATCACACCTGTGAGCCTGCAGGCCTGTGCTCTCCACAGGTCCCTGGCTTTTGCACGTGTCATCTTAGCGCCCCAGAGATTCACGCATGAAACGAGAGACATCCAGGTGACTGATTTTAAGGAAATGAAAACAATTTTCAGCAGAATCAGACAAGTGCGTCTCTGAGCCGCTGGTCTGTCTCAGAGTCATGAAAGGGCGCAAATTACTTCTCGTGCGTAATTTACCACCCAGCACGGGACAGAATACGCCGGGACACACGTGATCAACAAATCACCTCCGCTGCAAAATTTCTCGTTTGTCAGAGAAAAAAGATAAGCCTATCGCCTCCCCGAAGACGCACATTTATATTACCGCTGTTGTCACCGACAGTACCTCAATCCGTGCGTCTGCGGGGACCGGGCGTTTGCGCACCTGCCAACTTCCTCAGTCTGAACTGGTCGGAAACACACTGGTCTAGGTGGGAGAATAGAGAGAACAGTGAAGAAGAGAAGAGGTCTGGATGAACGATACTGACGTTTATCAGGACCTCTTCAACCTCTAACTGGTACACGAGCCCAACTGTGATTTGCTGCTAGCATCTCGTTACACACCTCCTCCTCTCGCTTGCGCTAGACCGAAGGACCCGGGCGTCATTGCTAAACAAAGAGCGGCAAATGTCGAAGAAACGGAAAAGTCCTGGGGCCCTTGCACGTGTTGAAGACTTCCAGCATACAGGAAGCAGTGACACAGGTACGTTATTCGACGTCTATATGGTGCGTGTTGTACGTGGAAGCTTCTGGTTCAATGGTGATGAAAGTTATGTCTGAATTATTTACAATATGCAGTTTATATAAATACATACTATGCATTAGGTTGGACAATGATACGATACTCCTGGAAGTGTATGCCTGGAGTGTGATTTACACCAGAATTGTCTAATTCAGTCTGTCAGAGGAAGTGATTAACGAACAGTAGGCCTACCATATAGTGTCGTTTTTTTATTGGTTGAAAAAGCGTAGCTCAGAGGAGAGCTGCTGCTTAGTGACCAAGCTCTCTAGACAGCACTTTAATCCACCCAGCATGAACGCTGTCAATCCTACTGCATACAGTTTTGGCATAGCCTGCTTTGCAACGTCCTAATCTCACTTGTTGTAATCTGAAAACGCTATGCTTCATGAAGTAGTATCGAGAACTCTGTGGAGCTGTGTTCGTGTTGGGACAGAGAGCATGGCCCCGGGCCTGAAGTGGTGTGGCTGCTGGGCCAGCATCCAGACAGGCCGCAGGGTCTTGGGTCGGGGCCCAGACCGGAGGTTTCCTTGGCGAGCAGGAAGAAGAGACAGGAACATCCTCCACTCCCTCGCTGAGCATGACATCTGGGCCCTACTCTCCTCTCTCCCCTCCTCTCCTCTCCTCTCTCCCCTCCTCTCCTCTCCTCTCTCCCCTCCTCGCCTCTCCTCTCTCCCCTCCTCTCTCCCCCTCCCCTCCTCTCTCCCCTCCTCTCCTCTCTACTCTCCTCTCTCCCCTCCTCTCCACTCTCATCTTTTCCTTTTCCTCTTCTTTCCTTTCCTTTCCTCTCCTTTCCTCTCCTCCTTTCCTTTCCTCTCCTCTCCTCTCCACTCTCTCCTTTTTCCTTTCCTATCCTTTCCTCTCCTCCTTTCTTCTCCTCTCCTCTCTCATCTCCTCTCCTCCAGCCTCCTCCTCCCTTCCTCCCCTCCCCTCCTTTCCACTCTCCTCCCCTTCCCTCCACCTCTCCTCCACCTCTCCTCTTCTCCCTACTGTCCGGCCCTACAGTCCATCCCCTCAAACACAAGGCCCTTTAATAATCCACAGAAATTCACCAATCATAGCTGTTCCCAACACACTGTGGTTTTGAACACACATTCCTAATCCGACGTGTCACATCATCCAGACTGCCCCTGGATTACACAGCTCTCTGGCTTCCATTGAAGCCAGAGAGCTGTGTCACACAACTAGCATACTAACTGACTGACAGACAGACAGACAAACTCAGGAAATCTGTCCGGAGTCTAAGAGACTGTTACCACCCATCCTTCAGTCTTTTTACCCCGTTTCCTTCTGGCAGGCGATACCGAAGCATTCGGTCTGACACACGCAGACTGGACAACAGTTTCTTTCCAAGGGCCATCAGGCTTCTGAATGAACATTGATTTGGACATTGATACACTGTTGACACTCACACTAGTCACTTTACACACTGTCACTTCAGCTACTGGTTGCACAATCAACAATATTGCGCTAATTATACCCTACTTGTCTCTAGGTTAGTATAGGTTATTAGGTTAGTATAGGATATTATGTGTATTATAGGTTTAGTATACTCTATTGTTTATTATTTTGTATATTTAGGAGGTTTATTATATTACATGTTAGCTTGTCATAGGTGTAACCTATGTTCTGAGTACTTATATGTCATGTTAGGCCAGGTTGTTTTGCGTTGTCTTGTACAAAGAATTTCAGTGCCCAGTCTGACCCTGTGTTGTTCTGTGCATCTGACAATAAAAGACTTGAACTTGAACTTGAAACTGACTGACACTGACTGACAGACTGGCTCCACTCATATCTGGATTAGTAATATGGAGGTGCTAGCATGCGAGTATGCATGCTAGTATAAAGATAACGTCTTGGTCAGACGCCTGCACACAAACACACTGAAAGCAGCTTTGTGATGGGGGTGTGGCTACAACTACAGAACAACCCCCCCCCTCCATGCCACCCAATCAGTAGTAGAGCCAGGTTTCCCTCCCACCCTGCTCCTGTCTGTTCGCAAGTCTGTCTGTCTCTCTGTCTGTCTACAAGCCTGCCTGTCTGTCTCTCTGTCTGTCTACAAGCCTGTCTGTCTGTCTCTCTCTCTCTCTGTGTCTGTCTACAAGCCTGCCTGTCTGTCTGTCTGTCTCTCTGTCTGTCTACAAGCCTGCCTGTCTGTCTGTCTCTCAGTCTGTCTACAAGCCTGCCTGTATGTCTGTCTGTCTGTCTCTCTCTGTCTGTCTACAAGCCTGCCTGTCTGTCTGTCTCTCTGTCTGTCTACAAGCCTGTCTGTCTGTCTGTCTGTCTCTCTCTCTCTCTCTCTCTCTCTCTCTCTCTCTCTCTCTCTCTCTCTCTCTCTCTCTCTCTCTCTCTCTCTGTTTGTCTACAAGCCTGTCTGTCTGTCTGTCTGTCTCTCTCTCTCTCTCTGTTTGTCTCTCTGTCAGCACACAAGTTTTCTCTCCTCCTCCTCTACATTTACTGCTGTTGATGTTTATCCATGTTTGGGAGATGAACGTTTGAATGCACCATTTAACCTATCTGACAAGCTGCTCCTGTCTCATCTCCTAGGTTACTATCTGCTCCTTGCTCATCTCCAAGGTTACTCAATGCTTCTGGTTCATCTCCTAGGTTACTAGCTGCTCCAGGTTCATATCCCAGGTTACAAGCTGCTCCTGTCTCATCTCCTAGGTTACAAGCGGCTCCTGTCTCATCTCCTAGGTTACAAGCGGCTCCTGGTTCATCTCCTAGGTTACAAGCTGATCCTGGTTCATCTCCTAGGTTAGAAGCTGATCCTGGTTCATCTCCTAGGTTACAAGCTGATCCTGGTTCATCTCCTAGGTTACAAGCTGATCCTGGTTCATCTCCTAGGTTACAAGCTGATCCTGGTTCATCTCTTAGTTCACTGCACGAGTGAGTGTTGGAATGAGATGATTAAGATCTATATACTGTTCTGAAACTTTTCAAACCAACTGGAGAACTGTGAGAGTGCATGAAGTGAAAGTTTGAAGAAATGTGATGACTTATGTCTTATGCTGTAGTTGACCTAGCCTGGGTGCCAGCCAAACTTAGCCCGTCCTCAAAAGAATTTGGTCGGGAAGTTGGGTCTGGGGTCGCTCGGTTGGGGAAAAACTTTGTCCGAACTAATCAAATTGTCAGGGCGGGTTTTATACGATGATGGACAGATGTTCAACAGTAACGTAATCAACCACGTCACCAAAGAGCGCTTGGGTTGAATTCGTTTTCAACAAACAACATACTACGTTGCTCTGATTGGTTGTAGGTCTATCCGATTGAGTGAAGAGGCATTTTTTTCCGGGTTCGGTTGAAACACGCCCCATAGTCACAGCCCAACGGAGCGGTATCAGACTCATATTCTGACTAGAATTATGAGTATGACAACGTCAGGCTATAGTTGACCTGCTCCACGTACAAAATGTGTGTGTGTGTATGTGTGAGAAAGAGAAAGAGAGTGAGATAAAGAGAGAGTATGAGAGAGAGTGAACGTGCTTATGTTGGCTTAGAGACACAGAGACATCCCCATTCCCTGACAGTATACTGGTGGCCTGTCATTGGTCATGTGTGGGCAACATAATTACACTTGTCCTTTACAACAGCCCCACCTGGTGGTGCAGTTCCAAACTGCACAGAAGGGCCCTGGAGATGTGTGTCATGATACAGTGTTTCTCTATCTTTTGTAATGGTTATCTTCTCTCTAGAGTGTTTTGGAGTTAGGCTAAGGTGGATGACTGAACAGTTCAGCTCTCTGGTCTAGTCTTCTGCCCTGTTCTCCTCTCTTCCCCATTTTCAGTCTCTCTCCTTGTCTCCCCTACACTCTCTTTTCCTCCTCCCTGCCTCTCTCCAGTCCTCCCCTCACAGTCTGCAGTCCATTCAGACTTCTTCCTTCTGTTTTCCTTTGGCTCCCTCCTCTCCCTTCCTCTCCCCTCCTCTATTCTCCTCTCCCTTCCTCTCCCCTCCTCTCCCATTCTCTCCGCTCCTCTCTCCTCCTCTCTCTTCCTCTCCTCTTCTCTTCTCCTCTCCCCTTCTCTCCCCTCCTCTCCTCTCTCTTCTTCCCCTCTCCCCTCCTCTCTCTTCCTCTCCCCTTCTCTCCCCTCCTCTCTTCTCCTCTCCCCTCCTCTCTCCTCCTCTCCCCCCTCCTCTCCTCCTCTCTCTTCCTCTCCTATCTTCTCCTCTCCCCTCCTCTCTTCTCCTCTCTCTTCCTCTCTCTTCCTCTCCCTTCCTCTCCCCTTCTCTCCCCTCCTCGCCCCTCCTTTCCCCCTCTCTCTCCCTCTCCTCTCCTCCCCTCTCCCCTCCTCTCTCTTCCTCTCCCCTTCTCTCCCCTTCTCTCCCTCCTCTCTCCTCCTCACTCCCCTCCTCTCCTCTCTCTTCTTCCCCTCTCCCCTCCTCTCTCTTCCTCTCCCCTTCTCTCCCCTCCTCTCTTCTCCTCTCCCCTCCTCTCTCCTCCTCTCCCCCCTCCTCTCCTCCTCTCTCTTCCTCTCCTCTCTTCTCCTCTCCCCTCCTCTCTTCTCCTCTCTCTTCCTCTCTCTTCCTCTCCCTTCTTCTCCCCTTCTCTCCCCTCCTCGCCCCTCCTTTCCCCCTCTCTCTTCCTCTCCTCTCCCTTCCTCTCCCCTCCTCTCTCCTCCTCTCCCCTTCTCTCCCTCCTCTCTCCTCCTCACTCCCCTCCTCTCCTCTCTCTTCTTCCCCTCTCCTCTCCCCTCTCTTCCTCTCCCCTTCTCTCCCCTCCTCTTTTCTCCTCTCTCCCCCTCTCCCCCCTCCTCTCCTCCTCTCTCTTCCTCTCCTCTCCTCTCTTCTCCTCTCCCCTCCTCTCTTCTCCTCTCTCTTACTCTCTCTTCCTCTCCCTTCCTCTCCCTTTCTCTCCCCTCCTCGCCCCTCCTTTCCCCCTCTCTCTTCCTCTCCTCTCCCTTCCTCTCCCCTCCTCTCTCTTCCTCTCCTCTCCTTTCTCCTCACACGTTTCTAAACGTTTGTGTGTTTTGATTCATGGTCCTCATGCAGCCCATGTTCAGTCTACACCTCCCTCCCTCTCCCCCTCTCCCCTCTCCCTCTCCCTCTCCCCCCCCTCCCTCTCCCCCTCCCTCCCCCCCTCCCTCCCTCCCTCCCTCCCTCTCCCCCCCCTCCCTCTCCCCCCTCTCCCCCTCCCTCTCCCCCTCTCCCCCTCTCCCTCTCCCCCCTCTCCCCCTCTCCCCTCTCCCCCCCCCTCTCCCTCTCCCCCTCTCCCCCTCTCCCCTCTGCCCCCCTCTCCCTCTCCCCCCCTCTCTCCCCCCTCCCTTTCCCCCTCTCCCTCTCCCCCTCTCCCCCCTCTCCCCCTCTCTCCCTCTCTCCCTCTCTCCCTCTCCCCCTCTCCCCTCTCCCCCTCTCCCCCCCCTCCCTCTCCCCCCTCCCACTCCTGCCTCCTCTCCCTCGCCCTCTCTGTGGGTCTCTATTCTCCCCTCCTTCTCCCTCTCTTCTCCTCTGGTCTCTTTTCCTCCTCACTCTTCTCTCTGTTTTCTCTTATGTCGATATGGTTGTGATTCTTTCTTTAACTTTAGAGACAAGCTAGTTGTTAGAGAATGAATGTATTTTGATATATTTTTAGTATGTGACGTGAATAAAAAATTCACACAAGCTAAAAAAAATTGTTAATGAAAACCATATTTACAGCTGGTCTTCCTACATCAAACACTCACTCACTCACACACATTTAACAAAGTAGAGCATGATGATGATCACTTTCATTGACGTCACACCCCGGATGATCTACATCGCTGCAGCATGCAAATATGTACTTGACCCACGCGCACGTGTGTGTGTGAATAGCTGGCGTTCCTGCCCGTGTGACAGAGCAGGGGAGGGGAGGGTGGGGGACCAGTAGCGGAGCTGTGAAGATGTACGCAGTCCCGTTCCAGAGGGCTGGGGTTTCATGGGCCGGAGTCTGACGTCAGCACTCCGGCTGGGCTGGGTCTCGTCAACCAGAGGGGGAGGGGCGGGGGCACACGGCTCCGGGGTTTGTGCTGCATGTGATTTGTGTGTTGGAGTGTGTGTGTTGCCTGTGTCGCCGTGTGAGAGCTCTTGTGGTGTGTGTGGCTGTGTGTCTGTCTGCTTGTGTGCCTGGTTGCCTGTGTGTGCTTATATTGTATCCTGCTGCTGTTTCAGCCATGTGTAGTCAGAATGTTGTGTGTAGTCAGAATGGTGTGTGTAGTCAGAATGGTGTGTGTAGTCAGAATGGTGTGTGTAGTCGGAGGGTTATGTGTACAGAAAAAAAACATTTGTGTCGTAAGATGAAAGGGGCTGTAATGGAAAGTTAGTGCGACTCGTGCTTTGGATTCTGGAGGCACCAGTCATGGTGATCTACAAGGGGGCAGGGGTGTATTTAAGCTAAAACAGTCCCTAGGAGAGAGCAGCTCATCTGGCCTACTCCTCTCCACCAGCTCCCCCTCCTCCCAGTCTGCTGGTGCTGCCGAAGTCTAGCTAAGACAAACGCTCAAATGCAACACAAATCAGATTAACTGAATGAAACAAACTGATTTAAATAAACCCCATCTTAAACCAATTGGCTGCAATAGTGTTTTGTACATTTGTAACCAATATGGTTATATTTTGAATTACAGTTTAACTCCTTGAAGAAGAGAGGAGAACCGAGGAGAGGAGCCTGATTTTCTGGTGCAACATTAGTTACACTAATCTGAACTGACAAACAAACAATGATAGAGATGACAGCTAACATTTTAACAACAGTAATAATTATATGACATCTCAATCATGTTATCTCAACTATGCTGTCAAAATATGTAACCTTTATTCATTAAGGAAATAAAAAGGACACTGAGACCTGTATCTGATAACATGATTTGTATTTATTTATTTTATTTAACCTTTATTTAACCAGGCAGAATCATTAAGAACAAATTCTTATTTACAGTGATGGCCTGGCAAAAAGCACAAGCTTTTTGAGGGAGAGGGGAAGGAGGCTATGAAAGATAAATCTGGTTAAAACGCACAACGGCACACAACCACAGCAGTACAGACATACAGAAAAAAGCAAAAAAGCAACAACCAAAAACAAGCAGGTTAACAAAGCAGGGCATCAGTAGCATTGGGAGTCAGAGGGGATAACAATGTTAAAAGCATAAAAAGCACAAAGCAAGACACAGAGATTATTTACACCAAACCACAATCAAGACACAGACTGACACTGGCAGGTATGAACAAAGGATACAGGCAGGTGAGAAAACAAAGCAGGTAACATAGGTGCAACAGTAGGACAAACCAGGCAGTTGGCAACAGACAAAAGACAAACCATGGGGATGTTTAGGACAGCAAGATCCTGAGGGGAGGGGTTCAAAGGTGAGAAAGCATTTGAAACACTCAAATGGGTTCTTTTCAGTGAGCATGTATTATTTCTGGGGCCTATCTGGCTAGGATAGGCTATGCTGGACTGGACTAGGCTGGACTGGGCTGGGCTAGGCTAGGCTGGGCTAGGCTGGGCTGGACTAGACTAGACTGGGCTAGACTAGGCTGGGCTAGACTGCTAGACTGGGCTGGGCCGGACTGGGCTAGATTGGGCTGGGCTAGGCCGGACTGGGCTAGATTGGGCTGGGCTAGGCTAGGCTGGGCTAGGCTAGACTAGGCTGGGCTAGACTGGGCTGGGCTAGACTGGGCTGGGCTATGCTGGACTAGGCTGGGCTAGACTAGACTAGGCTGGGCTGGGCTGGGCTAGGCTGGTCTAGACTAGGCTGGTCTAGGCTAGGCTGGGCTAGACTGGGCTGGGCTAGACTGGGCTGGGCTAGGCTGGGCTAGGCTGGACTAGGCTGGGCTAGACTAGGCTGGGCTAGACTGGGTTGGGCTAGACTGGGCTGGGCTAGGCTGGACTAGGCTGGGCTAGACTAGGCTGGGCTAGACTGGGCTGGGTTAGACTGGGCTCTGGGCTAGACTGGGCTAGACTGGGCTCTGGGCTGTGCTGAGGCAGAAGAGGGCATTGACAGATGGTGCGTTCATAGTAGGTCCAGGCTGATACAGGTCAAACAGGAAACAGCAGAGCAGCACACTCGTGCTGGCGGCCATTTTGAGGTTTTCTAGAATGCTGGCTCACTCCATTCTAGGGTGTTCTCACTCTGTCTCTTTTTCTCTCTATTGATACTATCTGTCTCCCTCTCTCTACTCTCTCTCTGTCTCCCTCTCTCTACTCTCTCTGTCTCCCTCTCTCTACTCTCTCTCTGTCTCCCTCTCTCTACTCTCTCTGTCTCCCTCTCTCTACTCTCTCTGTCTCCCTCTCTCTACTCTCTCTGTCTCCCTCTCTCTACTCTGTCTCCCTCTCTCTACTCTCTCTACTCTGTCTATCTTTGACTTTCATTCCCACTCTATTGTGTATGTTTCTACTAGTCATCAGATGTTGTGGTTTAGTTAATACAGCTGTGCTGTGTGTAAATCTAGATGTTAGCTTGTGGCTAATGTTGATGCGGCTCAACGATGTTGGTCGTTAACAAGCTGCGGGTGAGAGCAGATCCAGACAGCAGGGGGTTTAAGGTCAGAGGAACTGTGAAAAACCCCTCCATCTCAGTCCTACGGCCTGTACCGACCCTTTTGTGAAAAGTACAAATGTCTCGTGGACCCAGTGGTAAAGGTCTGTTAGGGGTTAGGGGTCAAGGTCAGAGGTCAGGTTTGAGGCTTCACGTCTGATATTGTGTCCAAGATGAGACTCATCTCATGGGTCTACTTTTATAATATGATTTACATGATTAATGTAATGGCTTCAAATGTACAATATATCATTGGAACTGTGGTTGATATTATGAAAAGTAGAATGGTGACCTAGAAAACTCATTTGACAAGATCATAAAATACAGTGCATCCGGAAAGTATTCTTCTTCACTTTTTCCACATGTTGTTATGTTACTGCCGTATTTCAAAATTGATTAAATGCATTTTTCTCCTCGAAATTCTACACACAATACCCCATAATGATACAGTGAATTTAAAAAAAAGGAAAAATCAGCAAATCTATTAAAAAATATATCACATTTACATAAGTATTCACAGCCTTTGCCATGACACTCAAAATTGAGCTCAGGTGCATTCTGTTTCCACAACTTGATTGGAGTCCACCTGTGGTAAATTCAGTTGATTGGACATGATTTGGAAAAGCACACACCTAGCACATCCTAGAGTTGGCCGCCCAGCCAAACTGAGCTATCGGGGGAGAAGGGCCTTGGTCAGGGAGGTGACCAAGAACCCGATGGTGACACTGACAGAGCTCCAGTGATGCTCTGTGAAGAGAGGAGAACCTTCCAGAAGGACAATCATCTCCGCAGTACTCCACCCATCAGGCCTGTATGGTAGAGTGGCCAGACGGAAGCCACGCCTCAGTAAAAGGCACATGACAGCCTGCCAGGAGTTTGCCAAAAGGCACATGAATGACTCTCAGAGTCTCTGGTCTGATGAAACAAAGATGGAACTCTTTGGCCTGAATGTCAAGCGTCATGTCTGGAGAAAACCACCGCTCATCACCTGGCCAATACCATCCCTACAGTGAAGCATGGTGGTGGCAGCATCATGCTGTGGGGATGATTTTCAGCGGCAGGAACTGGGAGACTAGTCAGGGTCGAGGGAAAGATGAATGCGGCAATGAACAGAGACATCCTTGATGAAAACCTGCTCCAGAGCGCTCTGGACCTTAGACTAGGACAAAGATATATATTCCAACAGGACAACGACCCTAATCACAGCTAAGATAACAAAGGAGTGGCTTCGGGAAAACTCTGTGAATGTCCTTGAGTGGCCCAGCCAGAGCCCAGACTTGAACCCGATTGAACATCTCTGGAGAGATCTGAAAATGGCTGTGCAGCAACGCTCCCCATCCAACCTGATGGAGCTCGAGAGGTCCTGCAAAGAAGAATGGGAGAAACTGACCAAAAATAGGTGTGCCAAGCTTGTAGCATCATACTCAAAAATACTTGAGGCTGTAATTGCTGCCAAAGGTGCTTAAACAAAGTATTGAGCAAAGGCTCTTAATACTTATGTACATGTTATATTTTCGTTCTGAATTTTTTGCAAATCTATTTTAAAAAAAATGTTAACAAACTTTTTGTCGCTGTCATTATGGGGTATTGTGTTCTGAATTTTGAGGAAAAAAATAATTTCAGTCCATTTTGGAATAAGGCTGTAACATAACAAAATGTGGAAAAAGTGAAGCGCTGTGAATGCTTTCCGTATGCACTGGAAATATACAGATTTGTATAGAAGTGTGCATTTAGTGTTTTCATTTCCATTTGTCTCTTGCAAATGTTTGCATTTGAATTATGTATTGTTAACAATACTTAGTGTATGGGCTATTATATAATGTTATAATACGTTCGTTTTGCATCTGTGACTTTCCATATTTGCACCTAACTTTTGTGTGTACATACACTCACACACACCAATATACACGTGTGTTGCCAGTTTACTATATGGTTAACAGAAAGAGAAAACTGTGTGTGTTTTACACACCTTCTTATACACACACGTCCATATACACACACTGGCAAACACATAGGATTGCCTGTACTCACATTCACACAAATAAATATATACATACTCACTCACACATACATTACAAATACTTTATACAGACACACATACAGCAAACACACATGCACATAGACACACATTCAGCATGCACACGCACGCTCATACACACACATTCAGTATTCTCATACACACACATTCAGCATGCACACGCACGCTCATACACACACATTCAGAATGCACACAAACTCACATATACACATATACAGTACATTCACATATATACTCACAAGAACAATTCAAGGAGTCTGTTTCAAGATTGATTTACACATTTAGAATATGCCTATTCTGTTTCACATGTTAAATTAATTATGACTCTGATGTGCATCATGCAGACAATAAAACGATGGACTGATATAAGACTATGTTCTTGTCTTCATTCTGTAGACAGTAGTTATTCTGTCTGTATAGGCTACCACAATTGCAGCCTTGCAATTTTTCGCATAGCCTATTGTTTGTCTAAAATGGTCTGTTATTTAATTCGCAGTATATTTTTTTAGTTTGGCAATATTTAGATTGCTGGGTAAAGAGATTGGATACGGTTCATCCTGGTTTAAACTCAAGGAACATGGGCAGTGCTGGCTCTGAGGCTCGCTATCTGAGCGCACTTTGCTAGATCAAGGCTGACATATTTGCAACGGTTTGGAAACTGTGTGGGGCCCTAAAGACGTCAATGAAACGTCAAAATGATTCAGGAAATCCTTTGAATAAACCTCCAAGCAAAAAAAGGCGCAGGGACAGAAACCAGAAAATTAGCATTAGAAATGGCTTAACCCGCGGAAGTGGGATACTGTTTACAATAGTGTCACTGAAGAGATGTTTTATAAAAATGAGTGTCTTATGTTTGTATTAGGCTACATAACGTAATTACATATAACGTTAAAAAAAATTGAAGCCGTTGGAAGAAAAATGCCTTGCATTTTGCGCTTACACGATGAAAACCATTAAACATTTAGGCCTATCTCCCAAAATATTTGGTTATATGTTTGTTCATATTTGTATTGGTGTATATGCTCGATTTGTTTTCAAATAGGCTTATTAGTAGCTAGTAAATTGCGAAAATTCACAATATAAATTTTAAACAGTTGTAATTTCAGGGGGTCTGCTACATTATGATGCTGTATTATATTTGCAGTCTGGAAAATGTGTATGATTTTATAGTCTAATAATTACAGGCTAATAAGAACTTGTTTAAAAGGAATTAGCATTAGACTGCAACATGCACGATCCGTTTATCCTATGCAAGACAGTTGCACACCGTAGGTGCTGGTTTCAGTTCAAATTATAAAATAGCCTACCCCGTAAACACACACACACACCATATGCATATGACTGCTGGTTTTGGTACAACATTGATGCAGGTCTTTTTCTTATTTAGTCAAGCTTTAACACTATATACCATGGGTCTTGACATAAAATCTAGAAATGAAGTGTAGCCTTTGTTTTTGTATACACCACGACAGACACTGTTTTTGGCAGAGCTGGGCAGATCCATTATAGTAATCTGTAACAAGACCATTTATTTTCGCGGCTGAAACACAGAGGACGGCGGCTGAGCTGCGGCTGCTGTCGCACCACATTTATGGGGGGAAAAAGCAAAGACGAGCGTAGAATTATACTAATGCTTCCGAGTTTTAAGACGAACATCTAATATAAAGATGAAACTCGCATCAGGACACAGTCCTCCTTGCCTCCCATTGGAAACCCCTTCTATTCCTCTGTTTATGCTCGTGAAACTCCCCAGTCGTCTCGCCTCTGTGGAACACAACCGACCCCCCGCCTCCCCCCGCCCCCGTTCCCTCTCGACCGTAGCTGTTCGAGCTAGAGCCGCAGACCCAAAGTCGGTTTGTGTTCACAGCCGGTTGTCTAGGGAGGCTTAGAACTAGCAACACCCGGGAGCAGCGGCCAGGAACTAGGCTACGTCGCACACAAGAACCGTGCGCATTCATTGCCCTGCTTCTCACCGTCCCTCTCTCCGCCCTCCTACCGCCTCGCGCTGTCTCCCTCCTCCTCCTCCTCCTCCTCTTCCTCTCCTCCGCATTCACAGAGCTGCCACGCCGAAGAGGCGGACCTACGTCTACACCTCGGAGAGCGGTGGGGGCAGATCTCTCTCCCCTTTCCCGTGATACTTACGGCATCCCAACGCTCGAGAGGCACGGGCCGGTAGGAAGCATCCCAGCGCATTTCTGGAGGAATTCTTTCCGCGGGATTCTTAGCAGCGGGGCTGCCTAACAGCCGACCTCCGCAGGGGCGTGCGTCTCTCAGTACTTCTCCATCCTTGCGTTCACTACCAGACATGGAAGATGGTCCGCCTTCAACAAGCTGTTTCAGAAGGTTAACGGACTGTTTTCTGGGTGCAAGTAGGTACTTTTAATTCATACCTTCTCCGATCTGATATGATCATGCGGTAGGCTTTTCATTGATCTTCTCTTTACCACTTTTACCCAAATGAATCCCATCGTATAAAGTGTATCCTTACTTTGCTTTTGTTTTCGCTTTATGGCTTGAATAAGCTACATGCATGCTAAAGTATTTTTCAACACTTGTTGAAACAGGAATAATTGTAAAAACAATACATTTGTCGTAAGCAATTTTAAATGGAGATCTGTTTGTATGATTCTAGATTCCGGGTAGCAAATTGATAGCGGACCTCGGATAAGAAGGGTGGGGACATCAGGGGTTTAACTAGTGTCGAACGGACTGAACTTGACTGACCGTGTGTATTGATCGTTAGCCCTGAATCTACTTTTCGGAAACCTAAAAGAACGATTGGACTTCTTGGGAAGAATCGTGTGATTCGGTAGGCTACCGTGGAGCTGTGTCCCGTAGACTACATGCTTGTGAGAAGCGGCAAAAACGAGTCTAGACTCTGCATTGCGCGTTAATTCTTTGCTCGGGGTCGACGAGCTATCAGCGATAAGTTGACACCGGACAGCGGAGAGTCATAGCTACTCTCTAGGGTAGCTCGTACAGTAGATCGGTTTATTTTTTGGCACTGTGATATTCGCTCAGAATCCCATAGGCTGCGTCTTAGGGTTTAGGCGTCTGTTTTGCGAGTGACCTATAGTAACCTATTGATAGATAGTAACCTATAGGAGGTTGCATATTGCTAACTACGCGTTATGATAACTATAGGCTATAGTAATTAGACATTTCAATACGTTTCAGAAATACTTGGTTTGGTGGGTGCAGAAGTGTTGAACAAAGTGAAATATTAAATTGATTTATTGTGACAAGTTATCGAGTTACTACACTGGAGTAAGACAATGGATATCTTCAAAAATATCAGAATTTAATGTCTAATTCATTTAATCTTAATACAGACAATGTATAAACTGTAGATACACTGTTCTACACGTCTTAGAGGTAGCTTCTTTATAGTATAATATTAAATTGCGCTATCCTATTTATTTCTCGGTCTTTTAGACTTTTTAATAATAATAATAATACATTGTATTTAAAGGCGCCTTTCTCGGCACTCAAAGACACCGTACAGAGGTACGTAAGACAGTAAAAGCAGCAAAAAATAAAGAACCCAACAACATTAAAAACAACACGTTTTTATATTTTTTTCAAAACTTTTATTATAACAAGCCTCGTTGACCTCCCTCTGTATATTATAACTAAATAACGTGTTACTCGGTGTGGAAAGGTCTGCTTGAGTGACTGTAAAGTTTTATCCTCAACATATTAGATGGCACTCAAAGTCCTGCTCTTATTAGAATCAGTCGATTACTTTGAGCACATTTAGGATAATCTTAACACACCTCTGCCTATCACTCTTTGTGATTAACTGCATCTCTCAGGAAATTATTGAACAAGTCTGATAAATGTGTCACCAATGTCAATATCTCATCATTTATTTCCCCCTGCATCGCAGATCAGAGTGGTTGGATGGACACTCGGGTGGTCTGAACATAGTCTGTTTTTATTATTGGCAGATGATCATTTGTACTCAGTGTTTGATAGGACGGGAGAGGTAAGAGGACAGGGGGAGGAGAGAAGTGGGAAAAAGAGGATGGGACAGTGTTGAAGAGAAAAAGAGGAGAGGGGAGAGGAGACAAGGAGAGTGGAAAGGAAGGGGGTAGAGTGTTTATATTCTGCTGTCCTTGCCTCCGTCCTGCAGAGCAGCATGACTTCTCTCTGCTCTGACAGCAAACACACACACTCACACACACATATACACACATAAACACAGTTACACAAACACACACAAGATTGTTGACAGGCATTCTCAAAATCAATTGATGGTTGAGGAAGTGCTTAACTCAATGAAGAAGGCATCACTGCCAGACAGGAAGTCGGGATGCCAGGCACTTCCTGTCTTGTGAATAACCATGTAATTAATGTAGTGGCTTTTCCCAAGACAAATAAGGTATTTAAAAAGTCAATTCATTCAATGTCTGACGATTTACAGTGAGAAGATCCCAATTACTGTACTTTATTTTGTTGGCAGTGATGGAGGAAAGAGGAGAGAAGAGACAGGAGGAGGGGGATGACGAGAGGAGAGGGATGAAGAGAGGGGAGGGGATAACAGAGAGGAGAAGATGAGAGGAGAGAAGAGACTGGAGAAAGAGGAGGGGAGAAGAGACTGGAGAAAGAGGAGGGGAGAAGAGACTGGAGAAAGAGGAGGGGAGAAGAGAGGAGAGAAGAGATGAGCGTTAAGCAGGGGACAGGTAGTGCATTGGGGAGGAAAGAAGGAGAGAAGGGGGCGAAGAGAAGAGAGGATGAGGAGAGGTTAGATGTGTGGCTGTGTGTCTGTCTGTTACCAGAACAAGTGTCTTTTATGTGTTATTAGCCACGACTAGCCTAGTTGTGTATGTTTAGCTATACTTATGACAGTGTGTGTGTCATCATAGCTTGCCTAGTGTGTGCGTGCTTAGCTGTAGCTATCCTTGTGTGTGTGTGTGTTCAGCTGGAGCTATCCTTGTGTGTGTGTGTGTGTGTGTTCAGCTGGAGCTATCCTTGTGTGTGTGTGTGTGTTCAGCTGGAGCTATCCTTGTGTGTGTGTGTGTGTTCAGCTGGAGCTATCCTTGTGTGTGTGTGTGTGTTCAGCTGGAGCTATCCTTGTGTGTGTGTGTGTGTTCAGCTGGAGCTATCCTTGTGTGTGTGTGTGTGTGTGTGTTCAGCTGGAGCTATCCTTGTGTGTGTGTGTGTGTGTGTTCAGCTGGAGCTATCCTTGTGTGAGTGTGTGTGTTCAGCTGGAGCTATCCTTGTGTGTGTGTGTGTTCAGCTGGAGCTATCCTTGTGTGTGTGTGTGTGTGTTCAGCTGGAGCTATCCTTGTGTGTGTGTGTGTGTGTTCAGCTGGAGCTATCCTTGTGTGTGTGTGTGTGTGTGTTCAGCTGGAGCTATCCTTGTGTGAGTTCCCAGACTATCAGCTCATGTCTTATCTCCATCTCAGACTGCTGTTTATAGCCTTGTAGCCTTTACATGGAAGACCTGGACAGGAGACGGAAGTCATGCAAATTACATTTCCATGGAAATCACTGTTTGAGTGTGTGTGTGTGTGTGTTGAACAACAGTGTTTACTTACACTGTGTGTGTGTGTGTGTGTGCGTGTGCGTGAAGTGTGAACTTGTATGTTTGTGCAGGAGTGTTTGCTCGCCATGTGGGTGTGTCTTCGTCTCCCTCTCTCTTTTTCTCTCCCCCTCTCCCTTACTCTCTCTTTCTCTTTCCCTCCCTCTCAATCTCTCCCCCTCTCTCTCCTCCTCTCACTCCCTCCTGTTCTTTCTTTCTCTCCCTCTCCTTCTCTCAATCATTCTCTTCATCTCTGTCTGTCTCTCTCTTCCCATCTCTCTATGTCAGTCTGGTGAGGTGGGTACAGATGTCAGTAACATCACCATAATTCCAGACTCTTCGTGCTCAGACCTGTAAACCTCTAGGCTACATCTTTTTCATTCATCTTTTGGCCTAGAAACTATTCTGAATAACGATACTTTTTCTTTTTAGTATTTCTTCAGAAATGTAAATGTTACTCTCTCTTTAAAGTGTTTTCCTTGTGATACTGAGGCACCCCAGAGGAACATGACAATGGGAAGAATCATGAGAGTCTCAAAGTTGCAGATAGTAAACTTACAGTAAGAAAAACTACAAGCCCCAAGTTTATGACCAGTTTCAAGCTGGTAAGTTGCTACCATGATTGTAGTTTGTATTGTGACCACTGGGCCTCAAAACAACGGTATACCAGGCAAAACATAGGTCCTCTGTTTTGATACAATTACCTTCCAGAATCTACTTACAAAGATAAACAATTGGTTACTTTAAAACTTAGACAGACGCTACCTTATAATTTATTTTTCTATCATTACCTAAGGAGGACCTGAGTGTCTGCGAGGGTGGGTGTATGTGTGGGTGTGTGAGTGTGTAGGTGTGTGTTTATGTGTGTGTATGTGTGGGTGTGTGTGTGGGTGTATGTATGTGTGTAAGTGTGTGTGCGTGAGTGCAGGTGTACATGTAAGTGAGGGAGTCAGGTGGCTGAGCGGTTAGGGAATCGGGATAGTAATCTGAAGGTTGCCAGTTCGATTCCCGGCCGTGCCAAATGACGTTGTGTCCTTGGGCAAGGCACTTCACTCTACTTACCTCAGGGGAATGTCTCTGTACTTACTGTAAGTCGCTCTGGATAAGAGCGTCTGCTAACCTCTGTCATACATGCTAACACGTAGCTAACCTCTGTCGTACATGCTAACACATAGCTAACCTCTGTCATACACGCTAACAGGTAGCTAACCTCTGTCATACACGCTAACACATAGCTAAGCTCTGTCATACACGATAACACATAGCTACGTTCTGTCATACATGCTAACACATAGCTAAGCTCTGTCATACATGCTAACACGCAGCTAACCTCTGTCATACACAATAACACGTAACTAACCTCTGTCATACATGCTAGCTTAGGAACGGGCTGTACCCATTGTATTTTCTAGCTAGATTAGAGTCCGGTAGGCAGCATAGGTAGGCTGTTTTAATTGTTTTATTTGTTTGATGCTGTTCATTGTTCTGTTGTCCTTTGTGTGTGGTTCACTAGACCCCATTATTTTTGTTATAAAAAATCAATACATTATATTTCTACCTCTGCTTATTGTGCCCACACTCACACCTACCAACTCTCTCACTCATGTTAAGGTTGATTAGCTACCATTCACTTATAGCTAACTTTTAGCTAAGGTTCTGTAACAAAACCTTAGCTTCTGTTGCTATAGGTGACGAGAAAGCGCTGGTCCCATGAAATCCGACTTGCCGTGTTGTGATTACTTCTTGGTCTTAACCATGATTTCTTGAACCTGACCCCTGACCTCTGACCTCTGACTGACATCACATATTTGATCTGGAGAGTGGAACATTGAAGTCTCCATCCCTCTGTCATTACCAATCCACCTCAAATATGGAAAACAAACAAGAAAATTATGAATCTGAAATATTGACTTGAAGGACTTGCTGTGTGTGTTCGTGGGGCGTGGAGTGTGAATGGTTGTATTTATTAGATTGTGTGTAATGCCTTGCTGTAGACGTGGAGACATGTTTGCTTTTCTGTGCCTTCAGCCGTCTGACACGATGAGGTACTGTACTTGGCATCAGTCAAAACGATGATTTGACGATGATTCTGTGTGTGTGTGTTGGATGTGTGTGTGTCTAGTTTTCCAGAGGGGTAGAGGCTACACCGGGAGAAGAGAATGGGGGAGAAAGGGAGGCAGGGAGAGAGAGAGAGAGACAGGGAGAGAGAGAGAGAGAGAGAGAGAGAGAGAGAGAGAGAGAGAGAGAGAGAGAGAGAGAGAAAGAAAAGGATGGAGGGAGGGAGACAGGGAGAGAGAGAGAGAGAGAGAGAGAGAGAGAGAGAGAGAGAGAGAGAGAGAGAGAGAGAGAGAGAGAGAGAAAAGACGACAGGGAGTGAAATAGAGGGATGAAGGGGATAGGGAGGAAGGCTGAACTAAAAACTTCCAGGTTATTAACCTTCTCCCCGGAGGACTAGTGCTCTCTCTCTGTCTCTCTCTGTCTCTCTCTGTCCCTCTCTGTCCCTCTCTCTGTCTCTCTTCAATTCAATAATGCTATATTTCATATTTATGAATGAGTGAGCATTGTTGCCAAAGCCATATAAGATTGAACATATCAAAATGATGATACATTTACATTTGTTAAAATAAAGATAAATAATAGTAATAATAACTACAATTAATTACAACAAGAAAGAAAACCAATATATGTGTATAAAGAAAATGTAATAATTATGAAATACATACAGATATTACATGCACATTACAAGTAATATACAACACAAGATAACATTACTACCTCAACAACCTGGTACAACGTGAGACTCTGCCT
Organism: Thaleichthys pacificus; assembly: GCA_023658055.1. Classification (NCBI taxonomy): domain Eukaryota; kingdom Metazoa; phylum Chordata; class Actinopteri; order Osmeriformes; family Osmeridae; genus Thaleichthys; species Thaleichthys pacificus. The sequence goes on along the minus strand of CM042857.1, from coordinate 18,984,356 downwards.
CTCTCAAGCTGTGCAAGTCAATCCAATGCCAGCTCCACTGTTGCTACATTTTCGCCCAAAACTATGCATGTCTTCTCATCTAAAGTTAATTATTTGATTTGAATTGATTAAACCCTGTAATTTTAGAATCAAATTGTGGGAAGAAACATTTTCTAGCATTTTCGTACTTTGGGCATTGTAGGAGAAAATGTTTTTTCATTTTGAATTTCATCTGAACTACAGTGTCTGCACTTCCTTTGTTCTTAAGCGTGTCTTTCTGGCGACCTTTCTCTATTGCCAGGGTATCGGCACTGACTTTGTACATCGTGAAGATATTTATTTTCTTGAAGTTTTTACATTTAAGATGTTCAGCTAATTCAATTTCTCTATTCAAAATTCGGTAACATTCAAATTTGTGATGTAACTTGATTTCATTTTTCCAATAGGTATTATATTCATTATGATTATTATTATCAAGATGTGTGAGTTGTGTTAATGAATATATCACCCGTATTAATTTGATGTTTTATTGTTCTACGTGGTCAATCTCTGTGTTCCTCTGTTTGTTTAGAAAGGCCTTGTGTGGGACTCTTCCGATTTTTGTTCTTCTTGCAAGGTTTGGGGCATTCTGGGTAGGCCAAGTACAGTCTTACAAAATTGAAAATGTAACATTTCAGTTGGACTTTTGTCCCACATGCTATGGGAAGTGTAAAGGGATCCCAAATTTCACTGCCATAGAGCTTGATTGGTTTTAGGATTGAGTCAAATATTACAGTCCAAATTCTGAGGGAAAGGTTATATTTACATATAGATTTATTAATTGCATAGAATGCTCTTCGTCTCTTTGTCTGCTAGCGTTTTAACAGCTTTGTTAAATCGCCCATAGGAGCTTATATCCAGACCCAAGCAAGGGTAAAATGAGGTGTGATTGAGAGTCTCTCCTAGGGTGAATTGGTACAGACTCGCTTGCGAGTTTGATTTTTTCGGAAAAATCATAAAATTAGTTTTTTCCATGTTCACTGACAGTGCCCATTCCTTACAATATGTGTCTAGTATGGATACATTGTTTTAATCCCTGTTCCTGATATCGGCAAACATAAGGAACTTGATTTATTTGCCTTCTAGGGGTAGTCCTGGGCTGCAGACCCTTCAAGCACAGTGGCTAATTCATTTATATATGTTAAAGGGCTCATACTGCAACCTTGGTTAACTCTTCTGCCTTGGCTGAAGAATGCTGTTCTCCGGTTGTCAATTCTTACACATCATTTATTTAAGTCTATGAAACAGGCAAATACTTTTCCTTTCTTTGTTTGGTGTCTTTTGATTAAGGTGTCAAGGGTACAAATGTGGTCAGTTGTTCTGTATTTACGAAATAATCCAATTTGGCTTTTGCTTAAGGTTTTATGTTCATGGAGAAAGGTCAGTATTCTGGCATTAATAATGCTCTCTCTCTCTCTCTCTCTCTCTCTCTCTCTCTCTCTCTCTCTCCTCTCTCTCTCTCTCTCTCTCTCTCTCTCTCTCTCTCTCTCTCTCTCTCTCTCTCTCATAGTGGTCCAGAGGGCCAGTGACAGCCTGTCACAGGGCATAGTGGTCCAGAGGGCCAGTGACAGCCTGTCTCAGGGCATAGTGGTCCAGAGGGCCAGTGACCAGGCTGTCACAGGGCATAGTGGTCCAGAGGGCCAGTGACAGCCTGTCTCAGGGCATAGTGGTCCAGAGGGCCAGTGACAGCCTGTCTCAGGACATAGTGGTCCAGAGGGCCAGTGACCAGGCTGTCACAGGGCATAGTGGTCCAGAGGGTCAGTGATAGGCTGTCACAGGGCATAGTGGTCCAGAGGGCCAGTGACAGCCTGTCACAGGGCATAGTGGTCCAGAGGGTCAGTGATAGGCTGTCACAGGGCATAGTGGTCCAGAGGGTCAGTGATAGGCTGAATCAGGCCTGAGAGAGAGTCAGAGTCGGCCACACGCTGACGTTTCAATGTTAATGTCTCTGTACCACCTGACATCAATGTCAGGTGGTGGTGGTACTGAATAGTAGCTGGCCTCAGGGACTTCTTTTACCCTTTTGGCCTCTGGGCTCTGTTCTAATTGGTCCAGAGTGAGTGACGCCAGCAGGAGACATGCAAGGTGACCTCCAGTAATCGAGGGTGTGGCCACTCATCGTCAAGACAACCTTTTCCAAACACTAACTCACTGCCTGAGGGTAGGTCTGGGTTCACTGTAATATAAGAACCCCAGACATGTCTGTCTGCCAGCCTGTCTGTCTGTCTGTCTGTCTGTCTGCCAGACTTTCTGTCTGTCTGTCTGCCAGCCTGTCTGTCTGTCTGTTTGCCAGACTTTCTGTCTGTCTGTCTGCCAGCCTTTCTGTCTGTCCATCTGCCAGCCTGTCTGTCTGTCAGCATGTCTGTCTCTCTGTCTGTCACTCTGCCAGTCTGTCTGTCTGTCTGTCTGTCAAATGGCCTTTATTATAGACAAGTTGACACACCGTGCTTGCACAGCCAGTCAGCCTGTGTGGACAGTGCATTACACATATACTCTTTATCGTTTCAATGACATTTTTGGGTGCTGGATACCTGGTGGAGAACAAAAGGATGTTCTTTAGACTCAGTAGTTCTGAGAAAAAGATGGGAGGACAAGAGGGAAAGAGAGAGAAGAGAGGGAAAGAGAGAGAAGAGAGGGAAAGAGAATCCAATAAAGAGCCTGGACAACGTCAGCTGATGGCTTCTACCTTGAAGTCAACATTGATGGAGAGAGAAGAGAACAGAAAAGAGAAAGTAATATACGTTTTATGATCAGAACCTCACATCAATTCATTGACTTCACACCTGAGGGTCCGTTTCCGAAATCGAATCAATGCGAGGATGATACATTTTGTCAGTTTTATAATCGGTTTGGTTTGCGTTCACAAATGCAAAACTCTAATGGTCCAGAAGTTTTTTTTTTAAAGTCACGTGGTTAAACTTCATACAATTGGCTGGTAAATGTACAACAAACCCTGCACAATGTCTACCTGGATATTGGAGGTCTACATCATGGAGCACCGTCGGGTCATGTGATACATCACGGAGCACCGTCGGGTCATGTGATGTTACAGTAATATGGAACGCATACCAACAGACAATAAGGGACCGTGAATACGAACGTCATCGTAAGACTGCAGGTATTCAGTTTTACGTAATAGCGTACTGCTGGAAACCATTCTGTGTTCTTATGCACCTTCTCTAATAGCTGCGAAAAGTTTATTCTACCCATTTTTGAATAAGGCCCCATGACCTCATTTTATGCCTCATGACAATGCAGTCACCAAAACAGAAAACGAAAACTTTTTAAACCCATAAAATGGTACGCTTCCTGTGATTGGTTCGAATGGTGTTCACACCAGAAATGAACCGCTCCAGAGTTCACTTGACAGTGACCAGCCTGTTGAGGGGACCAGAGAGAGGTTGTTCCGCACCAGAGTTCGACTCAGGCGTTCACACCACCCCAAATGAACCACATTAACGGGGTAAATCGCTCCAGGGTTCGGTTCAACCTGACTAAAAAAGGCTGGTGTGAACACTCCCTAAGACTGGACCAGCTTCAGGACCAGCGCCAGGAATAGCACCAGGACTAGGGCCAGGGCCAGGACCAGGACCAGGACCAGGACCTGGACTAGCACCAGGACCAGCACCAAGACCAGGACCAGGACTGGCACAAGGACCAGCACCAGGACCAGACCAGGACCAGGACGAGCACCGGACGAACCTCTCCTTCCCTCCCTGAACGATTGACCACATGCGATCTCCAAGGGCTTGACTGTCGTTGGGGACCGCCACAGCTGCAGCCTCCTGATAGGCTGCATTTGTTCCTGGTCCCAGGAGACAGAGAGCGAGCGCCGGTCACATGGGGTCCTGCGTTAGATCCTCGTCTCCAGGGGCGAGTCACTCCAAACCACACTCTGGAGATGGGGTGAAAGGTCACCGGACGGAGCCACACTCTGGAGATGGGGTGAAAGGTCACCGGACGGAGCCACACTCTGGAGATGGGGTGAAAGGTCACCGGACGGAGCCACACTCTGGAGATGGGGTGAAAGGTCACCGGACGGAGCCACACTCTGGAGATGGGGTGAAAGGTCACCGGACGGAGCCACACTCTGGAGATGGGGTGAAAGGTCACCGGACGGAGCCACACTCTGGAGATGGGGTGAAAGGTCACCGGACGGAGCCACACTCTGGAGACGGGGTGGAGGGTTAGGGTGATGTCATACTCTAATAGAGGAGATGAGGACGATGGAGATGACGACAATGGGGACAATAATGATGATAGTGATTATGGAGGTGGTTAAGATGATGAAGATGATTGTGGTGGTAGTGGTTATGATGATGAAGATTGTTTTTGCAGAAAAACAATAAGGTTAGGTAAGGTGATGTTCCCTGTTTCTGGACAAACAGTGGAATATCTTAGCCTCTGGACATGTTTGTCCCCGGAGAGAGAGACACACACACAGAGAGAGAGACAGAGTGAGAGAGAGAGAAATATAGGGAGAGAGAGATATATGGAGGGAGGGAGAAAGAGAGAGACAGAAAGAGAGAGAGACAGAAAGAGAGAGAGAGAGGTCCAGTAACTGGCGATCTGGAGATGGGAGTCCTCTGTGACTCACCAGCACTTTGAAGAAGCTGCATGTGACCTGACCTCAGATTTTTAGGATGTTGGTATTTATAACGCTCAGGTCACAGGTCACAGCTTGACTGGGCTGTTTTAGACAGGGTGGACTGTATGAGTGACTGTGAAGGTTGGAAGGCTCGCTCTTTCTCTCCTCCATGTTCTTTTCTCCCTCTGCACTACTCATTCTCTCTCTTTCTCTCCTGTCTTTCCTTCTCTCTCCCGCCCTCTCTCTCCCTTCTGCATTTTTCTCTCTCTCCCTCTCTTTCCATCTCTCTCCCTCCACCCTCGCTCTCTCTTCTTCTTTCTTTCCCTCTCTCTTTCTACCCTCCCTCTCTGTCTCTCTCTCTGCATTTGTATCTCCCTCTCTGCCCCCCCTTTCCCCCCCTCTCTCAGTCCCCACTAGTGTTGTTTTTGGCGGCCTGTTTTAATTTTAGTTTTAGTCTAGTCTTTGTGTCAAGCTGTCATTTTAGTTTGTATTAGTTTTAGTCACGTTCATACTCTTTTTAGTCTAGTCAAGTTTTAGTCGACTAAAAGTCTGAGCATTTTAGTCTTATTTTAGTCAGACTTATCCATGACTATTTTAGTCTAGTTTTAGTCGAAGAAAACTGATGACATTTAGTCTAGTTTAAGTCAATGAAAATTTTATTTTAGTGTCTTTTTAATCAAAACATAAGTAGTCTAAGCAGTAGTCTCAGGAGGCATGTTAATGCCAAAACCATTTGTTTAATGTATTGGTCTAGATAGAATAAGGTATTCAACGTCATGTTGTTGATGCCAAAGTCAGTTCAGTGTGATAGCTATGTGAATGACAAAACTAGCTACAGTATTTGGCCAACAAGGGATGCTTAGTACACCTGCAGTCAGTCAGGTAGGAACTTAGAACCCACTTTACACTGTCTCATACAAATACACACGCACACACACAGTACACACACTAGTCACACATGGTAACCCACTTTACACTCTCTCACAAACGGACACATACGCTAGTCACACACGTTTGTCTCAGACTCTCAGTCGGTTTCAGCTCAGTAGCTAACGTCTAAAGCTAACGTCTAAAGCTAACGTTACAATGAGACACATTAAGCACAGCCTCATGAGTTAGCTAATAATAATAACGCGACTAAACGAGATGAAATAACGTTCTAACATTTCGTCTCGTTTTTATTTTGTAAACTACATTTCGTCTAGTTTTTATTCGTCGACGATATTGCATTATACATTTAATTATAGTCATCGTCAGATGACCAGCATTTACGTTGCGTCTCGTCTCGTTTTCGTCACTTGATAAAGGTTCGTTGACGACGATATTTAGTCAGAATTTTCGTTGACGAAAGCAACACTAGTCCCCACTAACACCCCCCCCCCCCCTCTCTCTCTGTCCCCACGAACACCCCCCCCCTCTCTCTGTCCCCACTAACACCCCCCCCCTCTCTTTCTGTCCCCACTAACACCCCCCCCCCCCTCTCTCTGTCCCCACTAACACCCCCCCCCTCTCTCTGTCCCCACTAACACCCCCCCCTCTCTCTGTCCCCACTAACACCCCCCCCTCTCTCTGTCCCCACTAACACCCCCCCCTCTCTCTGTCCCCACTAACACCCCCCCCCTCTCTCTGTCCCCACTAACACCCCCCCCTCTCTCTGTCCCCACTAACACCCCCCCCCTCTCTCTGTCCCCACTAACACACCCCCCCCTCTCTCTCTGTCCCCACTAACACCCCCCCCTCTCTCTGTCCCCACTAACACCCCCCCCCCTCTCTCTGTCCTCACTAACACCCCCCCCCTCTCTCTGTCCCCACTAACACCCCCCCCTCTCTCTGTCCCCACTAACACCCCCCCCCTCTCTCTGTCCCCACTAACACCCCCCCCCCTCTCTCTCTGTCCCCACTAACACCCCCCCCCCTCTCTCTGTCCCCACTAACACCCCCCCTCTCTCTGTCCCCACTAACACCCCCCCCCCTCTCTCTGTCCCCACTAACACCCCCCCCTCTCTCTGTCCCCACTAACACCCCCCCCCCTTTCTCTGTCCCCACTAACACCCCCCCCCCTCTCTCTGTCCCCACTAACACCCCCCCCCCTCTCTCTGTCCCCACTAACACCCCCCCCCTCTCTCTGTCCCCACTAACACCCCCCCTCTCTCTGTCCCCACTAACACCCCCCCCCCTCTCTCTGTCCCCACTAACACCCCCCCCCCCCCCCCCCCTCCACATCCCCTGATTAATGGAGCTCTTTCCTTGGCCGACGTGCGTCAGCACTGGCTGGGAGTCTCGTGAGGTACTCCTGAAGAGCCGTGTCTCGTGTCTGGACAACATCAGCTGGCAACGCTCCCCCACCGCCACCTCCTACCCCTCCCCACCCCCACCCTCCTCCCCACCCTCCTCACCCTCACCCCCCCACCCCCCTCCACCCCCAGAGACCCACATCTGAATGCTTGAACAGACCCCTCCGTTCCCTCTAGAGTTTCGTTCTGGTCATGCCCCTCCTGACTGCTCTGTCTGGGGGGCGTCTGATCCCTGTAGGACGGTTGCAGGTTACCAAGGTTACAGGGGGCGGCAGTAGAAATATCCCGGATATCCTTCCTCCTGTATCTGGTCTGGGTTAAGGTGGGTCGACTGAGTGACTGCTTGGCCCTTCTATCATTTCACCTCTCTCTCTCCACCCATCTCTCTCTCTTATCTCTCTATCTCTCTCTCTTATCTCTCTATCTCTCTTTCTCGCTCTATCTCTCTCTCTCTCTCTCTCTCTCTCTCTCTCTCTCTCTCTCTCTCTCTCTCTCGTGTTGCTCTTCACAGCCGTCTGTAACCTCTCTACCCCGCAGTGGAATCACATGGGCTGCAATACATAGACCCTCACTGTGTGTGTGTGCGTGTGTGGGTGTGTGCATGTGGGTATGTATGTGTCTGTGTGTGTGTGTGTACATGATGCATGCATGTGTGTTCCAGGCAGAAGGTATGCCTCCCAGTTGCGTGCCCTGAGGTGTTTCCTCCATACAGAGAGTTCTCTGATGATATCCACACATCTCATGAGAAGATGGTGTGGAGGTCTGGAGGGCTGCAGGAGAGGAGCCTGACCTAGTCTGGATGTCTCTCATCCATGACTGCTGATGGGGACTGATACCATCACTGCGTGAGCGCGGCAGGGCCACGGACATGTTTGGCTGCACAGGACAGCGTACCCTGTAATCCTGTTCCTGTGTTTACTCCATGCAGTCTCCTGGGGGATGGGAGACGGTGTGTGTATGTGTCTGAAAACGCCAACAAAGATACATTAAAAACAGCTTTAACTTGGTGATGGCCAGGCAAATGGATGTTTGCCCTGACAACATACAATAAACAGCAGCACTTAGCCGTCTCTCAACAAGCTAATTGCCTATTAAGCGCCATGGAGTGTTTCTTAGCTTTCTCCTGTCTCTGCTTGTCTCTCCTCCTCTCACCAGTGACTCACCAGTTAGCTAGCCTAACCAGGAAGCTAGCTAGCACTTAGCTTATCCATGCAGAAAGCTATCTCTCAGCTAGCCTAGCCATAATAGGCAGAAAGCTAACAACCAGCCAGCTCAGTCTTGCTAAATAGGAAGCCAGCAGCTAGCCATAGTCGCAAGGATCAAAGAATCTAACCCTCAGCTAACCTTGCCATGCTAGCAAGAGGCTAATAGATAGCCATTACTGTATAAGATGAGAGGTTATGAGTCATTTGACTACATCCTTGAGTGAGATGAGTAGAGGAGTCAGTCTTGTGACTGGGTGCTGATGTCTGGTGTTTGTTTCCAGGTCTGACAGATGAGAAGGTGAAGGCCTACCTCACCCTGCACCCCCAGATGCTGGATGACTTTGTGCTGGAGAGCGTGAGCCCCGAGACTCTGGCCCGCTGGCTGAAGAACAAGACGAGCAGCAGGCCTGCAGGTACCTAACCCCAGGGTCATGACCTCTACCTGGGGTCACAACCTCCACCCTCACCCTGAGGTCACAACCTCTACCAGGGTCACGCTTGGGTCACGACCTGCACTTGGATCACGACCTCCAGATCCTCTAAGGTCACGACCTCTACCCAGCACGACAATCTCCACAACATCTTCTATTCCTGTGAGGTTTAGGGTTAGAGGCCAACTCTAAATACCACTTCCTGGACAAAGAAGAGTGCCAGGGGTCAGAGGCCAGATTCATATGTTAAACAGAATTGAAGAAAACCAATCACAGCCCTCACACATACTCACAAAGATAGAAAGACAGAATGAAAGGGAGACAGACTCTCTTTACTACGCTAACACATGGCTTGGACAAAACATTTACCATGATGTAGAACTTTATATCACATCTCATAATATTCTGTTGGTTTTCAAACCCTTAGTTAAACCCTTAGTGTTGAGTAGTATTTTTCCGCTCAGTTGCTAAGATATATCTTGCATGAGCCTGTGCTCTGCTTCATCTCCATCACGACCTTCAAGCACAAAACAGGAAGTCATTTTCACATAGCATTCATACATACTTGCTAAGTATATTTCTAAAATGAGCAAATAATGGCAAACTAAATTGAAACATTTGTTCTTGATACAATTCACACAACTGCGATCCTCGTCTGACTGCGTGCAAAATGTTTTTGCAGAATTGTTCAACCAGCAATCAGTTGTGATTCATAGATAACAGGTACACCTTGTAAAGCTCCATGTAAGGTGTTTTACTGACGGCAGTGTGATGCTGATGACGACATGTGGTCTGATTGACAAGAACGAAGGGAGGGAAAGTAGCAACGCAGCACTGTATTTGTGTTGACTTTTGAATTGGCTTGTTTTATTGACTTGGTGTTTTTCACAGTATTTGTTTTCTACTGAACATATAGATCATTACATTTACATTTAGTCATTTAGCAGATGCTCTTATTAAGTGTACAAAGTGTAGTTTTGGGAGCTGCATTTTAATAGTTTTGAATTCTGTTCAGAAAGATATTGTCAAGCCATTAAGAAAAACCCTATAGAGTAGGATTGTTTAAATTTTCCATTGGTAACAATTAGAATAACGAGTCTTTTCTCTCATATTCGTGATGAACTGCTGACAGAAACCTCTGTTTCTATCTGAGCTCTGTTTCCATTTCAGCTTATTTGCAGTGCTAATCACTCTCTGAGCGTCATACGCGTCGACGTAAATTGCGGGAGAGTGTGTGATAGATGGAGTGAAGAGAAAAAAGTGACAGAGAAGGAGAGGGGGGTAAACGTGAGAGAAGGGGAGTGAGAGGGAGCAAAACAGAGAACAGAGAGAGGGAGAGGGAGAGGGAGACAGCGCCTGAAAGAGAGAGAGAAAGAGAGGAAAAGACGGTAAGAAAGAAGAGCAAGAAAAATTAGATTTTGACCTGAAAAGAAAGAGTGAAAGAGAGACAGATACAGGACAGAGACAGAAAGAGCAGGAGAGAGCAGAGGAGAGCAGGAGAGAGCAGGAGGGAGCAGAGGAAAGCAGGAGAGAGCAGAGGAGAGCAGAGGACAGCAGGAGAGAGCAGAGGAGAGCAGGAGGAGAGCAGAGGAGAGCAGGAGAGGAGAGCAGGAGAGAGCAGGAGGGAGCAGAGGAAAGCAGGAGAGAGCAGAGGATAGCAGGAGAGAGCAGAGGAGAGCAGAGGACAGCAGAGGACAGCAGGAGAGAGCAGGAGAGACCAGGAGAGAGAGCAGGAGAGAGCAGGAGAGAGCAGGAGAGAGAGCAGGAGAGACCAGGAGAGAGCAGGAGAGAGCAGAAGAGAACAGGAGAGAGCAGGAGAGAGCAGGAGAGACCAGGAGAGAGCAGAAGAGAACAGGAGAGAGCAGGAGAGAGCAGGAGAGAGCAGGAGAGAGAGCAGGAGAGACCAGGAGAGAGCAGAAGAGAACAGGAGAGAGCAGGAGAGACCAGGAGAGAACAGGAAAGAGCAGGAGAGACCATGAGAGAGAGCAGGAGAGACCAGGAGAGAGCAGGAGAGAGCCGGGGCAGGAGAGGTGTAGGAGTGGGCTGAGTTGAGACTGCTCTGCACAGCGGCTCTCCTCACAGCCCGTCCACATCCATCAGGCCCTGGCAGGCTGGCCCGCTGCCCGCTAGGCTGGCACGCTGCCCGGGCCAGCTCTGACGTCAGAGCCAGGCTCCAGGGACAGCCGGCCGGAGGGGGTCAGGATGGGGTGTGTGTGTGTTTGTGAATGTGCGTGTTTGCATACGTGTGTGTGTGTGTGTCAGACTTTTTGAGTGTGTTTTGAGTGTTGGTCTGCAGTGTGTAGTGTCCAGAGACATCCGAAAAAGAGAGAGAGATGAGTGGGCTGAGTGATAGACATGGGATTGTTCTTTACCTCTCTCTCTCTCTCTCTCTGCTTCCCTCTCTACCTTCCTTTTTCTTTTCTTTTTGCTGATACAGCACAGGCTTTGGTAAAGCTTTTGACACAGCTAAATATGCAAATGCAACTTGACTTGACCTCTTCCTCATCAAGTTGTTTACTTGAGGGCAGTTCTCACCCAGTCAGGGCTGCGCACTATCATTGCTTGACATCTAGTGACTGGATGAGAGTTTAAATTAATCTGTTGAATCTGTTGTTGTTCAGCAGTCTGTCTAGACACTGTGCTTTGTCAGATGCTGAGAGGTAGACCAGCTATAGTGGTCAACAAAACTCAGTCTGCATAGGTTGTAACCAGTGTTGTGATTGTTGTAAAAAGGTGCAACTAAAAAGGCTTCAGATGCTAACATGTCAGCGTGTGCGTGTGTGCTAACATGCGTGTGTTTGGTTGAGAAACCGTGGTGCCCCAATTGTACCAGCACTCATTCATTCTCTCCTACAATCAAAACAGCTTCCCCCTCTATGAGTTCCCCTCCCACTGGGAGGAGCTACTGTTAACCAGCCAATCAGACAGGGTCTTTCTTGACCGCAGCCAATTAGACAGGGTCTTTCCTGACTACAGCCAATCAGACAGGGTCTTTCCTGACTGCTACCCAGGCCAGAACTGTAGCAGGAAGCTTCAGAATATTAATAGATAAACTCCAACATAAACTTGTAAGCAATAACTGTAAATGTGGCAAACTTCAGTTGTGATGTCATCTAACGCCAATAAGTCTCCTGGAAGCAGTCCTTGTGTGTGTCCCCCGCCACACACATACATACACACACCCCACACACATACATACACACACCCCACACACATACATACACACACCCCTCACACATACATACACACACCCCACACACATACATACACACACCCCACACACATACATACACACACCCCACACACATACATACACACACCCCACACACATACATACACACACCCCACACACATACATACACACACCCCTCACACATACATACACACACCCCTCACACATACATACACACACCCCACACACATACATACACACACCCCTCCCGTGGCGCTGGGCGGTCATGTGGCATGTGATGAGCAGACAGTACGTTCTGCTGGCCTCCAGCTTGGGACCACTCACTGCCTCTTACATAACTGTGTGTGTGTGCGCTTGTGTGCTCATGCATGTGTGTGTGTGTGCGTGTGTGTGTGGGTGAGAGGGTGGGGGTGGGGGTATCTTTCATTAGCATGTGTGTGTGAAATAAAGCATCCTTTTGGATTTGCACATTGGTTTGTTTGACCAAATGTCCTTTTCTACACGTAAGTGTGTATATGTGTGTGTTTGTATCAATGTATAATATACATTTGTATGTATGTATGTATGTGTGTGTGTGTGTGTGTGTGTGTGTGTGTGTGTGTGTGTGTGTGTGTGTGTGTGTGTATGTGTATGTATGTGTGTGTGTGTGTGACCACTGACTGTCAATCAGACAGGATGTTGAACTGCAGAAACGCACCTCATATTTCTCCACATAGAAGAAATATGGCCCATTATTGATCCTGGGAGTGTGGATCTGTCACCTCAGCAACTGAGGGTTAGGTTTGGGGTTAGGGTTAGGGCTTGTGCTGGGGCTAGGGATAGGGTTGGGTTAGGACTGAGGTTAGGGCTAGGGTCTGGGCTGGGGCTAGGTTATGGCTGGAATGGGGTTGGGGCAAGGGTTAGGACTGCAGCTAGGGCTAGGGCTGGAGTTAGGGTTTGACTGGACTGTTGTCTTTATATGTGGAGTTCTAACCACAATACTAGTAGTGTGTGTGTGTATGTCTCCCTCCTTATTGACGTCAGTCCCTGCTTCCCCCTCCCTGCCCCAGGTCCCACTGGAGATGTTTACTTCACACTGAACACTGTCAGGAGGTCATTAAACAATCCCCAACCCCCCACACTCCTTCTCCCTCCCTCCCTCCCTCCACACTCTTCCTCCTCCTCCTTCTCTCTCCCTCCTTCCCTCCTCCCTCCCTCCACACTCTTCCTCCTCCTTCTCTCTCCCTCCTTCCCTCCCTCCTCCCTCCCTCCACACTCTTCCTCCTCCTCCCTCCCTCCCTCCCCCTCCCTCTACACTCATTCCTCCCTCCCTTCTCCCTCCACATTCTTCCTCCCTCCTTCCATCATCTCCCTCCCTCCACACTCTTCCTCCTCCTCCCTCCCTCTCTCCCTCCCTCCTTCCCTCCCCCCTCCACACTCCTCCGTCTCCCTCCCTCCACTCTCCTTCTCCTCCAAACCCAGGTTCTTTGTGTGTACTGTATGTTTATATTGTATGTATGTATGTGTGTTTGTGTATGCGTATGTGTGTGTCCAGATGGAATTTGCAGTAACTTAGTCAGACAGAGAAGAAGCCAGGCCAGTCACCCCTTTTGCTTCTGTCTGATGAAGGGTTAGGGTTACATATGCTGACTGTCATCATGTTAAGCTTTCCCATGAAGGAGGGCAGGTGGTATTCTTACCCTTGTTTGTTCCCTAGTTGCTTTTATAAAAAGTAGCGATATTGTTATGCAACTTAAAGTTTAATAAGATGTGTTTGATGGATGAAATACTGTCTGACTAGTATTGGTATGTCATGGCTGGGTCTAACACTAGGGCTGGGTCTAGTGCTGGGGCTAGGACCAGGACTAGGTCTAGGACTGGTTTTAGGGCCAGGGCTGGTTCTATGGCTGGGGCTGGTTTTAAAGCTGGTTCTAGGACTAGGGCTGATTCTAGGACTAGTGCTAGGGCTGTTCCTAGCACTTGGACTGGTTCTAAGAAAAGGGATGATACTATAGGACAAGGGCCTGTAACCAGCTGATGCTATTGATCTCATGTGTCTGGATGGTGGCCACAGTCACACAAAGATGTTTTTGTGTGGCATAAATCCCCTCCTCTCTCCTCCCCTCCCCTCCTCTCTCCTCCCCTCCCCTCCCTGTCCTCCCTTCCTCTCCTTTCTCCTCCCCCTCCCTGTCCTCCCTTCCTCTCCTCTCCTTTCTCCTCCCCTTCCCTGTCCTCCCTTCCTCTCCTCTCCTTAATAGCTTGCTGGTTTATAAGCTTCATCATGTTAGGTACATCCAGTGTTTGAGTTACTGATCGGTGGCTTTTCAGGAACAAGGTTGGAAAACCCTGGTCTGGAGGCTAGTGCCTGGGAGAGTGGCTGGGTTTAGAACCTAGGCTGAGGTGCCAAAAGGCTGGGATGAGGCTGGGGCTGGAAGCGAGGCTTGGGCCCAGTCCAGACATGGTTCACAGCTCACCGAAAGCGTCTACCATGAAAAAAAAATACAGTTTGTGGATTTATGTGTTTGTGTGTTTTTGTGCGCGTGTGTCTTTGTATGTGTGAGTGTTTGTGTGGATGTATTTTGTGTATGTGTGTGTCTGTGCTTGTCACATACAGTGCATTGTGTTTGTCTGCAGCAATGAGAACAGACAGCTCACTGTGTTGGTATGTTTCTTAACATCATGTGAAAAATCAGCTTGAACACAGTGGCTGGTAGGAGGTGACACTCAGTTGATACATTATCAGCTAGCTAAGATAGCTAAAAGGGATATATTAGCAGCTAGCTATGCTAGTTTGAAATGTGATATATTAGCAGCCAGCAAAGATAGTGTGAAGGGATATTAGCGGCTAACTGTGTTTTAGCGTCCAGCCAGAGTTGGTGTTCTGGTTCTCTAGGAACACTTCTAGCTCCTGTCCAGCTGATCTGTGGTGACCGTGTAGTTTTCACACAGGCCTATCTTTTTGATAGACCAACTTCTCTCTTCAGACCAGATTGGTGTGAGTTGATCTGTAAATGCCATTGCAGGAGGGCAAAGCGTCCCAATAGTCCAATCATCTCTTCTGTATACACTGGATGGCCAATCAGGGGCCTGTTTACTCTAGAAGGCCTATCAGGTTCATCTATGCAGGTCATCTTCCAGACGTTACAGTTTTTTTCGCTTGCTTAGATGCATTGGTCAAAACTGTAGCCACTCTCAAAACTCTTCACACAGTCTGCATTAGCAACATGCAGGTGGGCCAAACAGTTAATCTCTCCTCCAAACTCACTCAAACCACCAAAACACTTCATACATGTCTCAAAATAAGCTTGTCTTGGCAACAATTCTGGCAACAATTCTGGCAACAGAATTGGCAACAATTCTCACTCAGAATCATACATTGTCACTCATGACACACTGACTTAAAAAAAACACTAACAACAGGGTCCAGTTGCATACAAATAGACCTAGTCTTAGACTTAAATGCAACTTTAAGTCCGACTTGCCATAGACACTTCAATTTACCTGTTGCATAAAGCTTCACTATCAGTGACTAACATAAGACTGACTTAGATAGTCTGTTGCACTTTGAATTATGGGTAAAATAAGAAGCTTCACGAAAAAAGAGAATATGGGCGGACAAAACAGCGACACTACAGTAACGTAACAGATTTATAGATGTAAACCTGATTGGAGGAATACAATATTGAAAAAGTTGTCTTATTACAGTTTTTCTCAATTGCTAAGACACATTCTTGAATGTGTACTGTGTCTTCTCCAAACTCTAAACACACAACTTCATACTTACACTGTTTGGCCAAACCCTTGACTTTTGACCCAAAATCAAACACTGTAGTCAAAACCATATTATCTGTCGTATAAACCTAACTTTGCATTCAAAATACACAAAGTCCTCAAATAAAATCAACCTTCTGAATACCCTTTAGACACTGCTGGGAGGAATTGAAAACACTATTATAAGAAGGTTTTCATGAACCATTGACTATAACGTGTCCCTGAATTTTAGATATGTTCCACCTCATGAGTTTGACATGATATCAATTATAAAAATTACAAATATTGCAATTGTCCTTCTTACAGGATGTTTATTTTCTATTCACAATATACAGCAATTGCATTTGGAGCTTTTGTCACTCTAGTGGTCATGGTAAACAAATAGTAGTACTGTTCGTCAACAACACAACATTACTGTAAATTGTAATTTGGGAACAACGGCTAAGAAAACAAGGAAACAGCAAGGAAATCACCTGGGTAACAGGGCTTGAATACGCTACAGTACTGTCATTTTGGGTCAGCATCCTGTCTCTGACCAGGGTCAGGCCAGAGATTTTTATCAACATCACAGGCAATGTTTTCTCTAGCCAAACAGCAGGGAAAATGAATGCCTGAGCCATCCCTGACAAGACTCCACAGCAATGTCCCCACAAGCTTCTTCCATGCTTGGAGAAGGTTGTTCTGTACATAGGGATTTCTGTCATAGTGTGGACAAATCTCAGCACTGGTGGTGACAGCACTCTGTGATAGTGACAGCTCTCTGTGGCAGTGACAGCACCCTGTGGTGGTGACAGCACCTGTGGTAGTGACAACACTCTGTGGTTGTGACAGCACCCTGTGGTGGTGACAGCACCTGTGGTAGTGACAACACTCTGTGGTTGTGACAGCACTCTGTGGCAGTGACAGCACCCTGTGGTGGTGACAGAACCCTGTGGTGGTGACAGCACTTTTGGTAGTGACAACACTCTGTGGCAGTGACAGCACCCTGTGGTGGTGACAGCACTTGTGGTAGTGACAACACTCTGTGGCAGTGACAGCACCCTGTGGTGGTGACAGAACCCTGTGGTAGTGACAACAATCTGTGGTTGTGACAGCACTCTGTGGTAGTGACAGAACTATGTGGCAGTGACAGCACTCTGTGGCAGTGACAGCACTCTGTGGTAGTGACAGCTCTCTGTGGCAGTGACAGCACTCTGTGGCAGTGACAGCACCCTGTGGTTGTGACAGCACCCTGTGGTGGTGACAGCACTCTGTGGTAGTGACAGCACTCTGTGGCAGTGACAGCACTCTGTGGCAGTGACAGCTCTCTGTGGCAGTGACAGCACTCTGTGGCAGTGACAGCACCCTGTGGTTGTGACAGCACCCTGTGGTGGTGACAGCACTCTGTGGCAGTGGCAGCTCTCTGTGGTAGTGACAGCACTCTGTGGTTGTGACAGCACTCTGTGGTAGTGACAGCACTCTGTGGTGGTGACAGCACTCTGTGGCAGTGACAGCACTCTGTGGTAGTGACAGCACTCTGTGGCAGTGACAGCACTCTGTGGTGGTGACAGCACTCTGTGGCAGTGACAGCACTCTGTGGCGGTGACAGCACTCTGTGGCAGTGACAGCACTCTGTGGCAGTGACAGCTCTCTGTGGCAGTGACAGCACCCTGTGGTGGTGACAGCACTCTGTGGCAGTGGCAGCTCTCTGTGGTAGTGACAGCACTCTGTGGCAGTGACAGCACTCTGTGGTAGTGACAGCACTCTGTGGTGGTGACAGCACTCTGTGGCAGTGACAGCACTCTGTGGTAGTGACAGCACTCTGTGGCAGTGACAGCACTCTGTGGTAGTGACAGCACTCTGTGGTGGTGACAGCACTCTGTGGCAGTGACAGCACTCTGTGGTGGTGACAGCACTCTGTGGCAGTGACAGCAGACCTTCCTGTCTTCTGCTCCTGCCTTTACCCTCCCTGTATAGTACACACACTGTGCATTCCAGTCCCTGTGTGCTGCCTCTGTCTCTTAGACCACTCAGCTTCATCACATGTATCCTTGGTTCCTAGACTCCTCATTTCCCTGATATGTCTCCTAGTCTCATAGTTCCCTAGAACCCTCATCTCCTTTTCTGCTAGCATCTAACAGAGTGTATTTATTTTTACTTGACAGATGACACGTCAGTTAAGGAAGTCAGCAGGGTAAGTGTTGCAGCACCTACATGTGTGTGTTACTTTGTGTGTTGTGTGTGTGTGGTGTGAGTGTGTTGGATGTGTTTGTGTTGTGTGTTGTGTTGTCCTTGTCTGTTTCCTCACTAGCTACTGTGGATGGCCAGTTCCTGTGCCAGTACTGTGATTAGATGTACTGATGGAAACTATGAATGAACGTTCAGCCATGATGACCCCTCCACCAGCTACTGTGGTGGAGCTGCACTTGTGACGCAGCGGTGGGGGAAGTAGGTGTGGACAGGGGTGGATGTGGAGTTGGGGTTGGAGGGGAGATGGGTTGGGGGCAGGGGTGGATGTGGAGTTGGGGTTGGAGGGGAGATGGGTTGGGGGCAGGGGTGGATGCGGGGTTAATGGGGAGATGGAGGTGGGCTAGGCTGCATCTGTAGCCAGTGTAGATCAGTTAAACTCACTCCTCAGGAATGTAACAGGCCACCCGCATCAGGGAATTGATAGGCAGGTTCAATCCCAGAGGCAGGCGAATGCCGGCTGAATGTACCTCCGCCGGGGGCGCGGTCACGTCTGTTACACGTCCACCAGTCCCAGGAGAGCAACGGGGAGTGTGTGTGTGTGTCCAGCAGTACCAAGACAGTAACATGCAGGGCGTGGTGTACGAGCTGAACAGCTGCATGGAGCAGAGGCTGGATCTGGGGGGTGACAACAAGCTGCTGCTCTACGAGCTCTGCAACATCATCAAGACAGGTGTGGAGAAACTACACTATACTACTGTACACTACACTACCTCTACACTGTACATATACACTACACCAGTGGTTCCCAACCCTAGTCCTCAGGGCACCCCTGTCCGGCATGTTTTAGGTGTTTCCCTGCTCCAACACACCTGATTCAAATGAACGGGTCGTTATCCAGCTCTGCAGAAGCTTGCTTATGACCATTCATTTGAATCAGGTGGAAGTAATATCAATCTGCAGATTGGGAGAGAAAACCAGACCCCTGACAATAAATTACAACACCAGGCTTAGGTCTCATCATGTCTCTCCCACCTCTGAAAGCTGGAGGACCATCTTTTATAGGGCACAAGAATGTAAACATAGATACTGACAGTCAGGCAGTAATGACGTTACAACAGTCTCAGAGAAAGTCACAGCTCCCAACACATGACAACTCAGACTAGAGAGATCATTGGAGCTCTCCTTGTAGTCATGACAAGGGACGTTTATTCTATTGTTCTATTGATTAGTGAATAATGTAAGCACACAGGACATCCCAATTTCTTCCACAGTGGTACAGTACACTACAGTACAGTACTGTACAGTATGATACTGTATGGTGCAGTACAGTACAGTGCAGTACACTACTGTACAGTATGATACTGTATGGTACAGTACAGTACAGTACTGTACAGTATGATACTGTATGGTGCAGTACAGTACAGTACTGTACAGTATGATACTGTATGGTGCAGTACAGTACAGTGCAGTACACTACTGTACTATATGATACTGTATGGTACAGTACAGTACACTACTGTACCATATGATACTGTATGGTGCAGTACACTACAATACACTACTGCAGCGTTCCCCAACCACCGGTCCGCGGGTCATTTGGTACCGGGCCGCACAGAAAAAACAATTAACATTATTTCCTTTTAATTGAAGACGTTTTATTCTGAAAAAAATTACCGGATTCTCTCGTTCTCTGCGGGCCTTTTCCCCTGAGCAAAAAAGCTCTGCAAAGACGTGTGTTTACTCATTTTTTAGCAAGTTTGTGGGCTTCATTGAGCGATAACTATCACGCGCGTCTCTTCCTCTTGACACATGACACGTGATAGTTACCACTCAATGAAGCCTGTTTGAGACAAATCTGCCGGTGTTTTGGATGCAGGCTGAATATCCTGAGATCGCAACAAAAGCACTGAAAACCCTGCTTCCATGTCCAACATACTTTGTGAAACGGGATTTTCTGCCGTGACAGCAATCAAACAAAATCACGGAATAAACTGGATATAAGGAACGCACTTCGGGTGTCACTGTCGTCTCGTTTACACACAAAAGTGGGACTGACAGATCGAAAGCTAGCTAGCAACAATATCACGATGGAAAACCAGGCTAAGAAACGTAAAGATGGGGCTGAAAGATTAAGAGACAAAAATACATCACATTCATTAGACAAGGTTTTACCAATTGAAAAACGGCTATGTTTATTTTACATACAGCCCCAAAAACTATTTTTCGCTGAAATCGGCAAAAAAGAAATTCTCGCGCGCTCCGCGCGCTCGCATTAGATGCGAAAGTCGCTATCTAGGATCACATCAAACTCAGAATGTGCATGCATTAGCAGGGCAGCTGTGGTGGCGTAGGCCTACGGGGGCCGGTTCTGGTGGGCCAGTTTGGATCAAAGTCCATGGCCTATCTTTCCTCCCAGTCCGTCCCTGCCGGTCCGTGAAAATATGTCTTAGCTACATGAAACCGGTCCGTGGCGCAAAAAAGGTTGGGGACCGCTGCACTACTGTACAGTATGATACTGTATGGTGCAGTACAGTACACTGCAGTACAGTACAGTAGGCTACAGTATGATACTGTATGGTGCAGTACAGTACACTGCAGTACAGTACAGTACAATATGATACTGTATGGTGCAGTACTGTACAGTATGATACAGTATGGTGCAGTACAGTACAGTACAGTATGATACTGTATGGTGCAGTACTGTACAGTATGATACTGTATGGTGCAGTACAGTACAGTACTGTACAGTATGATACTGTATGGTGCAGTACTGTACAGTATGATACTGTATGGTGCAGTACAGTACAGTATGATACTGTATGGTGCAGTACAGTACAGTACAGTATGATACTGTATGGTGCAGTACAGTACAGTATCATACTGTACAGTACTGTACAGTATGATACTGTATGGTGCAGTACAGTACAGTATGATACTGTATGGTGCAGTACAGTACAGTATGATACTGTACAGTACAGTACAGTATGATACTGTATGGTGCAGTACAGTACAGTACAGTACTGTACAGTATGATACTGTATGGTGCAGTACAGTACTGTACAGTATGATACTGTATGGTGCAGTACAGTACAGTATGATACTGTATGGTGCAGTACAGTACAGTACTGTACAGTATGATACTGTATGGTGCAGTACAGTACAGTATGATACTGTATGGTGCAGTACAGTACTGTACAGTATGATACTGTATGGTGCAGTACAGTACAGTACTGTACAGTATGATACTGTATGGTACACTACAGTCCCCTTTCCGTGTGTCACACACCTCTCATCTTCCCTCAGCCACGAAAGCAGACGGATTTGCACTGTACTTCTTAGCAGAAGGCAACAATGTAAGTGACACTAATCATTCATATGTCTGATAGATAA
The DNA here is from genome assembly GCA_023658055.1 of Thaleichthys pacificus. NCBI lineage: Eukaryota > Metazoa > Chordata > Actinopteri > Osmeriformes > Osmeridae > Thaleichthys > Thaleichthys pacificus. The sequence goes on along the minus strand of CM042857.1, from coordinate 18,963,318 downwards.
ATATTTCTGACAACACTTAACACACACATATAAACACATAGACATACACACACACATACACTGAAATTGTTGTGTGTGTTCGCTTGTGTGTGTCCGTACATGTGTGTGCATACGTGTGCGTGTGTGTGTGTGTGCCCTCCCCTCCTCAGAGTCTGTGTGTGTTGATCCCTACGGGGACCAGCGGCGCCCCCAGCCTCGTCCCCTCAGGCCCCGTCACGCTGGGGACCACCGTCGCCGCCCACGTGGCCAAGACGCACAAAACCCTCCTGGTGGACGACATCACGGGGGTGAGTGTCTGACCCATCCACCCTGCACCTGGAGAGATACCCTCCTGTAGGGTTACACTCCAACCCTGCTCCTGGAGAGATACCCTCCTGTAGGGTTACACTCCAACTCTGCACCTGGAGAGATACCCTCCTGTAGGGTTACACTCCAACCCTGCTCCTGGAGAGATACCCTCCTGTAGGGTAACACTCCAACCCTGCACCTGGAGAGATACCCTCCTGTAGGGTTACACTCCAACCCTGCACCTGGAGAGATACCCTCCTGTAGGGTAACACTCCAACCCTGCACCTGGAGAGATACCCTCCTGTAGGGTTACACTCCAACCCTGCACCTGGAGAGATACCCTCCTGTAGGGTAACACTCCAACCCTGCACCTGGAGAGATACCCTCCTGTAGGGTTACACTCCAACTCTGCACCTGGAGAGATACCCTCCTGTAGGGTTACACTCCAACCCTGCTCCTGCATGGAGAGATACCCTCCTGTAGGTTTAAACTCCAAACTTGCTCCTGGAGAGATACCCTCCTGTAGGGTTACACTCCAACCCTTGTTGGAGCGTTGAACGGAAGGTTGAAGAAAGGTTCTTGGTTTAAATCCCAAGCCACACCAAGGAGGGGGCTCTCTCGCTGGCCTAGGAAGGCTGCAGCAATGATGAGCTGACACTGTGTTCAAGCACTCAGCCACCACACTGCCAAAAGAAAATCACTCGATACAGTACAGAACTTCCACAGAGGCTAATCAGGAAGGCTGAGAGGTCATCTTCCCCGGGTGACCTCCTGTGACCTCTTGTGACCTCTGACCTGTGTGTGCAGGACGAGCGTTTCCCCGAAGGCACAGGGCAGCACTCAGGGACATCAGCTCACTCGGTCCTGTGCCTCCCCATCCTCACGGCCAACGGTGACCTCCTCGCCATCCTGCAGCTCCACCGCCTGCATGGACGCAAGCCCTTCAGCCTCAGTCACCTGGAGGTAACACACACACCTTCAGCCTCAGTCACCTGGAGGTAACACACACACACACCTTCAGCCTCAGTCACCAGGAGGTAACACACATACACACACCTTCAGCCTCAGTCACCTGGAGGTAACACACACACACACCTTCAGCCTCAGTCACCAGGAGGTAACACACACACACACCTTCAGCCTCAGTCACCAGGAGGTAACACACATACCTTCAGCCTCAGTCACCTGCAGGTAACACACACACACACCTTCAGCCTCAGTCACCAGGAGGTAACACACACACCTTCAGCCTCAGTCACCAGGAGGTAACACACATACACACACCTTCAGCCTCAGTCACCTGGAGGTAACACACACACACACCTTCAGCCTCAGTCACCAGGAGGTAACACACATACACACACCTTCAGCCTCAGTCACCTGGAGGTAACACACATACACACACCTTCAGCCTCAGTCACCTGGAGGTAACACACACACACACCTTCAGCCTCAGTCACCAGGAGGTAACACACATACACACACCTTCAGCCTCAGTCACCAGGAGGTAACACACACACACACACCTTCAGCCTCAGTCACCAGGAGGTAACACACACACACCTTCAGCCTCAGTCACCTGCAGGTAACACACACACACACCTTCAGCCTCAGTCACCAGGAGGTAACACACAGACACACCTTCAACCTCAACCACCAGGAGGTAACACACACAGGCAAACACACCCACATCTACATGTACACACACACACAGAAAAAGGCTTACATACTCACACACACATTTGCATGCACACACAAGCGTACGCACATGCCCACTGCTGCCTCCCAGCCAATCAGAGGGCTTAGAGGATCCATCTGAGTCATGGTTGTCTCCCTCCTCCAAGGTTGCAACAGCCAACCTCGCCTGGGCCTCCGTAGCAATACACCAAGTCCAGGTAAGTGACTGCATCCCAACAGGACAGTGTGTGTGGTTGTGCGTGTGATGTGGGTGGGTGGGGGAGGGGGGTGTATATAGGTATCTAGATGTGTGTGTGTGTGTACGTAGGTATGTAGGTGTGTACTGTCGCTGTGTGTGTGCTTGGGCTTGCTCTGAAGCTGCTGTGGGGTTCGATGTGTTAGAGGCTGTACCTGGCTCTGTAGCAGGTGAGGTAGCAGGTGAGTGTGCTACCTGTTAGGGCCTGTTGTTGTGGCTGGATCAGAGAGACAATGCCTGCCCCTGCTGTCCCAGGGGAGGTCATTACTATCCTGCTGGCTTGTTTGTACATCAACAGTTGCTTATGTCAGATACCTCAACCCTTCAGAGAGAGAGAGCTCCCCTGCTCACCAGCCGCTCTGGGCTAGCAGGCCCCTGAGAGCCCACGCAAGCCCTACCTCACAAACACAGCTTCTGACAGCTCCAGGGTTGGTCCAGGGCACTGAGAAACACCTAGAATAAATGGGCAAGCGACTAGAAAGGTCTGAAATAAGGATTTAATGAAAGGTTTACTTTGTGTTGTACCGTCTATAGACAATGCAAACAGCTGGAAAAATGCTGAGCATTTTTCAGAGCATTTCTGAGGGCTCCTCTAGATTTACTGGTGGCTATTAAACCAAGGTCTCTGGCATCTTCCCATACTTCAAGATGATTGAAGCAGGTGTGTTGTGACATGTCCTGAGTGTGTGTGTGTTCTCAGGTGTATGACATATTGTGTGTGTGTGTATATATGTGTGTATGTATGTGTGTGTGTGTATGTGTGTTCAAAGTTGTGTGACATGTTGTGTGTGTGTTTGTGTTCTCAGGTGTGTCGAGGCCTGGCCAAGCAGACCGAGCTCAATGACTTCCTGTTAGACGTGTCAAAGTAAGGAGTACTTCCTGTTGAGGCGGGTATGAGAATCAGGGGTCACTGTCCATTCTTAGACACTCACATCTGAGTGCTGAGCAACTGGAAACTAATGATCTCTCTTTCTCTCACTCCCTCATTTTATCTCTCTTTCCCTCTCTCTGGCTCTCTCTCTTTCTCCCACCCCCCTCCCCCTCTCTCTCAACAGAACATATTTTGACAACATTGTGGCAATAGATTCTCTACTTGAACACATTATGGTAGGTGTTGTGTAGAATAGTCAAGCGATTCCTTTTTATTTCCAGTTGTCAAGGAGCTGTTCTATATAAAACAGGGAGGTGTGGTAGAAACAGCCCTATATTGTGCTGGTTCCATCTCGTCATGCGCTGGAATACCTCGTCCTGTGCTGTGCTTTCTTGTCCTGAGTTATCCTGTCCTGTTCTTTCCTGTGCTATCTTGTCCGATGCTGTCCTGTGCTATCGTGTCCTGTGCTTGTTGTCCTGTGCTGTGCTATCTTGTCCTGTGCCAGCTTGTCCTGTACTGTGCTGTCCTGTGCTATCTTGTCCTGTGCTGTCCTGTGCTATCTTGTCATGTGCTGTCCTGTGCTATCTTGTCCTGTGCTGTCCTGTGCTATCTTGTCCTGTGCTGTCCTGTGCTATCTTGTCATGTGCTGTCCTGTGCTATCTTGTCCTGTGCTGTCCTACCTCGTGCTAGCCTGTGACTTGTTGCTCGTGTGACTTGTGGAGTTCTCTCTTGTGTCATAGCAACCTAACTGACCCTCACAGCTGGTCTGTTGCCATAGCAACATGACTGACCATCACACCTGGTCTGCTACCATAGCAACATGACCATCCAGCACACCTGTTTTACTGCTGGTGTTTAGTGTTTTATGGATGTATAATGATTCAATCAATACAGGATCTTTACTAGTTCATTATGTTCCCCCGGCACCATCTTTACGATGTGTACATGTTACTCTTTTCTGTGTTCCAGATATATGCAAAGAACCTGGTGAATGCAGACCGCTGCGCCCTGTTCCAGGTGGACCACAACAACAAAGAACTGTACTCAGACCTGTTCGACATCGGGGAGGAGAACGAAGGCAAACCTGTCTTTAGGAAGACCAAAGAAATCAGGCAAGTCAGAACAGTAGGGCTTCGGAATGGATCTCCCTCTCTCTTCTCCTCTAACTACCCCCCCTCTCTCCTCTCCTCTAACTACCCCCCCTCTCTCTCCTCTCCTCTAACTACCCTCCCTCTCTCCTCTAACTATCCTCCTTCCATATCTCCTCTCCTCTAACTACCCCCCCTCTCTCCTCTCCTCTAACTATCCTCAATATCTCCTCTCCTCTAACTACCCCCCCTCTCTCCTCTCCTCTAACTACCCCCCCTCTCTCCTCTCCTCTAACTACCCTCCCTCTCTCCTCTCCTCTAACTATCCTCCTTCCATATCTCCTCTCCTCTAACTACCCCCCCTCTCTCCTCTCCTCTAACTATCCTCAATATCTCCTCTCCTCTAACTACCCTCCCTCTCTTCTCTCCTCTAACTACCCCCCCTCTCTTCTCTCCTCTAACTACCCCCCCCTCTCTCCTCTCCTCTAACTACCCCCCCTCTCTCCTCTCCTCTAACTATCCTCAATATCTCCTCTCCTCTAACTACCCTCCCTCTCTTCTCCCCTCTAACTACCCTCAATATCTCCTCTCCTCTAACTACCCTCAATATCTCCTCTCCTCTAACTACCTCCTCAATCTCTCCACTCCTCTACCTTCTTCATCTCCTCTCCTCTAACTACCCTCCCTCTCTCCTCTGTCCACTCTGCAGGTTTTCTATAGATAAAGGCATTGCGGGCCAGGTGGCCAGGACAGGGGAGGTCCTAAACATCCCAGATGCCTATGCAGACCCACGCTTCAACAGGTCAGTGTGTCTGTGTGTGTATGTGTGTGTCCATGTGGAGGTGTGTGTTTGTGTATGGATCAATAAAAGTTGTAGTTGTGTGAGAAATAGATATGTGCGTCTGTGGTGTGTGTGTGTGTGTGCGTGTGTGTCCATGTGGAGGTGTGTGTGTGTCTGTATGTGTGTGTGTGTGTGTGTCCATGTGGAAGTGTGTGTTTGTGTATGAATCAATAGAAGAGCTATGTAGTTGTGTGAGAAAGAGATGTGTGCATGCATGCCTGTGTGTGTGGGCTCAGTTATGACAGCATGCCCCCCTGCCCCCAGAGAAGTGGACCTCTATACAGGCTACACCACCAGGAACATCCTGTGCATGCCCATCGTCAGCAGAGGGACTGTGATCGGTGTGGTCCAGATGGTCAACAAGCTGAGCGGAAGTGCCTTCACTAAAACAGACGAGAACAACTTCAAGATGTTCGCCGTCTTCTGTGCTCTGGCCTTACACTGTGCCAACGTGAGTGATCTCCACCATCTACTCTGCTGTGTGTGTGTGAGGGCTGACTGGGTGGCTAGCTTACTGCCTGACTGATTACTTGGCTGACTTGCTGGCTGGTTGGTTGGCTGGTTTGGTCGGCTGGCTGACTGACTGACTTATGACTGGATGGCTGAGTGAATGACTGACTGACTCACTCAGTTGTGTGATACACTTGGGCAGAATCCACGTCACCGTGCAGCTTTTATAATGGATGAGGAACATGAATATTTGAAGAGCAGAGCTCTCCTCACCATACTCTGCATTCATGCTAAGTCACAACTCCTCACTGCTGGTGGGGAGCTGCTCTGGCTGGCTGACTAGTTGGTTGACTGTCTGGCTGACTGTCTGGATGACTGGCTGGCTGGCTGACTGTCTGACTATATGAGTTAGCGTTTTATAGTCATTTCCCTGTGTGTGTGTGTGTGTGTGTGTGTGTGTGTGTGTGTGTGTGTGTGTGTGTGTGTGTGTGTGTGTGTGTGTGTGTGTGTGTGTGTGTGTGTGTGTGTGTGTGTGTGTGTGTGTGTGTGTGTGTGTGTGTGTGTGTGTGTGTGTGTGTGTGTGTGTGTGTGTGTGTGTGTGTGTGTGTGTGTAGATGTACCACCGTATCCGGCACTCCGAGTGTATCTACCGGGTGACGATGGAGAAGCTGTCCTATCACAGCATCTGCACCTCAGAGGAATGGAAGACCCTCACCCAGCTCAACCTGCCCACACCCATCTACAAGGAGATAGAGATGTGAGTGTGTGTGGGCGGGCTTGTTTAACAACCACAGTGGAACATGAACAACCTCCCCTTGTGAGGCCCTTTTGCTGGTTCCCATAACATCAAATGTTTTTTAATGTTTTTTTATGGGTTAAAGGGTTATAATTAGTGTTAGGGTTATAATGACATTAAGGGTGAAGGTTAGGTTTATTGGTTAGGGGTTAGAGCAGGGGTGGGCAATTATTTTACAAGGAGCCACATGAAAAACCTGAAATGTGTTGGAGGGCCGCATCAACGATAACTTGAACTTAATTCTGCTCACTATTCATTTTCTCCCATTGACAAAAGCAGTAAAGTATATATTTGGATTAGCTGCTACTAGTTATCAGAAGAATAGGGATATTCTGTAACAATTTAAATATATGAAATTGTGGTGTAGGTCAAATAGGAAAATGCTCCTATAGAAGTAATAAACAGTAAAAGCAAAAACAATCATTACATCAGTTTCATTTTATTTTTAACTAGTTAATCTAAACAAACACTGGAAAGGTGTTTTGCAGTATGTTAAAGATATGCAATTGATCAACTAAAAAAAAAAAAAGCAGTCTGCTTTTTTTCAGCTCATTTTGTTCAGTGAGAGAAATCCAATCTGGTTTGGGCTTGAACAAGTGCATCAAAATGTGGCTGAATGTCTGAGGTGGACAAGGACAGCTGACAGGTGATCATCAGGGTCTGCAGCGGCCGCGCCCACTGAATCAGTCAAATTCTTGTATTTGTCCGCGTGTTTAGTCCGGTAGTGCCGATTCAAATTGTAGTCCTTCAACACAGCGACCTGTTCTCCACAAACTAAGCACACAGCTTTGCTGTTGACTTCAGTAAGACTCTACGTTCTGTATCAACCTTTTGGTTTTTACCGTGCGCTGACATTTTCGAGGGCTAACCAACAACTAACTCTCTTGTCGGTGAGGCTGCATAAGCGCACATACGTAAATCGCCGGATCACTGTCGTCTTTCAGGACTACAGATTTCCTACCGCTCAACACATTTATTTATTTATAATTTTTGATTGAGCTCACGCGGGCCGGGCTGGGACAGCCGTACAATGCCCAGGTCTGGGTTAGGTTAGTATTAGTGAGTGAATTATCAGGGAAACAAAGCTGAGTAAGTTTTTGTGCATGAGAGAGAGTGTGGATTAATGTGTGTGTGTGTGTGTGTGTGTGTGTGTGTGTGTGTGTGTGTGTGTGTTAGATAGAGACAGAGGCAGTGTTCAGATATGTGATGCTCACAGGGACACACCAGGGAACAGGAAGGGGTGGTGCCTCAGGATTACTGATGACAGCCTGTTAAATCGACCTCAGATCAAACTCTTGCCTCCCCTCTTCTCCTCTCTTCTCCTCTCTCCCCTCCTCTCTTCTCCTCTCCCCTCTATCCTCCTCTCTTTTTTCTTCTCTTTTCTTCTCTTCTCCTCTCCCCTCCTCTCCCCTTTCTTTTCCTCTCCACTCATTTCCTCTCCACTCATCTCCTCTCCACTCATCTCCTCTCCCCTCATCTCCTCTCCACTCATCTCCTCTCCACTCATCTCCTCTCCCCTCATCTTCTCTCCTCTTCATCTAGGTTCTACTTTGACATCAGTCCCTTTGAAGAGATCTGGCCGGCTGTTTTTGTCTACATGGTGCACAGCTCATGTGGAAAGACCAGGTATGAGACTGACTGACTGACTGACTGGCTCGTCTTTTCTATGACAGCATGTCATAAATACCAGTCTTAGTGTGCAATGAGCAGTGTGTAGGACACCCTGTAGAATGACCCAGGTCGATCTCCTGGCCCCAGCTGGGGCTTCACCTGTGTCGTATCTCCTGGCCCCAGCTGGGGCTTCACCTGTGTCGTATCTCCTGGCCCCAGCTGGGGCTTCACCTGTGTCGTATCTCCTGGCCCCAGCTGGGGCTTCACCTGTGTCGTATCTCCTGGCCCCAGCTGGGTCTTCACCTGTGTCGTATCTCCTGGCCCCAGCTGGGGCTTCACCTGTGTCGTATCTCCTGGCCCCAGCTGGGGCTTCACCTGTGTCGTATCTCCTGGCCCCAGTTGGGTCTTCACCTGTGTCGTGTTCCCTGTCAGCTTTGAGCTGGAGAAGCTGTGTCGCTTCACCATGTCAGTGAGGAAGAACTACCGCAGGGTCCCGTACCACAACTGGAAACATGCCGTGACCGTGGCTCACTGCATGTACGCCATCCTGCAGAAGATCACCGGAGTGTTCACTGAGCTGGAGGTCCGACACGCACACACACACGCACAGACAAAAAAATTGAATAAAAAAAATAGCACAAAAATAATAGACATAACTCTGGATCCAGATAGAACCCTGTAGAGATCTGAAATTAGAACCAAGGTTTCCACTGATTGTAAAAATACCCTGACACAGGGTATTTTTTTAGTGTAATCCTTTTCAGATCCCCTCCCTATTTATCTCATCTCCCTCTCATTCTGACCCACTGTCTTCGTTTACTCTCCCTCCCTCCCCCCTTCCTCTTCTCCTATCTCCTTCATCACTCCTTTCTCTCTCTCTCTCTCTCTCTCTCTCTTTTCCTCCGTGTCTGCAGAAGAAGGGTCTTCTGATCGCATGTCTGTGTCATGACCTGGATCACCGTGGTTACAGCAACACATACCTGCAGAAGTTCGACCATCCTCTGGCAGCCCTCTACTCCTCCTCCACCATGGAGCAACACCACTTCTCACAGACTGTCTCAATACTACAGGTAGACCTGCTGCACACACACACAGCCATGTGCGCACACAGCCGTGTGTGCGCACACAACCACAGCCATGTGCACACACACAATCATGTTCCACAACGACACACTGTACACTCACACAAACACATTCAAAAACAGAAATACAAACATATGCAAATGTGCCTTCCCAAGACCTCTCAGTAGAGCTGTGTGGTCCGGGTGGGGCATCTGACCCGGGTCGCCAGCGGTCTCCTGCAGTCTGGAGAGTAGCTGAGATCAACCCCTCATAAGTGGAGCTTTTGCTTTTTATTGATCTCTTTGTTTCCCATAGCTGGAAGGGCACAATATTTTCTCCAACCTGACTTCCACTGAGTATGAGCAGGTTCTGGAGATCATCCGCAAGGCTATCATCGCCACCGACCTGGCACTCTACTTCGGCAACCGCAAACAGCTGGCCGAGCTGCTGACCACAGGAAGTCTGGACCTCAGCAACCACATACACAGGTCAAGAGTCAAATGTCATCTCCACAACACACACAGCGTGACTATAGGTGTTTAAAAACAGATAGGAAGTGACATATACACATGACGGGTATAAACAGAAAGTGACATGCCCACATGAAGGTTATAGGAGGAAGTGACATGCACACATGAAGGTTACAATCAGGAAGTGACATGCACACATGAAGGGTACTGATGATTTCCTCCTCCTAGGGACCGTGTGATTGGTCTGATGATGACAGCATGTGACCTGTGTTCCGTTACCAAGCTGTGGCCAATCACACGCCTCACGGCCAATGACATCTACGCAGAGTTTTGGGCTGAGGTGTGTGGAGTCATTCCATACTTGATATGTACCTTTGTACATCTACATATCTCCTCACTGGGTGGCAATAACCTCAGTTTCTTCTGACTCTCTCTCTCCCTTCTCTCTCTCAGGGAGATGAGATGAAGAAGATTGGGACACAGCCCATTCCCATGATGGACAGGGATAAGAAGGATGAGGTACCACAAGGCCAGGTAACAGACACACGCAGCAGTGTTCCAGTGACCTGAAAGTGAGAACAGTGCTAGCTATTCCAGTCTGTCTCTTTTCATTATCTAGTTACACACCATAAAGGGTTAGGTATATGGTAGGTATAGTTCAATATTACAACACTTGACTGCAAGGGCCAAGGAGAGGGATGGTCAGGGGCCATGGAGGGTCAGGGGTCATGATCAGGGAGCATTAGGGTCAGGGAGGGTTAACGGCAGGGAGGGGCAGGGGTCAGGGTCATGGAGGGGCAGGGGTTATGGTCAGGGAGCATTAGGGTCAGGGGCCAGGGAGGGTTAGGGGCAGGGAGGGGCAGGTGTCAGGGTCATGGAGGGGCAGGTCCAGGGTTGGGGGTCAGGGTCAGGAAGGGTTACATGGATCTTAATACCTAGAGGCAACTAAGAAGTTATATTGCTTGAATAAAGGTGTGTATGAATGAGGAGTTGTTGTTTCTGTGTAGGTGGGCTTCTACAATGCGGTGGCCATCCCATGCTACACAACCCTGTCAGAGCTCTTCCCCCCATCCAGCCCGCTGTTGGGAGCCTGCAAGTAGGTTCTCTAAACTCGAAACAACTTTTTAAACTTCTATCTTTTCAAACTTCCTGAATCGACACAGGACACACACACACAGTCACATGTATTCAATATTTTGGGAATCGTGTGTTTTCAGGGAGAATCTTAACCAGTGGGAAAAGATTGTGCGAGGAGAAGAAGAGGACTTGGTCTGGACTCCTGCGGCGCCCAGCGGGGTTGAGCCAAGCGAGGAAGCAGATTCAGGCCCTGTCAAGGTGGACAACTGACTGGAGGAAAGGCAATGTGCCCACAGCACAACACCCTCCCGACTGCCTGCAACCCTGGACCACCTGGGCCAATGTTACATTTCCTGTGGAAACAGGAAGAGGCAGAAAGTAGGCGGGATGGAGACTCACAAGAGGGTTTTTACAAACACAGTTACCTCATTGGGTGACAGAGGTGTCAACACTGACGGTTTGACCAATCCCGAGAGAGATGGACAGCTAATGGAGCGGGACTTGGACGTCAACCCAGTCCTCTGTTTGGGACGGAAGAGGCATAACGCGTCTGTCTGCACTTACTGTTAGCTGTTGTACTTGTCTGTTTCTGATTTTACTTCACGTTTAATTTGACTTTAGCTGTTGTTGTTTTTATGGTCGTATATTTTCAGAGGCCTTAGGCTCTGCACCAAACAGGCCAGGCTCTGTGAAGGCCTAACTGTTCGGTACGGTTTGCCCTCTGTGGTAGACTTATCGCACACAAAACTACTTCTGAGAGGTTTCACACAGAGACAGAAGGAATGTTTAGCATAGCTGCATGTTAGTTCTTTCAAGGCTATCTTTTAATTAAGGTGGATTGCAAGAATGTTTTCTGTTACTTAGAGCAAAAGTAAGGTTTTGCAGTACTTGAATGAAGACATACAGCCTGTTCCATTTTGAGGTTTGCAGAAATCCCTCCCAGCATATTGTGTGAAGCACAGGCGGTGCATGACGAAATGATAGAGATAATGTCCACACTTATCTAGAGTCACAGGAGATTCACACGAGATGCAGTGCCCCCCCACCACCAGCTGCACCACCCCACGCTCCAGAGCTCTGGCCTTGGGCATCGAGTGACTTTATAGGGGTTAGTTATGCTATGCTGAGGATCTGAATACGCCCTAGCAGCTAAACCTAACCTTTAGCTAGCACACTAGGCTAGCAGAAGCTAAACGTAACTTTCAGTTAACAGACTAGGCATGCAGAAACAAACCCTGAACTTTAACTAGCATACTAGGCTAGCAGCGGCCTAACACTTACCTTTATCTAGCAGAATACACTGCATAAGCTAAAACTAGATTTCAGTTAACAGAATAGGCTAGCAGACGCTAAACCAAAAACAAATGTACTCTTGGGTACAAATAAAGAAACCTTGAATAAAACCTTTAGCTAGCAGACTAGACTAGCAGAAGGTAACCCTAACCTTTAGCTAGCAGACTAGCCGAAGAAAACCCTGAACTTTAGCAGACTAGACTAGCAGAAGGAAACTCTGAACTTTAACTAGCAGACTAGGCTAGTTTAAGGTACACCTATTCCCCAGTTAGCAGATTAGGCTAGTTGAAGGTAACATTAACCCTCAGTTAGCAGACTAGGGTAGCAGAAGCTAACCTCAACCTCCAGCCAGCAGAAGCTAAACCTATATCTGCGTGGGACAGCAGAAGTTAAATCGTATCATGCTTTCAGTTCCATCAGCACAGAATTTAAACCTCAGTTTATTAGCGGTTTTAGCTCATTTAAGAACTTTTTTGCCTCAGTTTCTAACATACATTACATTTTACATTTAAATAAGACTGAAAGGAAATGCTATTAAACCTGATCTTGATAGATTGGGGACTACATTGAATGATTTAGAAAGATCCAAGAGAGAGCTATTTCATGAGCTTTGCTGGCAACAGGAAACATGTTGAGTTGTTTTGAAATCCTGATATGAGATTCATATTGAATATCTCCCTCCTCTATAATGTCAGGCACCTTGATTTTTGTAGAATGAGACTGTGATTTAGTCTGTCATCTGTGTATGTTCAAGGCTGTTATGTATTGAAGCGACATTCCAAGAAAGAACTTCCTGCTAAAATAATTTCTTTGGCCCCAAAGTTGTGAATGTAAAATGAAATAATGATGAATGTGATGTAACCGGGGTTCGTGTGTCGAGTTTGCAATCAGGTTCAGATTTCTGTTCCGTTCTGCTTAGTTTTACTACTCAGAACCGCTTCCAACAGTAGCATGTTCTTAACCTCGCCTGCGTATGTGATGTGGCCTATCGGCCCAAACAAACATAAGGTGTGTCCTGTCTATACTTTAGTAACTTAGTAGGACAGAGCCTGTGGCCTGCTCTGATGGTGCTAGCAGCAGTCATGCACTTTATGACTGTGTGAGTGTGGGAGAGCTTCAGACCACCCCTACACCCAGCTCCTCAACCCTACACCCACCTCCCCTCCACCCATCTCCTCAACCCTACACCCACCTCCCCTACACCCATCTCCTCAACCCTACACCCACCTCCCCTACACCCAGCTCCTCAACCCTACACCCACCTCCCCTCCACCCATCTCCTCAACCCTACACCCACCTCCCCTCCACCCATCTCCTCAACCCTACACCCACCTCCCCTACACCCAGCTCCTCAACCCTACACCCACCTCCCCTCCACCCATCTCCTCAACCCTACACCCACCTCCCCTACACCCAGCTCCTCAACCCTACACCCACCTCCCCTCCACCCATCTCCTCAACCCTACACCCACCTCCCCTCCACCCTGCTCCTCAACCCTACACCCACCTCCCCTCCACCCATCTCCTCAACCCTACACCCACCTCCCCTCCACCCTGCTCCCCACCCCTACACCCAGCTCCTCAACCCTACACCCACCTCCCCTCCACCCATCTCCTCAACCCTACACCCACCTCCCCTCCACCCTGCTCCCCACCCCTACACCCACCTCCCTTCCACCCATCTCCTCAACCCTACACCCACCTCCCCTCCACCCTGCTCCCCACCCCTACACCCAGCTCCTCAACCCTACACCCACCTCCCCTCCACCCATCTCCTCAACCCTACACCCACCTCCCCTCCACCCTGCTCCCCACCCCTACACCCACCTCCCTTCCACCCATCTCCTCAACCCTACACCCACCTCCCCTCCACCCTGCTCCCCACCCCTACACCCAGCTCCTCAACCCTACACCCACCTCCCCTCCACCCATCTCCTCAACCCTACACCCACCTCCCCTCCACCCTGCTCCCCACCCCTACACCCAGCTCCCTCCACCCATGTCCTCATCCCTACACCCACCTCCCCTCCACCCTGCTCCCCACCCCTACACCCAGCTCCCTCCACCCATGTCCTCAACCCTCCACCCACCTCCCCTCCACCCAGCTCCCCACCCCTACACCCTGCTCCCTCCAGCCATCTCCCCAGTCCAGCTCCCCACCCCTCCACCCTGCTCCCTCCAGCCATCTCCCCAGCCCAGCTCCCCACCCCTCCATCCTGCTCCCTCAGCCATCTCCCCAGTCCAGCTCCCCACCCCTCCACCCTGCTCCCTCCACCCATCTCCCCAGTCCAGCTCCCCACCCCTCCACCCTGCTCCCTCCAGCCATCTCCCCAGTCCAGCTCCCCACCCCTCCACCCTGCTCCCTCCACCCATCTCGCCAGTCCAGCTCCCCACCCTAGACCCAGCTCCTCAGCCCAGCTCCCCACCCCTCTGCCCATCGCCCCTGCCCAGCTCTGGAGACAGAGGGGCTCCACAGCACTGAACTTTCCTTGCCTCCTCACCCCTCTCTGCACACATATCCCTGCACTATGTCTATCTTATCAATATTATTATTATTAAGGATTATTATTATTGCTATTATAACTATTGTTATTTTCTTAATTAGATTTACATTTAAATTAACTTATATTTTTTATACGAAGAGAAGTGTTGGCCTTTTTTGTTTTGTACAAAGTGATAATTAAAGAGAAACAAAATCTAAACATATTATTGTTTGTTGCCCAAGAGAACTGAGGAATGTTTCAACTGTATATTACTTTTATTAAATACCTGAAACAACAGTTTTGTATGCTGTTTCTTGACTCTGAACGACAAATCAGTTTAATCTGTTTGTTTGAACATCGTTATAAATATTTTTTTCAATGTCGAGTAAAGCGAAGCTCCTGCAACCGATGGGTTCGTGGCGTGCGTTCGCCCCCCCGTGGCTTGTTGACGTGGTGTATCCCCTGACAACCGACGAGATTTTAACTTGTTTTTATTAGTTACTCTGTCTGGACTGGACACAACGCCATTTACTAAATAATCCATAACTGTACACATCCAAGAATATGTGTAAGTATAAACGGTATACTTTTCTTAATTGGGCACATGTTTGGAGCTAACGTGCTTTAGTGAAACGCAATTTGTCGCCCTTTTGAAGTTACTGTATTAGCTAACTAGCACTAGCTCACATTTAATACAGTAGGCTACGATTTTATGCCTGGCTAATTCGGGATTCTACCTGGCACCTGCCCTCGGTGGCTTGGCCCAAATTCATGTATAATGTAGGCTACTTCAGACGTCAGCACTCTAAATTAATGATCATCCGATATGAATAGCAGGGGTAAATCTGAACATGCTGACACACAGCACAGTAGAAAACGCCATAATCTGTTCCCTCCCCTCCATTCCTAAAATACTTCTTAAAACGAAGACTTTGATCCCGTGATGCAGTGTTACTGTCTCTGTGCCCTAAGCGTCCTCCCCCGCCCCTCCTCTGCTGAGGGGCCCCCACACCCGTCGCCAGCTCCAGGCCCTACTCCTGGGCGCCGAGACAGCCCACAGGGCCGACATCCTGACCTACAGCAGCGGGCACCTTGGCCCCCACAGCCTGGCCCAGCCCCAGCCCCACTCCAGCACACCCATATGGGCCACGTCAGAGAGGGTGGAGGGACCCCAGCCCCCTAGCCCCCAGACCCCGGGGGGCCAGCAGGTTCAGATGCAGGCTGACAGGATGAAGGGGGCCCTGTGTGAGTTCACCCTGGCTACGACCCTGCTGAAGCACGGCCGGCCTGAACCAGAAAAGGATGACCCCCCAATGACCCCCCTCACAGACACCCTGACCATGCAGGGCAAACAAAGCGGGGCCTCAGACAGTTTTGGACACATGGGAGTTGTTCCTGGTCAGGCCTGCAGCCCTGGGCCAGACCCAGGCAGCCCCAGGGGAGAGCCCAGGGATTCAGGACCGCTTCTGGAGGACACAGTCTCACCTGGCCGGCGTGACCAAGCGAGACCAGCTGAAGATGATGAGGCAGTTT
Organism: Thaleichthys pacificus; assembly: GCA_023658055.1. Taxonomy (NCBI): domain Eukaryota; kingdom Metazoa; phylum Chordata; class Actinopteri; order Osmeriformes; family Osmeridae; genus Thaleichthys; species Thaleichthys pacificus. The sequence continues at coordinate 18,947,522 of CM042857.1, read as the reverse complement.
GACAGGCTGGTGGTGGGGAGGCAGGGGCTGCATGGCAGAGGCTGTGTGGCGGGCAGCCAGGCTGCAGACAGGCATGCCAGGAGGCTAGCCAGGGTGAGGGCTAGGTGGAGGTTTCAGGTCTAGATCTTTCTGGAGCAGCCTCAGCACAGGTTCTCACTGTCACATGTGTGTGTACGTGTGTGTGTCTGTGTGTGTATGTGTGTGCACATGTGTGCGTGGTGCGTGTCTGTATGTGTGTGTGTGTACGTCTGTGTATGTGTGTGTGTACGTCTGTGTGTGTACGTATGTGTGTGTGTGCGTGTGTGTACGTATGTGTGTGTGTGTGTACGTCTGTGTGTGTGTACGTGTGTGTGTGTGTGTACGTCTGTGTACGTGTGTGTGCGTGTGTGTACGTCTGTGTATGTGTGTGTGTGCGTGTGTGTACGTCTGTGTGTGTGTGTGTACGCGTGTGTTTCATCTTCAGGAGCTGGCGAAGCTACCAGACCAGAGCTGGCCCAGTCGAGAGCGTCTCAGGGTGTTTGGTGACGTCTTTGATGATGTGTGTAACGGCTCGCCGGTATTTGGGGACATCCTGGGGGAAATCAAGGTTTTTCCATCTCCTCTGCTTCTGCATGTTAGTCTAGCTAGAAAGTAATTCAGATCGGATAGAGGAGAAACAGGGGAGACAGTCCCCGGAGCAAACTGGGGAAGTGGAACAGTGAATACCTCCCTACTCACGTCATCATTCACCCAAAAAGAGGAGGAGGGAGGGACGGAGGGTGGGAGAGGAGGAGGGACGGAGGGAGGGAGGGAGGGAGGGAGGGAGGGAGGGAGGGAGGGAGGGAGGGAGGGAGGGAGGGAGGGAGGGAGGGAGGGAGGGAGGGAAGAGTGCATGGGGAGAACGGTGTAGCGGGGTTTGCTCGTTGAAGAACAAAAATACTTAATTGATAATCAAGGGGGGGGTTGATGTCTGCCCAGGGGGGGATCAAAATAATTCCTTCGTTAATAATTCGTTACACAGAACTTTATTATATTAAATAATATTAATCAAAAATGAATCACACGCTCAACCCAAAATAAACACATTTAACACCCTATACAAAATTCACACCCCATTCAAGTCCTATCTGCCAGAAACTGAAGAATAGAAATGAGTTCCCTTATCCTGAGACCTGCTTTCTTACCTGCCTGTTTCTACATCTATTTTGTCCACCTCACCTGTTGCTTCAGCTGGCTCTCTCACAGCAGCATGTTGGATGCTGTCCTCCTCTCCTACTCTTTCTTTCTCCATGCCTAACGAATCTATCTCTTTCTCTCCCTGACCCTGTCTTTCTGCTTGAGCAGCACTGGTTGAAGCCTGAAAATATTTATGGGGAAATTTACATTTACATTTAGTCATTTAGCAGACGCTCTTATCCAGAGCGGCTTACAGTAAGTACAGGGACATTCCCCCCGAGGCAAGTAGGGTGAAGTGCCTTGCCCAAGGACACAACGTCAGTTGGCATGACCGGGAATCGAACTGGCAACCTTTGGATTACTAGCCCGATTCCCTCACCGCTCAGCCACCTGACTTGTGGGGTGTAGTAGGCTAGTTACTGCACTACTACAGAAGTGTAGTAGTTAGCTAACTCTACAATTTACCGGGGGCTAGGTCTGAATCTAGGAGAAAAACTGAGCTGGTATGCAGGTAGCAACGCTACTGCTAATTAACTATTTAGCTGGTCGGCTCCATGATGCCGGTAAGTAGGGCACGTGAGATTTCTCACCAAAAACAAAGAGGAACCCTCTTGTCTAGCAGATTAAGACATGTTCATAGGTACCTAGCGAAAAGTAACCTCAACTTTCCTAGACTTTTAGCTATGGTACTAATGCGCGCTGATATCGCTGTATGTCTAGAACGGCGTATCTATGCGTCGTTGCTAACGTGTGCTGATGTTGTGACTGTATGTGTATGGCGTGAAATTAGTGCCAGGAGAGCGAGCTCTGTAAAAACGATTTGTAACTTGCAAAAAAGATTTGTCTCTGTAGAAAATGATTCGTGTACTTGTAAAAAAAAGTTTTGTGTCTCCGTAGAAGAAAAAGATTAGTGTACTTGTAAAAAAAAGTTTTGTGTCTCCGTAGAAGAAAAAGATTCGTGTACTTGTAAAAAAAAGTTTTGTGTCTCCGTAGAAGAAGGCGGGAACACTGCTCCCAAAACCATCTAAGCCAATCAAATATAGCCATTTCTGTGTCTAGTATCATTGGACATTTTCGTCTGTCTATCACACAAAGAACGTCAGCGAATAAGAACAAAACTAGAATGCTGATGATTTCAATGGCGAGTCATTTGGTAAGTAGTTCAAAATATCCATGGGCATGTATCTTTAATGCAACATTTAAAGATTATTCGGTTAGCACACTCTTAACAGTATAACTTAATGGATAAGAGTCGTAGTAAGTTGAATAGTTTTATAATGTAAATATGTATACGGATATGAAAGCTGGCAGTAAATAATACACTCTTATTTACTGCCAGCTTTCATTTCGAATCAAAACCACTAACTATATTGAGTGATTTCGCGGCAGTTCCCTGCCATTTAGCTGCACATTTAGCTGTCCAACTAATGCTAGGTTTAATGACTGGTCGTCTAATTAAATATCCGTATACATATTTACATTAAAAAACTATTCAACTTACTACGACACTGCGTGTTTTAAATAGCGTAAACAACATTGTTTTAAAGAATAACGAAACACAATATGTGGCGGACGGTGTTGATTCTGTGGCGCACCGCCACAAATTAGTCTACGTGTGGGAAACACTGATGTTTGGCTATGTTGCGTCTTTGCTCCACAGCTTCACTCGTTGTAAACCAACCAATCAGCGTGCATCTCATCTAAATATTCATAAGCATACCATAAAAGGGAGAAAACCTCTCGTTTCATTCTAGGGCTATTTCACAGGGTTGCATTAGGGCGCATGGAACAGCACCCGGGCCATTTTCAGCCCAACCAATGTTACATACCATATTCGGAGACCTTAAGGAACAGTGTGAAATACCCTATAAAATCATTCTACGACCCCTTTAATGAAAGTAGAATGAAATTAAAATGAAAGAAAAAGGTGCAGTGGTCTTTCATTTTCATCCAAAACTGGATAAGGCAGTGTATGTTTGGTGTTCTCCGACAGACCTGGTCATAGAGAACTCTGTTAAGTATTTTTGGTATTGAATAAATAATTTGTGTTATTACAGCCTCCTAACTATTCCATTACACAGTGTCTGCAAACTTCCTCTAAATGCTGTTCCTCTTTGTTCACCTCTCCTCTCTGCTCCTCTCCAGACAGAGTACGACCTCTACGTGACCTCCCTCCTGGACGCTCAGTCTGCTCCCAACTCTGTAACCAGACACATCCCATAATAACACACCCTCAGAGGGCTGGGGAAACAGAATTCCTGAAACATGTCTTTCAGCATGGGGTTGTTTTGATAATAAGGTTGATGTGTTTAAAGCTGTGTGTGTGTGTGTGTGTGTGTGGGCGTGTGTGTGTGTGTGTGTGTACAGTACAGTACATGGGTGGATGTATGTTTATATGTATGAGTGCTGTGCACATGTGTGTTTTTACATCGGTGTGTGTCTTATTTTTTTTACATGGTTATGTGCTGATTGTGTGTGTGTTGTATTTTTTTCATGGTTATGTGCTGTGTGTGTTGTAGTCTGTGCTGGCTCCTCTAGAGGCCCTGGAGGAGGGGGGGATAGAGGGGGCAGCCGAGCTGCAGGAAGCCTGCCAGGAGGTGTCCAGGCTGGGGGAGGAGGCAAGGAGGGCCCTGGAGGAGAACGACAGGTATGGAGGCCAGCTCCAGAACCCAGAATCTAAACGACGTACAGGGGGAATTTGAACCTGCGCCCTCTGTAGTTGAATGTTCTACCTCTGAGCTACACCTGTCACTTTTGTCCTCACAGAGTCAGGGAGGAGTTCCAGCGCTCTCGTTATGGATTCATGGGGACACCAGAGGGCAAAGGTCAGTCAGACCACTCTCAGACCAGAAGCTCTTCCTCCCTTCCTCCTTCCCTGTCTCCCTCCCACCTCCCTGCCTCCTCCCTGCCTCCTCCCTGCCTCCTGCCTGCCTCCCTACCTGCCTCCCTACTAGTCTGTCTGTCTCTCCAGGGGGTGGCAGGAGGGTGGAGCCTGCGACGCCGCAGGCCGAGGCGTGCGTCGGTCCCCTGGACCGCGTGCAGCCCCACAGGCGGCAGGTCTGGGACACGTGGCAGGAGGTGCAGCAGCTGGAGACGGAGATCAGGGACACCATGGTGTCCACCATCACCACCAGCGCCATCGAGAGGTGCATCAGAGACACCAAGGTGAGGCGGAACCCTGCTGCTGCATGTACATGGGTGTAGGTGTGGGTGTGTGTGTACATGTGGGTGGGTGTGTGTACACGTGGGTGTGTGTGTACACGTGGGTATGTGTGTACACACACACAGCCCCAAACCCATTCAATCAGCTGCTAGATCTGGATCAGTCAGCCAGTCTGCTGCTGGGTGGAGAGCGTGTGTGTGTGTGTGTGCGTGACGTTTGTGTGTCCCTCCCAGGCAGAGATCATGAGACTGCTGGCCTCCAGTGATCGCTACAGGACCACCAACAAGGCAAGGGCTTCCTGCTGCACCTGTCTGTCCTGTTATTACACTGGATCTCCAAAACCTGGGTCATAAAACAGTACAACACAGCTGTGTTGACACAGTAAAAACAAGTGATCATCACTAGTTTTCTAACTGCATAGTTTGCAATTACTGCACAAAAATAACGAAAACGTTTCAAATCATTAGCCTTGACACAAGATAAGCCAGTGTTTTGGTAGCTGTGAGACCCTGTCTATAGAACCTCTACCGTCTCCTCTGCCTGTCCATCCTCAGGAGCTGGAGGGACACATCTCCATGGTGATGACCCAAGCAGGAGTGAGCCAGGACGAGACAGCGTAAGCGTGGCAACACAGCTGCTCTGAGGGGGTACAGGCCGCTGTTACAAAGTCACAGTGCTGTGCACACAGTGTTGGGGCTTAAGGAGAGGATGGATGTTGTTGCTATGGTCACAGTGTTGGGGTTTAAGAAGAGAATGGTTGTTGTTGCTATGGTCACAGTGTTGGGGCTTAAGGAGAGGATGGGTGTTGTTGCTATGGTCACAGTGTTGGGGCTTAAGGAGAGGAGGGTGTTGTTGCAATGGACGCACTGTTGGGACTTAAGGAGAGGATGGGTGATATTGCTATGATCACAGTGTTGGGGCTTAAGGAGAGGAGGGGTGTTGTTACTATGGTCATCCTGTCAGGGTGTGAATCAGTCTGACCTCTGTTGCTATGGCTACCATGTGTCTATTTGCAGGCGGGTGTGTGACCAGATCTGGAACTCTCTTAGGAATGATGAGGAATAGAACCCCAACAGTAAGAGAACCCCAAACATATCACAGTAGAACCCTACAGTACCTCTTGAAGAACTCCAGCTATAGAACACCATTATTGATAGAACCCTACAGTACCCATTTGAAAACCTATTCAATAACAGGACCACAAAAAGTAAAATATCCCCTAAAAAGGTAATGAAACAGTAGTACGGGAACCTCACTAGAACCCCAGCGAGAGAACCTGACCCAAACTTGTGTCTTTCTCTGAACAGAACCTTCTGGGCTGATCTCTACCGGGTTCTCCTGAGGAACCTCCTGACATCACAGAAGGCTCCAACATTCACAGCAAGATGTCGTTTCTGGGTACTTCTATCATATCATTAAACATTAAAGCGACCTGGTTGGCTGTGAGTACTGGGATGAATATGTACCATCTTGTCTTGATAGAGCAGTGATTAGAGCATTTGACTGCAGATCATGAGGTAGCAGATTGTAATCTGCCTTTGTACATAATTTTGGATTAAACAGTCTGCTAAATAAACACATTATTATTATTGATGATGTTTTAAAATGACAACTTGCCACACAAGTGCAACTCAGGCCAACACCAACTCAATGACCCCCCCCTCAGTGTGCAGTACCAGAAGCCCCCTGCTCCAGACTTTACTCTGCAACATCACCACCTCACAAGGACAGCTTGTTCAGGTCCACAACATGTGGCACACATAGCTATCCACCCCCTCTCATAAACAGCCACTAGAACAACTCCCATAAAGTCTCCAACTGACACAGCTTTATCAGGTCAGTTGACTAAATTGGGTGTTTCTCTATTAAAGCATGATAGGATAAATCCATTTTTGTTATCTTTCGTAGCATAACTGGTTATCAGCATTATTAAAGGCACAGTGTTACTTCACGTGAACAGTTTTAAGTTGTATTAATTTTGTAGATGCTTTTACCCTAAAGGACAGTTTGTTCTCATGGAAGGTTTCTAGGTTTCTAGACTTGGTGGTGTCTGTGTTCAGTCTTGTACAACCCAGTGTTTGTGTCAGTGACTGATACTGAGCAACACTACAGCCAACAAGTCACCCTGATAGGGAACCCAGAGATAAATAAACAGATACGCTGTTATCCGTCTGTCACCAGCTGTACCCTCCTTCTGACACCAGGGAGCAGCAGAGGTGTATCATAAAGCCACATTACGTAATCCTGGATCGACTGCAGTCAATACCCTATAGGAACGTTGTAAGGAAGCTTAATTAATTTGATGAATGATTAATGTATGCAGAAGGATGTTTTCACAGCTCAGGAGGACATTTTAACTGCAGTGCCTTGCCTGGGGTAGTTTAATTAGAAGACACAGCAACTGCGAGATATCTTTGATTGGTCCAATCAAGTCTCTGTTTGCACTGATACAATCCAATACAACACAGTGACAGAGATCAAACTAGACATTTCCCTCCCATTAACACAAGTTCGGTCAGCGTAGTGTGATCTGATCTCTTTAGAAAGCCAAGCGGAACTAGAACACTGATTAAATTAGTCTGTGATGACAGAGGAGAATTACTGATTGAGAGAAGAGGGGAGGTTGAACAAGGAGATAGAGAGAGAGAGAGAGGGGAGAGGAGCAGGGTGAGAGAAGAGGACTCGTTCAGGGAGATATCTGGTGACCTTTACACCCAGCTGAAGGCTGTGCCTCGCTGTCTGCCCAGGCTAATCACAGGTCAAAGTCCCGTGTCCCCGATCCTGTATGAACACAGTGTGTTCATACAGTTCTCTGCTCAGTGTCAGAGGTTCTCCCTTTCTGTCAGCAACTCCTCCTCCATTACCCACGCTGCCATCTCCTTCTCATCTGCGACCCCTCCGCGCCACCATGTTGTCTCTCCGGACACTGGTTCTCCTGCTGCTCAGCCTCTCGCTGGGGATGACAGCCACCCTGGGTCTCTACAGGACCTCTTCCAGCGAGGACACCCCAGATCCCCCGGCTCTTGTCCTGGACCCGACTCCGGTTGACCCCCTGGAGGTGGAGGGGGTGATGGAGGACGACCCCCCCGTAGCAGAGCCGACAGTGGGCCAGGAGACAGACGGTCTGGAGGAGTCTGCTGGGGGGAACTCACCGGTCGACCCTCAAACAGTCCCAAACGAGCCTGCAGCAGACAGCCCGGCCACTGACAGCCCATTGGACGAGGAGCCCGATGCTGACAGTCCATTGGTTGAGGATCTAATTGAAGACATCCCTGCATCTGATGCTGCTGATTCCACTGTGGCTGATCAGCCCGTTGCTGACAGCCCATTGGTTGAAGACAGTCCTGCAGGGAACGCCGCTGCAGACATCCCTGCCCCGGAGCTCCTGGCTGAGGAGGCGCTGGGCCACGAGACCCCAGGCCAGGAGGCCCCCATCCAGGGGAGCCCTGCTGAAGACGCCCCAGTGGAGGAGCCTGCTGCTGGGGAAGGCTTGGCCGTGGAGGCCCCTGTGGCTGACACCCAGGATTACCCGATAGAGGGCCTCCTGGAGGCCCTGGAGCAGCTGGAGCATCTGGAGGAGCTGGCCCCGTCCATGCACCTGCCCATGGTGGAGGAGTCTTCCTGGGGCCTGGGCTCCATCAGAAACAGCTTCCAGGCCGTCAACGGCTACTTTGACTCCCTGGTGGAGATGGTGGGGGGGCGCGACGGTGTGTGCCAGTACCGCTGCCGACACGGTAAGACCTGAGTGTGTGTGTGTGACTGAGTGTGTGGCTGGGTGACTGTAGCCAAGAGTGTGTATCTGTATGACTGTAGTTATGAGTGTATGTGTGTGACCGTAGTTATGAGTGTATGTGTGTGACCGTAGTTATGAGTGTATGTGTGTGACTGTAGTTATGAGTGTATGTGTGTGACTGTAGTTATGAGTGTGTATCTGTATGACTGTAGGTATGAGTGTGTATCTGTGTGACTGTAGGTATGAGTGTATGTGTGTCGGGAGTCAGGTGGCTGAGCGGTGAGGGAGTCGGGCTAGTAATCTGAAGGTTGCCAGTTCGATTCCCAGCCGTGCCAAAATGACGTTGTGTCCTTGGGCAAGGCACTTCACCCTACTTGCCTCGGGGGGGAATGTCCCTGTACTTACTGTAAGTCGCTCTGGATAAGAGCGTCTGCTAAATGATTAAATGTAAATGTAAATGTAAAATGTGTGTGACTGTAGGAATGAGTGTATGTGTGTGACTGTAGTTATGAGTGTATGTGTGTGACTGTAGTTATGAGTGTATGTGTGTGACTGTAGGAATGAGTGTGTATCTGTATGACTGTAGCTATGACTGCGTATCTGTGTGACTGTAGCTTTAAGTGTGAGTGTGTGTGCCTTAATGCAGCAGCCCGGGTTCGATTCCAGCTCGGGACATTTCTGCATGTCCTCCCCTCTGACCTACCATTCCTGTCTATACCTAAATGTCTCTGTCCAACAAAGGGAAAACATTTATCATAAAAGAAATGTGGGAATGTAGCTCTCTGTGTACCAGACAGAAATATAGCTGTCTGTGATCCAGCACCCAAGATCATGTTTGAGGTCATACATAAAGCCTCACTTAGCGTGTCGCCCCCACAGCTACTTACACACATCCACACGTCATACCTCAACCGTCTCTCTCTGTCAAAAAAAACGCACAGACTGTCTTTCATATCTGTGTGAACTATCTGTTGATAACGAACTAAGCCCTAACAGAAGTGATGATCTGTGCCCTGGACTGTGGTGTGGGATGTACAGTACAAGCATCCATCCTCCCCCAGGCTCTTATCAGACAGATAGCTGAGTGGACAAGCTGTCCTCTGCTGTTACACAAGGCAGATAGAGAACCCATAGGTCACCTGCTGGAGATGCAGGATGCACAGACCAGGGGTCTCATTTATAAAACTGTGCGTAGGATTCTTACTAAAAGTGTACGTACCCCCAAAAGCCTAAAATGGCACACCTGTAAGCAATGTTCCCTTTATAAATCACAGATTACCCACAAGTGTGCGTACATGAATCAGCATTTTACCCCACCCTGAACACGCCCATTTTTAACCATAAATGGTCAATGCAAAGCACCTCGTGAATGCTAATCCAGTATATAATGACCCTGGCATGCAATTGTTCTTTACGGTGAATCATGGCGCATGACAACTTCTCAGACACTGTAGCCTATTGGCGGAGGCCCGAAAACCACATTATTTGGTGGCCGGTGGATCACCAATAAAAAAAAACAGTGCGAGTGGCGTCAATTTAGAGTGTAGCGATTGCGCGGGAGCTTAACGACTGTATTTCCAGTTTTTGACATATGATGATAAATGCACAGTATTAAAGAAATATATTTAGTTATACAATGTGTTCTGCAGTTATCTAAAGGTAGGATATGTGATGTTATCCTCCATGCAGTCGGGCATCTCCCCCTCCTACACTCCCGTAGTAGACAATCTGATGGTGAGACAGACAGCGCTGAATTTTGATTTAAAATTTGAGTTGGATTGTACAAGGTGTTTATGGAACAATTATCACTCAGTACAAGCGCAAATAAGACTGCTGGATTTAATCTTCATGATAATGTTGAAATCGAGTGAAAAAAACGTGTGTGAGGAAAACAAAATATATAAATATTATGAGTAATCGTTCTTCCCACATTTACTTTCTGCAGTCTGATTACAGTACGGTCATCTGCGTCGCCAATTCCAACTGTTTCTAAAATGTGCGTAGGCCTACGGATGGGTCAGAGTTTGCGTGGAGGACGTTCTCCCGTCAAGTTTGTTTTTTATAAATCACAACCTTTGCGTGGAAAGTGGCGTACGCACATTTTCAGCCCCGTTTTGGGCGTACGCAAGCTTTATAAATGAGACCCCTGGGGCTTACATAAACACCTACAGACAGGTAGTTCCCCAGGCTACAATGCAACCCAAGTCAGCTTGTAGGTTCACTATCTGGTGTCACAATCACCAGGTAGCCAAAACTAGCTTCTCACTAGTACCAGGTAACCATACTTGCACCAGGTAACCAGAACTAGCTTCACACTTGCACCAGGTAACCAAAACCCAGACAATGTAACTACTGCACTACCTCAGAAAAGAGGCCAGGCAGCTGTCCCGCTACGATGACTACCGTCATCAGCAAATAAACTAGGGCATGCTGGATTTGTCTCACCCACTGTAACGAAACCAACGGATGAGTCCTGTAGGTGCCAGCTGGGACACAAATCAAACAGCCCTCAGTTCCTTTCATGTGCCGTGATGTAGCTCTGAGACAGTTTCAGGACTGACCCTGCGATCAACACATAAAGGATGAGACACAACAACTGATTACCCAGGAGCCTTTGCGTATTTTGAAGTTAACTGACACAGGCCAAGGTTTGGCTAACTAAAATGCTGTTATGGTGGATGCTCTAATGAGCAGCAGTTAGCCACCGTTAGTTTTTAGCCAAATGCGCGTTCTGTTGAGTCACAGCTTCTCTCGTGAAATAAGAACTTCCTTGGTTTCAACGTTGATGCATTCAACCTAGACCTGACCACCAGTTCTGACCTCTGACCTGACCCCTTCTGCCCTGACCCCTGACCCCCTCTTCCATGACCCCCTCTACCCTCACCCCTGACCTGACCCCCCCCTTGACCTCTGTGGTTGCTCCTCCCTCCCCAGGTAAAGAGCCTGTCCCCCGGCCAGGCTACCAGATCCCTGAGCCCAACGGCTGCAGCAACTCCATACTGGGCTTCCAGGTAGCGGACACCGTATGTGGCTTACTAACTACCACCACTGTGCACACCATGGCGAATGACTTAACTACCAAGTGTGTGTGTGTTGGTGTGTGTGTGTAAGTTTGTTGTTGTATGTGTGTGTGTGTGTGTGTGTGTGTGTGTGTGTGTGTGTGTGTGTGTGTGTGATTTTGTGTTGGTTTGTGTGCATGTGTGTGTGTGTGTTTTTTTGCTGATGTGTGTGCATGCATGCATGTGTTTTTGTATTGGTGTGTGTACGTGTGTGTGTGTACTTTTGTATTGGAGTATGTGCTTGTGTGTGTGTGTGTGTGTGTGTGGGGGTATTAAAGTGTCCCGTGTCCCTGCCAGCTGGACCTGGGCATCCCTGCCATGACGCGCTGCTGTGACCAGCTGGACTCCTGCTACGACTCCTGCGGCTCCAGCAAGGACCACTGCGACTCCAAGTTCCGCTGGTGCGTCCACGCCATCTGCACCGACCTGAAGAGGAGCCTGGGCTTTGTGTCCAAGGTCCAGGGTGAGAACACACACTCCAACAGGAGAACACACACACACACTCCAACAGGAGAACACACACACACTCCAACAGGAGAACACACACACACTCCAACAGGAGAACACACACACACTACAACAGGAGAACACACACACACTCCAACAGGAGAACACACACACACACTCCAACAGGAGAACACACACACTCCAACAGGAGAACACACACACACTCCAACAGGAGAACACACACACACACTCTCAAGTAGAACACACACACACTCCAACAGGAGAACACACACACACACTCCAACAGGAGAACACACACACTCCAACAGGAGAACACACACACACTCCAACAGGAGAACACACAAACACACTCTCAAGTAGAACACACACACACTACAACAGGAGAACACACACACACACTCTCAAGTAGAACACACACACACTCCAACAGGAGAACACACACACTCCAACAGGAGAACACACACACACACTCTCAAGTAGAACACACACACACTACAACAGGAGAACACACACACACACTCTCAAGTAGAACACACACACACTACAACAGGAGAACACACACACACTCTCAAGTAGAACACACACACACACTCCAACAGGAGAACACACACACACACACACTCTCAAGTAGAACACACACACACTCCAACAGGAGAACACACACACACTCTCAAGTAGAACACACACACACACTCCAGCAGGAGAACACACATTTGATGTATATCCTTGCCTTGATCTGTTTTCTGAATGTCTCCCTCTCCCCTCATTCCCCCTCCTCTCCCAGCATGTGAGTCGATGGCAGATGCCCTGCACAACACGGTCGGGTCCCTGGGCTGCAGGTCGTACATGAGCAGCCAGAGGGAGGCCTGCTACTGCGAGGAAGAGGAGAAGGAAGAGCTCTAGAACACCTGCTGGGACTGCAGCAGTGTGAGGGTGTGTGTGAGGGTGTGAGGGTGTGTGTGTGTGTGTGAGGGTGTGTGTGTGTGTGTGTGTGTGTGTATGAGGATGGCTCTCTCACTGGACTACATACCATACAAGACCGTGATTATTACATGTTATTGTAGAGAACGTTATCAACAATGTTTAAAATCATTATCTGGGAAACTGTGACAGTGTAGTACACAGCATATTCTATTCTTATGTTCAAGTTGTCTCTCGTGGTGTTTCCTGTCTCTGCCTCAGAGACCAGTAGGGGGCAGGGCTGCAGCTCCACTGAACCTGACACTCACCATTCACATATGCTGCTTAGTACTTGGGCTGAACTTGATTTGTCTCACCCACTGGAATGAAAGCAAGGAACTAGTCACATAAGTGCCAACTGTGAGGCACATCAAATGCACCTCAGGTACATCTGAATGTCTGGCCAGCATGGTGCTCTGATAGAGGCTGAGCAGCCTCTGGTTAGAATGGAGAACCTTCTGAAACATAACATTAGTGTCCATGGCGACGTGGGCGGAACAGCGTGGGTGGGGCGGCCTGGGCGGAGTGGAGGGGGGGCTAGGGGTTTTCTCAAAAGCCCTGAATCTTTATGGGTTGTCATTTTCGGGAAATATGACAATATGAGTCCAACGTAATGTGTATATTACATAAAGCTCAAAAAACAATTTTGCAATCAAATTAATGCAACAAAAAAATCAATGCGCGCTCGCATGACATGTGGAGGTTCCTATCTGAACTCACATTAAACCTTGACCAGGTGCTAGGTTGGGGCTAAGCCCCGAATGTTGACGTCTGGCTCCGCCCCTGATCCTTGGTACTGTGTTACATAAATGACTACTGTGTGATGGTGTTTACACACACAGACAAGCTCTCACACACACACACACAGGGTAGTGTAACAAAGTGAGAAGCATGTACTTCATATGCACTTGGACGGTGCAACAGCCTGTAATTACACTCTCTTCTCAAATATGTGCTGCCGAGCACCACTCTCTGTGTGTGTGTGTGTGTGTGTGTGTGTGTGTGTGTGTGTTGTAAGTTTATATTAAGGCTCTCTCCAATACATTGTGTACTTTTAGACTGTTCCTCAACGTTATTACCCACCACCTCATTATAGATCAGGTTTCAATCCAGTTTTTAGTTTGTCAGCTGATAATTATAATTCAATGTTTGTGTTATTTTCTATGAATAAATGTATGACTATTTACAGTCCCTGATATACGATGGCCAGGCATTTTAGGCATAAAGTTGATCAATTTCTCCATTGAGTTTATTAAAGTACTTACCTACCTCCCAACATCATACAGCAAGAGGCCGTCATCATTTGTAGTTAATCAAAACCAATTTTATTTATTTCTTTGTTCATTATTATTATTACATTTTTAATATGAAATATTTTGAACACAGTATTAAAGTTGAAATAAGTACATTGAATGGAAAAAAGTTAATAGTGTTGACTATATTTCTGGATGCTCTACTTTGTATGAACACATACCGTCAGTCAGAGTGGAGAGACAGTTTAATATTTGTGTATGTGTGTGCGGGAGACACTGTGTAGGTGTGTAAATGTGTGTGTGAGTGTGTTGGTGTGTGTTTGTGTGATTCCAGCCAGTACACAAAAAAGAATGTCAGCCATCAGTGCACTTACAAGGCAGCAAGGTGTGCCTGAAGACAATCTCTCCTGACATCAGCAGTCTCCACGTGACTGGCAGCTACGCCGGTTTCACAGGACGGTCACAGCAGCTGTGTATGTTTGAGTCTGTGTGTGTGTGTGTGTGTGAGAGTGAGTGAATGTTTGTATATAAGAGCGTGCTTGTGTGTGGGTGTGTGTGAGAGAGAGAGAGCATTACAGTAGGTGCTAGTGAAACCATCTTTGATGCATGAACATAGATGTACTGACTAATATAGAAGTAAAATAAAACTAGAATATCAGCTGTGTATGTGTGCATGAGTGTGTGTGTGTGTGTGTGAATGAGTGTTGTGTGTGTGTGTGTGTGTGTGTGTGTGTGTGCATAAGTATATACAGTATGTGCATGAGTGCGTGTGTGTGTGTGTTTGGACTGAGCTTCAAAGTTCAGTGTAGGGGTCACGGCTCAGCCAGGATGAAGATTGGGCCTCCAGTCAGCAGGTGATGGTTCAGATGGTCCTGGTGCTGGTCCTGGTCCTGGTGCTGGTCCTGGTCCTGGTGCTGGTCCTGGTCAGACAGTTCACGGCGTGTTCGGCCCCGACATCCCTGAGAACAACGGGAATCTCCTGCACCACACACCAACACTCTGCAGTGCAGGAACACTTCCTGTCAACACACACAGGCACACACACACATATACACACACAGGTTCAGAAGGACTGAGAAAATGCTTCCTTTACACAAGCAGATGCAACACCATGTCTGTAGAAACGCTGATACAAAGGTCATACCCTGCAATACAAACACGCACACACCAGCTGGCTCTCAGCATGGCTGTCTTACTCACTCGGTTGTCCTTGCCAACAAACTTGAAGACAGGGACCTGGTAGTGTTTGGAGAGTTGGTCTTTAGAGGAGAACTGCCTGACTGTCTCATCTGAGATACAACTGTGGGGGGAAGAGAGAGAAAGAGAGAGAGGTAGAGAGGAGAGGAGGGGGAGAGAGAGAGAGGGAGGTGGAGAGGAGAGGTGGAGAGGAGAGGAGAGGAGGGGGGGATAGAGAGGTGGAGAGGAGAGTAGGAGGGGGAGAGAGAGGGAGAGGAGGGAGGAGAGAGAGCGAGGTGGAGAGGAGGGGGGAGAGAGAGAGAGGTGGAGAGGAGAGGAGGGGGGGGGAGATGGAGAGGAGAGGAGGGGGGAAAGAGAGGGATGTGGAGAGGAGAGGAGGGGGGAGAGAGAGGGAGAGAAGAGAGGAGGGCGGAGAGAGAGGGAGGTGGAGAGGAGGGGGGGGGGGAGAGAGAGGTGGAGGGAAAACGTGAAAGGGGGCAGAGAGAGAGAGAGAGGTGGAGATGAGAGGAGGTGGGGTAAGGAGGGAGTGAGAGGTGGAGAGGAGAGGAGGAGGAAGATGAGAGTGGAGGAGAGGAAACAGGCAAAGGAGATACCAGTGTGAGGAGTGTTAGTTATCCAATTAATCAATATTTCAACACAAGACCTATTGATCCATAAAGGTCTCTAACATGCTGCTTCGCCAGTACGGACCTGTCTCCAGTTCTTCACACGGACATGGTCTTGTCTGCTGGTGCAGAGACCTTGCTCCTAACCCTCTGTCGGTGCAGAGACCTTGCTCCTAACCCTCTGTCGGTGCAGAGACCTTGCTCCTAACCCTCTGTCGGTGCAGAGACCTTGCTCATAACCCTCTGCGCTCAACATCTAGGACCTCACTGGAACACCGTGTTTTAAACGTGGTGTTTTTCCTACAGCAGATCAGTGGTTGGATTTCTTCAGCTAAACCTTCCCTTATCCTCCTCCCTTCTCTTCATCTCTGTCCTGCCCTGGATGAGGTACTGGGGCCACTGAAGCTTATGGAAAGCTTTAATGAAGCGAGATTAAAAGTTTAAGACACTGTGAAAATGAAAAGTGGTGGTACATAGTTCATTCAAAGTTAAAATAGAGAGGGTAAAATTGACCAGAACAGAGAACCAAGTACGGAACCGGAGTACAAAGTAGCTAGAGGGCCCAGAAACCCTAGCAGCGCCCCTCAGATTCTACTATGTTCCACAGGTTTGACCATATTCTGCAGGTCATATCATGTTCTACCGTGTTCTGCATGCTTCTACCATGTTTCGCATGTTCTACCATGTTCCGCATGTTCTACCACATTCCGCCCTGTTCCGCAGGTTCTAGCTGGTTCTACCTACCCGTCCTTGATGAGGTAGTACTTGAGGGCCTGCTCAGGCCTTGGGGCTGGGCGTGGCGAAGCAGCTCTCCACCAGAGCGGCCAGTCCCTCCAGCCTCTCCCTCGGTTCCACCCCGAAGAACAGCGAGTCGTGGAGACGCAGCTGGGGCGGCGCACGGTACGGCTCGGAGAACTCTGCGTTCTTGAAGAGCTCCAGGGAGAAGGGGAACACACCCTCGCTGTGGCCCTCCAGCTCCAGGACGTTGCCGCGGAGGCTGGCCTGGTAGCCGTCGGAGACGTCGTACTCGCGGGGGAACTCGCAGGTGACGGGGAGGAGGAGCTTGGAGGTGCGGATGATCATGTCCAGGCTGCTTCCTGGGCTGGACTTGGGCAGGCCCGTCACCAGGTTGGTGCCCACGATCCTGTCCTCCGTCACCTGGGCACCAAACACACACACTCAGGGAGACACTCTCACACATACACATATACACACACACTCAGGGAGACACTCTCACACACACACATATACACACACACTCAGGGAGACACTCTCACACACACACATATACACACACACTCAGGGAGACACTCTCACACATACACATATACACACACACTCAGGGAGACATTCTCACACACACATATACACACACACTCAGGGAGACACTCTCACACACACATATACACACACACTCAGGGAGACACTCTCACACATACACATATACACACACACTCAGGGAGACACTCTCACACATACACATATACACACACACTCAGGGAGACACTCTCACACACACATATACACACACACTCAGGGAGACACTCTCACACATACACATATACACACACACTCAGGGAGACACTCTCACACACACACATATACACACACACTCAGCGAGACACTCTCACACATACACATATACACACACACTCAGGGAGACACTCTCACACATACACATATACACACACACTCAGCGAGACACTCTCACACACACACATATACACACACACTCAGCGAGACACTCTCACACATACACATATACACACACACTCAGCGAGACACTCTCACACACACACATATACACACACACTCAGGGAGACACTCTCACACATACACATGTACACACACAGTCAGCGAGACACTCTCACACACATACACACATATACACACACACACATATACACACACACTCAGGGAGACTCTCTCACACACATACACACATATACACACATGGACACACCCAGGGGAACACTCTTAGACACTCTCACACACATAATCTCCCGTGGACATGTATGTTCAAGGTTGACAGTTCCTGTCCTACAGCAGGTGTCAGATTGAGGCTGCAGGTCTACAGTAACAGATTAAGGCTGCATGTCTACAGTAACAGATTAAGGCTGCAGGTCTACAGTAACAGATTAAGGCTGCATGTCTACAGTAACAGATTAAGGCTGCAGGTCTACAGTAACAGATTAAGGCTGCAGGTCTACAGTAACAGATCAGATTAAGGCTGCATGTCTACAGTAACAGACCTTCACTGTGGTGCCGCAGGTCTTCAGGCTGAAACTCAGGTTGATGTGTGTCCCGTTGGACACGCCCTTACATGAGGAGTTAGCCAATGAGAGCTCGAGTCCGCCCACCAGGTCCTTGGGAACCGACACCTCGATGGAACCCGGGCCACACTGAACCGGAACTGAATCCCAGAAACATCAATACGTTTCTCTCTTTCTCTCTCTAATCTCTCCAACAAACACACAATATCTCTCTCTCTCTCTCTCTCTCTCTCTCTCTCTCTCTCTCTCTCTCTCTCTCTCTCTCACCCTGGCAGGTGCGTTTGTCCTGGCCCAGCTCCAGGCCACGGGGACAGGAGCACTGGTATGTCTCCTGCATCGCAACGCAGCCATGGCTACAGCCCCCGTTGTTGTTATGACAACCTGCAATCTCTTTCAAGGTGATGGAGAGGGGAGGAAGATTGAGAGATGAAGAAGGGAGGTGGAGAAAGAGAGGAAGGGCGAGGGGAAAGAGAGGAAGGAAGTACAGAGAGAGGAAGGAGAGGGAGATAAACAGTGGGGGGATGATGATGGTGGTGATGATGATGATGGTGGTGATGATGATGATGATGGTGGTGATGATGATGATGGTGGTGATGATGAGGGTGGGAAAGATGATAATGTTGATGATGATGATGATGATGAGGATGGTAATGATGAAGATAATGATGATGAGGGTGGTGGTGATGATGATGATGATGAGGATGGTGATGATGAGGATGGTGGTGATGATGAGGGTGGGAAAGATGATAATGTTGATGATGATGATGATGATGAGGATGGTAATGATGAAGATAATGATGATGAGGGTGGTGGTGATGATGATGATGATGAGGATGGTGATGATGATAATGATGATGAGGATGATGATGATGATGAGGGTGGTGGTGATGATGAGGATGGTGATGATGAGGGTGGTGGTGATGATGATGATGATGAGGATGGTGATGATGATGATGATAATGATGATGATGATGATGATAATGATGAGGGTGGTGGTGATGATGATGGTAATGATGATGAGGATGGTGATGATGATGAGGGTGGTGGTGATGATGAGGATGGTGATGATGAGGATGGTGATGATGAAGATAATGATGATGAGGGTGGTGGTGATGATGATGATGAGGATGGTGATGATGATGATGATGATGATGATGATGATGATGATGATAATGATGATGAGGATGGTGATAATGATGAGGGTGGTGGTGATGATGATGGTAATGATGATGAGGATGGTGATGATGATGAGGGTGGTGGTGATGATGAGGATGGTGATGATGATGATGATGAGGGTGGTGGTGATGATGAGGATGGTGATGGTGATGATGATGGTGGTGGTGATGAAGGACCTGTACCTTTGCAGTTGTGTCCGTCCTGGTCCAGGACTCGGCCTGGCCCACACTTGCAGCTCCGGGACCCCTTGGTGTTCACACACACCTCCGCACATCCCCCGTTCCCTCGCTCACACTCGTTCACATCTGGAGGGAGGGAGGGAGGGGGAGAGGGAGGGAGGGATGAAGGGAGGGAGGGATGAAAGGAGGGAGGGAGGGATAGATGGAGGGATGGAGCGTTGGGGTGGACAGACGGCAGTAAGTAAAGTAGACAGTAGTTACAGAGCAAGTCGTTTTTCAGACTGACAGTCCTCCAAGCCCCCCTCTTCCTCTGAGGTAATGACTCAGCAAATACAGAGAGCAGGCAATCTCTATCTTTCTGTCTCTTCCCCTCTCCATGCCCTTCCCCCTTCCTCTGCTTTATTCACCATCCCTCACATCCCTCCTCCTCTCTCTTTTTCTCTCCCTTCCTTGCCCCTCTTCAACCCCCACTCCTCCCTCTCCTCCTCCAGCCCTCCTCCTCCCCCCATTCTCCTCCTCCCCCTCCTCCCTCCTGCTCCCCTCTCCTCCCTAAGCCCTCCCCCAGCCCCCCCCCCCTCCTCCCCTCTCCTCCCCAAGCCCTCCTCACCCCCTTCTCCTCTTCCCCCTCCTCCCTCCTCCTCCCATCTCCACCTCCCCCCCCCCCCCTCACCCAGGCAGGTCTGTCGGTCTGGTCCCAGGACTGTCCCAGCAGCACACCTGCAGTCATATTCTGGACAATGCGGACCAGTGCACTCCACCTCATCACAGATGTCATAGAAGTCTGCAGATAGACCGACAGACAGACAGACACATGGTCAGACACATGGTCATCCAGTCATCCAGTCAGCCAGTCATGCATTCAGCCAGTCATCCAGGGTTAGTTAGGGTCAGGGTTAGATTGGGTCACAGGGTTAGTTAGGGTCAGGGTTAGAGTTCCTCACGGCCACAGTAGACGTGGAAGCAGACTGAGGGCCGGGGCAGCCGGTAGACGTAGTAACCGCCCCCGCACGCCTTCACGTCCGCGCTGCCGTTCCACCGGCAGCAGTCGTCGTTGAAGCTGGCACAGACGGGCAGTGTGATGATGCCATCCTGGGGCTGAGGGTGCGTGCCGTTCAGCCAGATGGGCGCGTGGGTCCCGCAGTGGTTCTCCTGGATGCAGAATGTGGGCATGGCGTCGCCGGCCATGCCGGTGAAGCGGTACCACTCCCCGGACAGGAGGCTGTCGCACAGGGGCACGCCCCCAGAGGAGTGGTTGACATGGTAGTCCGTGTTCCTCCAGGGCTCGTTCAGACTGATGTAGGCCGAACACGGGTCCAAGACTGGGAGGAAGATAAAGTAGGGTTGATGGGAGAGAGGGGGGAGGAGGAGTGAGGGTGGGGGTGGAGGGAGAGAAGAAGGAAGAGTAACGTTAGCATCACTACACTTCAGAGCTGCACCTCCCCATGTGGCCTTCTCCGCTCCTCAGCTGCATTGATCTGTGTCACCTAGCATCACTCTACTGATCACTCGTTAGACCGGCTGATTGGAGACGAGCCTCTCTCTCCAGGGTCAGTCTAGCAGCAGGCCTGTCCAGAAACAGTGCTGTCAGGTCCAGCCAGTCGTCTCTCCAGGCCCCAGTGGAGCAGAGACAGGAGAGTCAGTGAGGGAGACAAACTAACGTGCTGCTGACGATAATCAATAGCCTCTTCAATTAGCCCTTTTTCCTCCTTTATCTCTCTCTTCATCTCTTCTCGCTCACTCTATGTTCCCACACCTGTCTCCTCTCCTGCTCATTTCTATTCTCTCTCTCCGGATAACTCTTTTCTCTCTGAATCTTTTCCTCCACTCTTTCTCAGTGTATTTCAGAATGAAACGATAGAGGAGAACAAGTGGAATGGAGGGAAAAATGGAGAGGAGAGATGGGGAGATGGGGAGATGGGGAGAAGGAAAGAGGGAGAGATGGAGAGAAGGAAAGAGGGAGAGATGGAGAAAAGGAAAGAGGGAGAGATGGAGAGAAGGCGAGAGGGAGAGAAGGAAAGTGATTGAGAGGAGAGGAAGAGCTAGACAGCTCGGTAGATATAGAGTTATGTACTGCAGTTAGATAAGTCTATAGTAAAAGAGCAAATATTTACACTCTCAGACACACACAGAGAGGAACCCATCTAATCACTGGTCCAGGCGTGTTCTTTTGGACATTGTAGGGACAAAACAGGAAGAACTTGAGGTCAAGGCTGACCGGAGGAGCAGGTCAGGGACATCACAGTCAACACCGTGTCCCTGAACAAACTGTGTAATTATCTAGCTCTAACACACACAACCTCACCCCTTCACCCCTTCCTCACCGCCTATGTGTGTAATGGACCATCCATCTGACTGGACCCTCAAGACAAGACAGCAGGTCAGGGAGCAGCCCTGCCTGGTGGGGGGAGCACCAGGGTGTTAGTGTGTTCATCTCTGCTACAGGAGACCAACAGGAACTCCACCAGCATGCACCTGGGTTCACACCCATGAGGGGAGGGGAGGGGGAAAGGAGAGGTGAGCAGAAGAGAGGAGAGGAGAGGAGGAGGGGAGGGGAGGGGAGGGGAGGGGAGGGGGAGGGGAGGGGAGGAAGGAAGGGGAAGGAAAGGAAAGGAAAGGAAAGGAAAGGAAAGGAGAGGAGAGGAGGAGGGGAGGGGAGGGGAGGAAAGGAGAGGAGAGGAGAGGAAAGGAGGAGAAGAGAGGAAAGGAGGAAAGGAAAGGAGAGGAAAGGAGAGGAAAGGAGAGGAAAGGAGAGGAAAGGAGGAGAGGAGGAGAGGAGAGGAGGAGAGGAGGAGAGGAGGAGAAGAGGAGGAGAAGAGGAGAGGAGGAAGGGAGAGGAGGAAGGGAAAGGAGGAGAGGAGGAGAGGAGAGGAGGAGAGGAGGAGAGGAGGAGAGGAGGAAGGAAGAGGAGGAAGGGAAAGGAGGAGAGGAGGAGAGGAGAGGAGAGGAGGAGAGGAGGAGAGGAGGAAAGCTGACTCAGTTTCGTTCCCAGCCTTAGCCCTTGAGTCAAGATCTATTGCAGATCAATTCCATAAATAAACACTACCTACTATTTCCCCTGTGTAGGATCTCTCACAATGCTCTTATTGATCAAACAGTCTGTGTTACAATGGAGGACCTCTCAACTCTGACTACAGACCATATATAGGATCAAGCACTTGTTCCATTAATGCTCATCATGCAGAACAATATTAGTCATACAGAACAGCACAACAGTGTTTGGAGATGCGAAGGTATGGAGATACTCACCGACTCCTGCTGTGGTGTCCTGTAGGAAAACAGTTAGCAGAAGAAAAATCATCATGTCCATGTTGTATCTCTCTCTCTGTCTCTCTCTCTGTTTCTCTCTCTGCAGACAACAAGCTCAGGCGAGTATGAGATGTGTGAGTTTGTGTGTGTGCGTGTGTGTGTGTGTAAGGTCTGGTCCATGGAAAGACGGAAGAGCATCTAATATGTTGTCCTTATCTGTAGTTGCAGACTTGGCTAGTGGTTTGGCTGGTGGAGGAATGTGTGTGTGTGTGTGTGTGTAGGAGAACCTACATGTCACCCCGACTGTGTCTGTGTGATGAGTCTAATGACAGCACCATCCTCCAATTGTTCCAGAGAACCATGTTATCCTGAACCAAGCCCAGCTCAGATTACACACACTTCTCCTTCCCCCCCTCACCTCCCCCATCATCCTCCCCACCTCCCCCATCCTCCCATCTCTACCCCCATCCTACCCCTCATCCTCCCCTCATCCTCCCCTCATCCTACCCCTCATCCTCCCCACCTCCCCCATCCTCCCATCTCTACCCCCATCCTACCCCTCATCCTACCCCCATCCTACCCCTCATCCTACCCCCATCCTACCCTCATCCTACCCCCGTCCTACCCCTCATCCTACCCCTCATCCTACCCTCATCCCACCCCTCATCCTACCCCTCATCCTACCCTCATCCTACCCCTCATCCTCCCTCTCCTCTCGACCTCCATCCCTCCACTTCTCCCATCCTCACACTTCTCTTTCCTCCCTCTATCCTTTCCCTGTCCTCCCTTCCTTCTCCTATGTTCTATCCTCTCCTCCTCTTCCTAGATCAAACAACCCATAGGCGCTCTCAATTAATAATCCCTTAAATAGGCCTTCAAAGCAGATGATGACTTCATGGAAGAGCCCTCTGAGGGATGTCTCACACTGTGTCCCAAATCACACTTTTTCTTTTCACTTTTCCCATGTACTGCATCTGCCCTTACAGTGCACACGCGTATTATTATTATTAGTTTATTTGACAGGGACAATGCAGTTAAACATAGCTACAGAGCAAAGTTTGCAGCTGATGTGATGCACATAGAGTTTATAGCAAGAGCTAATTTTCAACTCCCGTATCAGGCAGTATGCTACAATTGGGACATACTACATCATCATCATAACATTGCACCTTGAACTTTGGCCCTCTTGCCCAAACATGTCACAATTCGTAGCACAAAATGTCAATATTGTTGAAATATAGAATGGGCGCTGATGAAAGCATGCTGTCATCAGCGCCCAGAGCCTGGGTGCTGCTGCTCTGTGACGGCTGTGGTTCAGCTGAGGTGAAGCATCTCTGCTGCGCTGCCTGGGAGTCAGAACAGCCAGAAGAGCATACTGCAAAATGTGACTGGATGCAGTACGACATCCTGGTATTATTGGGACGTACTAACTCATATAATAATACGACTTTATTGATATAGCACATTTCATACAAGAATTGCAGCTCAAGGTGCTTTACATAAAATCAATAAAAACAATAATACAAGTAAATAAAGTAATAAAACCCTTCTGAGATCAAATTAGTAAAATGCTTTGGTAAAAAGATAGGTTTTAAGATGAAAATGTCTAGTGTTTTGGGTGTAGTTGACAAAGGCCGCATCACCAATCTTCTTATGACTGCTTCTGGTGACCTCTAATAGGTCTGCATTTTATGATCGCAGTGTTCTAGCTGGTGTGTAGTTAGTAAGAGAGTTAGCAATGTAGCTAGGTCCTTGTCCATTTAGAGCTTTGTATGTGAGGAGAAGGACCTTAAAGTCAATTCTGAAGGTAACAGGGAGCCAGTGTAAAGTAGCTAGGACTGGACTAATGTGTTCTCTCCTTTTAGTTTTGGTTAATAATCTAGCTGCAGAGTTTTGAATGAGCTGTAGTCTTTCAGTGGTTTTCTTGGGAAGATCAGCAAAATGTGCATTACAGTAATCTGCATCATTTTGGTTTATGAATGGTCGTACCTTCGCTATTTTCCTGAGGTGAAAGAAAGCTGTTTTGGTCACTTTATTAATGTGAGAGTTGAAATTTTAATCTGAGTCCAGGATTACACCGAGACTTGTCACCTCTGGTTAAACCAGGGGGTCAAGCCTCCAAGATTCTTAGTTGGCATCTCTCTTTTGGATTTTAGGCCATAGAGCATTTAATTTAATTCAAATCATTTAATTTAAGAAGTTATCATTCATCCATTTGTTTATTTCCGACAAGCAGTTGGTAATGAAATGTATGGCTGTTGACTCGTTGGGTTCAGCGGATATATAGTTGTGTGTCATCTGCATAGCTATGGAAATCTATATTTTGTTCTCTGATTATGTTGCCGAGTGGTAACATATAAAGAGAACAGAGTAATGGACCTAAGCCTAACCCGTAGCAGTTCTCATGTTTCTTAGACATATGGTCTCCTAAACTAACATAAAACTTCCTTCCTCTGATATATGATGTCATCCAGTTTAATACAATGTCCGTGAACCCAATCTTTTCCAGTCTATTGATTAGGATGTCGTGATCAATGGTATCAAATGCTGCACTGAGATCTAACAGGATAAGGATAGAGACTTTATTTGCATCAGAGTTTAGTCTGAGGTCGCTAATTATTTTGGTGAGAGCAGTTTCAGTACTGTGATATTTCCTGAAACCTGACTGAGAGGCTTCCAAGATGTTATTTTCTTCAAGAAAGGAATAATAAATGGAAGGTTTTATATTGGTCTGTAATTTGCAACTATACTTTTATCCAATTTGGGCTTCTTTAATAGGGGCTTTCTATATCTGACATGCTAACTGGTACGGTCCCATCGTCCCAGTCGGAGTTCTGCTCAGCAGGGCAGGAAGGAGTGGACAATGCTGCTATCTGGCACAACGTCGGATCATATCTGAACTCACCGTCCTGTTTACCAGCAGACTGACGTTCAGAACAGCCCTCACACCAGGTCAGCCTGGGCAGGAAGCAGACAGACAGGGAGGAGTGGAGGAGAGGGAGGAGTTAGGGAAGGAGGGAGGAGTTAGGGAAGGGAGGAGAGGGAGGAGTTAGGGAAGGAGGAGTTAGGGAAGGGAGGGAGGAGAGAGGGGAGGGAGGGATGAGAGGAGAGGGGAGGGAGGAGGAAGGGGGGAGAGGGGAGGGAGGGAGGAGGAAGGGATGAAAGGGGAGAGGGGAGAGGGAGGGAAGAGGAATGAGAGGGGCTGTATGCTAATGTATATTTTTAATACTGTACTGTATGTTGTCTTGGGCCAAGACTCACACTTACAAACACACCTCCGCTGTACAATCATCTCCAAAACCTTGGTAAGGATTTTATTGGTAACTGAATTACATTTCTCTTTTATACATATTTCATAAATGATACAGGATTTTACATTTTTCTTTTTTTTGCCAACATTACAGCATCCGATGTCAACGGAAAAAAAGAAAAATAAACTAGGAAAGAGGTCAGAATGAAGAACCAAACCAAGTAAATCCTGTCAGCTGCTTCACTCTCGAAACATCTCCTTGTAGCGCACACAAACAGAATGGAAATTCAAAACAAAACACACGTCCAAAACTTAAATGCGATTGGGGGAGGAGGTGGGGGACATACAAAAAGAGAAGGGATGAGTGGATAGATGGACGGAGTGGAGGTGGAGAGGGTGAGGTGCAGCAGAGATGTTGTTCCTCCGCATGCTGCCAACATACAACAGGCAGCTGGGATGAAAGGTCAGAGGGCATCTCCAACAGGGTCTCTGGACGGAGAAGATGGGGGAGGCACTACCCCTCTTGGGGAGGGGGAGGAAGGAGGGATGGACAGGGGGAAGAGTGGGGGGGTGAGGAAGGAGTGAGGGTGTGGGAACAGTGTAGGATATGAGGTTGTCAAGGTGAGCGGGGTTAAGGGGGATAGGGTGAGGGGGCAGGGGTGAGGGGGCAAGGAGCAGGGGTGAGGGGGCAGGGGTGAGGGGGCAGGGGGTGAGAGGTAAGGGAGGAGGGGTGAGAGGTGAGGGGGCAGGGGTGAGGGGGCAAGGAGCAGGGGTGAGGGGACAGGGGTGAGAGGTGAGGGAGCAGGGGTGAGGGGGCAAGGAGCAGGGGTGAGGGGGCAGGGGTGAGAGGTAAGGGAGGAGGGGTGAGAGGGTGCATTGGGTTGGCTGGGCACTAGCCAGTTTTGGCAGGGCAGATTCTATCGACATGGCAACAAGACCGCCCCTGTCCTTCACAACTAGGAATCTCTACTAACAACGTTCTTTAAATCATCTTTGCAATATTTTGATAAATCATCTTTTTATTTTTACATAATTTCCCATGTAAACAGACATTCATGCAACACCCGCATTATAATAAAGTTCCCTATATTTGATATATTTCATTTAAAAAAGAAAAACTAAGAAAAACAACTCAAAGAAGAAGGCAACAGAAAAAGGCAATAAAAGGTGTATGATATGACAGGAAGTCTCATGCAGAGACAGACAGGAAGAAGGAAGTAGGATGAGGAGACATGGCGAACCTAGACTCAGACTGCAGACATCTCCAAGGAAACCCCAGCACTATCCTTACTGTGTGTCAGTGTGTGTGTGTGCTTATCTGCAAACACAGCCTTTTGTGGAGCAGAGGGATTTAAAGCTATTGATTGTTTGAGTTGGGGTCAAAGGTGACGTAGATTTATACCCACATCGATCCAGAGCGATTAAGGAGAAAGGATTCATGAAGGTGCTGATCTACACCTTTATGCTTACTCACTCTCTCTCACACTCACACACGTTCTCTGCCTTCCCTTCTCCTCTATATCCCCTTCTCTCTCCCTCCACCTCTCTGGTATTCTCTGGCTGCAGCCTCAGCAAAAAATAAAAAAAGTAATTACATTGAGATTGTTTATCTTTAGAGCAGCACCTACAGTCGCTGCCTTTCCCTACAAGACAGTCAGCGTGACCCCCAACCCCTGGCCTGGAGAGCACAGCTGGACCCCTGGCCTGGAGGGCACAGCTGGACCCCTGGCCTGGAGGGCACAGCTGGACCCCTGGCCTGGAGGGCACAGCTGGACCCCTGGCCTGGAGGGCACAGCTGGACCCCTGGCCTGGAGGGCTCGTCTGGACCCCTGGCCTGGAGGGCTGGAGGGGTCTGTGGTACAGCAGGTCCCCAGGCACATCCAGAGTGAAGCACGTCTGTAGCCTGGAGGACACTAGCGCTGTGCACAGCTAGCTAGAGGAGCGAACCTTGTAAACTATGTAGCTCATCATAACCACACATAAAGCCAGCTGTTTCCTTGGAGATTAATATGTCAACATACCATATGCTGAGTATACAGTACACATTTAAATACACACTTGTGTGTGCACGGACGCACACTGAATGATGATGTTCCTAGGGACTAGCCAATGGGAGGACAGATTGTTGGATTTTGCTTCCTGCTTTCCATTGATGTAGACTTGTTTAGCTTTGTTAGCCGAGTTAGGATCCTGACATGAACCACACTTTAACCAACCCCACCTACCCTACACCAACCCCACCTACCCTACACCAACCCCACCTACCCTAAACTTAACCCTACCCCCACATACCCTGAACTCAACCACCCCTAACAGGAAGTAGTGTACCCGCTCCTTCCCTGACTGAAACGAACTATCCCCAGAATGGAAACAACATAGATATGGTGTATTTGACCAGGGTCTGATAATGTGAATGATAGAGAATGATATCCAAAATAAGTACAAAACTGCAACTATACTCCTTCCTACACATTCACAGGGTTCTAGTGAGGGCATCTCTAGCATGCATGCAGCCTAGGTTAGCTTAGTTTAGCCTAACCCTGTCAAGCCTGGCCTAGCGTAGACTAGCTTAGTTTAGCTTAGCCTATCTTAATTCAGTTTAGCCTAGCCTAGTTAGCCTAGCCTAGCGGACGGGAGGGAGCTCTGGCCTGGCTGTAGGAGGACTGCTAAACTATGTTGAGTAGTTATGACTCAGCCCTCAGGATGTAAAGCTAAGGCGAGTAGAACATGAGTAGAACATGAGGTGGTCTAGTGATTGGAGTCATTTCGTGGCCGGAGGGATTTGTTTGTAAGGTAACACTCCTTATAAACTCTGCAAGTCTGTCTACATATTAGTGAGCAACATACTGTTTGTAATGTCGATGGTCAAGGTAGTAGTTTGTGTTCAAAACTACTTTGTGTTTTTGTGTGTGAGAGTCAGAGAAAGATAGCGAGAGTCAGAGAGCGAGAGGGAGAGAGTGAGAGGGTGTGTGAGTGTGTATGAGAGGGAGTTTGTGTCAGAGAGAGAGTGTGTGTGAGGGAGAGAGAGTGTGTGTGGAGGGAGAGAGGGCAGGACCATTGATGAGACTCCTACAGGACTTATTGATATTGAGGTGAAGCAGATGTGTCAGTACCTGCATGTATCTGTATCTATCTGTCCGTAACTATTGACAACCAGAGCTCCACCCCCTACTGAAAATAAACTGGTCTCTCTACAGCTCCTTAGATTGTAGATATATTTATATATATATATATATTTATATTCATAACAAATATAGTATGGCTTTCAAAATAAAAAGCGCCAAAATATTTTTTTGGAATAAAAGAACCCACAGTGATGTTTCCGTTGGCTCTCCTCTCCCCCTGGCGAGGGGCGGAGCTCTACAGAACGTCAAAAGGAAGAGGAATTGACGCCCTCCACTTCCTGTCAAGGCGGAGACAAACTGCTGATAGGGCGGCAGGGTGGGATGGGCAGCAGAGTCTGGCCAATGGGAGGGCTAGATCTGAGCCAAGGTCACCTGGATGGTCTATCAGAGTCCTCCATGCATGCTGGGGGCAGCGGCTAGCCACAGGAAGTCCTTGTAAACTTTAATTCATGTGCTGAAGTCCCTCCCCAGAGCTCTGCCTTGCCCAATCAGAAGATGGCTGTGTGTTCCAGAGCCCAGTCTTGTCCAATCAGAGTAGTGCTGTAAGTGTTTTCAGGTAGACAGCTTCAGAATACTGTTACTGAGGGCCTGGCCTTCCACTGGTTGTCCCTAGCATGTCGCACACATACACACGCACACACACACACATATACATACACACACTGCCCCTCTGTAAGCCGCCTCTGCAGTATGAATCTTCAGGTGTATCACTTCCTGTCTGGCCATGGTGACTTTCTGCCAACTGTCCCTGTGGCCAATCCCTTCTTCATCATCATCATCATCATCATCTCCACCCTCAGCCTTCAGAGGGATGTGTTTCTTGTCGTCGTCCTCCTCTTCATTGGTTTAGCTTGCAGTTGTGATGGTCAGTCAGGAAGGATATCTCTTCCTAACCTCATAGGGGACAGGTGAGGGGGGGAGGGGGGAGGGGGGAGGGAGACAGAAAGCAGGGAGAGAGGGAGCTGGAGGGAGGAGAGGAGGGCGTCATCAGTCCTTGCTGGAGGTGATCTGCTGGACGGGGAGCTGCAGCTGGAGCGGGTCCCTCAGACGCTTCAGATCCAGCTCCACCTGGAGGAGAACACTGTTACACCTCTGTTCTACCAGCCCTGGAGAACACTGTTACACCTCTGTTCTACCAGCCCTGGAGAACACTGTTACACCTCTGTTCTACCAGCCCTGTACCTGGAGAACACTGTTACACCTCTGCTCTACCAGCCCTGTACCTGGAGAACACTGTTACACCTCTGCTCTACCAGCCCTGGAGAACACTGTTACACCTCTGCTCTACCAGCCCTGTACCTGGAGAACACTGTTACACCTCTGCTCTACCAGCCCTGGAGAACACTGTTACACCTCTGCTCTACCAGCCCTGGAGAACACTGTTACACCTCTGTTCTACCAGCCCTGGAGAACACTGTTACACCTCTGTTCTACCAGCCCTGGAGAACACTGTTACACCTCTGCTCTACCAGCCCTGGAGAACACTGTTACACCTCTGTTCTACCAGCCCTGGAGAACACTGTTACACCTCTGCTCTACCAGCCCTGGAGAACACTGTTACACCTCTGTTCTACCAGCCCTGGAGAACACTGTTACACCTCTGTTCTACCAGCCCTGGAGAACACTGTTACACCTCTGCTCTACCAGCCCTGGAGAACACTGTTACACCTCTGCTCTACCAGCCCTGGAGAACACTGTTACACCTCTGTTCTACCAGCCCTGTACCTGGAGAACACTGTTACACCTCTGCTCTACCAGCCCTGGAGAACACTGTTACACCTCTGCTCTACCAGCCCTGGAGAACACTGTTACACCTCTGCTCTACCAGCCCTGTACCTGGAGAACACTGTTACACCTCTGTTCTACCAGCCCTGGAGAACACTGTTACACCTCTGCTCTACCAGCCCTGGAGAACACTGTTACACCTCTGCTCTACCAGCCCTGTACCTGGAGAACACTGTTACACCTCTGCTCTACCAGCCCTGGAGAACACTGTTACACCTCTGCTCTACCAGCCCTGGAGAACACTGTTACACCTCTGCTCTACCAGCCCTGGAGAACACTGTTACACCTCTGTTCTACCAGCCCTGGAGAACACTGTTACACCTCTGTTCTACCAGCCCTGGAGAACACTGTTACACCTCTGCTCTACCAGCCCTGGAGAACACTGTTACACCTCTGTTCTACCAGCCCTGTACCTGGAGAACACTGTTACACCTCTGCTCTACCAGCATGTGCATGTGTTTGTGTGTGTGTGTGTTTGTGTAAGCGTGTGTGTCGTACCTCAGCAACATCCTCCTTGAGTTTGTTGTACTTGTCCACATCAAAGCGAGTCCTCTTCAGCCCCTTGTGGAAGAACAGCAGGTACTGTCTGTCCCTGGCATCAGGGTAGATGTACTCCTACACACACACACACACACACACACAGGTCACACACATGCCATCAGGACACACAACACACACTCCAGATTCACACATTCTGTGATAATGTGTGTATACTTTACATGTGTGTGTGTGTGTGCGTGCCTGTGCATGTGTGCATGTGTGTGTGTGTGTGTGTGTGTGTGCGGTACCTGGCGTGTGAGGACAAAGTAAGAGTACATGGCCATGGCGGTGCCGTAGGTGATGAAGTATGTGACAGGCTCCATGATGTCCCAGGAGTACTCCCACCAGGTGAGGCGCGCCAGGATGCCAAACTGGGTCGCCATGTAGGCCACGCCCCCCCACAGAGCCCAGGTGGTCCGCCGCTCCGCCTTCCGGCTCAACTCCTCCTTCACCTGCAAACACACACACACACACAGAGACAGAGATGCATGAATTCGGGCCACTCTCATTCTGAATCCTTGGCATAAGCAGTAGAGTAGAATAGAGTAGAGCAGAGTACAGCAGAGTACAGTAGAGTACAGTAGAGCACAGTACTGTAGGGTACCGTAGAGTACAGTAGAGCAGATTACAGTAGAGTACAGTAGAGTAGAGCAGAGTACAGTACAGTACAGCAGAGTAGAGTTGAATCCAATAGAGTAGCGTAGAGCAGAGTACAGTAGAGTAGAGCAGAGTACAGTAGAGCAGAGTATAGTACAGTAGAGTAGAGCAGAGTCCAATAGAGTACAGTAGAGCAGAGTACTGCAGAGTAGAGCAGAGTATAATAGAGTACAGTAGAGCAGAGTACAGTAGAGTACAGTAGAGCACAGTACTGTAGGGTACCGTAGAGTACAGTAGAGCAGATTACAGTAGAGTACAGTAGAGTAGAGCAGAGTACAGTAGAGTAGAGCAGAGTACAGTAGAGCAGAGTATAGTACAGTAGAGTAGAGCAGAGTCCAATAGAGTACAGTAGAGCAGAGTACTGCAGAGTAGAGCAGAGTATAATAGAGTACAGTAGAGCAGAGTACAGTAGACTACAGTAGAGTACAGTAGAGCATCTCTCCTCCTCAGACCTTCTCTAGAGGGCGGAGCTCTGAGTTGAGGTCGTCCAGGCGTCCAACCAGCTGCCTCTCCTTGCTGAGCTGGTGCTCCTCTATGTGCAGGGTGGTGTACAGCTGCTGCACCAGGAACTTCACATCATTCAGACGCTCTGCATCCTCATGGGCCAGCAGCTCTGCGCACACACCAGCACCTCAGGGGGGGGGGGCTGTGTGTGTGTGTGTATATATGTGTGTGTGTATGTGGGTGTGTGTACGTGGGCGTGTGTGTGTGCTCACCTCTCCGAGGAGGTCTGACCAGGTGTGTGGTGTCGTTGATGACCAGATTGAAGTCGTCCAGCAGCAGGATGTCTATACCTGTAGACGAGGCTATCCTCGCTCCGTCTGGAGGGGGAGTCACTCAGGATTACGTGTGTGTAAAAATGTGTGTGTACCTGTAGAGAAGATGGCGACCCTGTCGATGCCCCTGTGTGTGTGTGTGTGCGTGTGTACCTGTAGAGTAGATAGCGACCCTGTCGATGCCCCTGTGTGTGTGTGTGTGTGTGTACCTGTAGAGTAGATAGCGACCCTGTCGATGCCCCTGTGTGTGTGTGTGTGTGTGTGTGTACCTGTAGAGTAGATAGCGACCCTGTCGATGCCCCTGTGTGTGTGTGTGTACCTGTAGAGTAGATAGCGACCCTGTCGATGCCCCTGTG
This sequence comes from Thaleichthys pacificus, assembly GCA_023658055.1. Classification (NCBI taxonomy): domain Eukaryota; kingdom Metazoa; phylum Chordata; class Actinopteri; order Osmeriformes; family Osmeridae; genus Thaleichthys; species Thaleichthys pacificus. Next base: position 18,914,566 of record CM042857.1, on the reverse strand, counting down.
TGTGTGTGTGTACCTGTAGAGTAGATAGCGACCCTGTCGATGCCCCTGTGTGTGTGTGTGTACCTGTAGAGTAGATAGCGACCCTGTCGATGCCCCTGTGTGTGTGTGTGTGTGTGTGTGTACCTGTAGAGTAGATAGCGACCCTGTCGATGCCCCTGTGTGTGTGTGTGTGTGTGTACCTGTAGAGTAGATAGCGACCCTGTCGATGCCCCTGTGTGTGTGTGTGTGTGTACCTGTAGAGTAGATAGCGACCCTGTCGATGCCCCTGTGTGTGTGTGTGTGTGTGTGTACCTGTAGAGTAGATAGCGACCCTGTCGATGCCCCTGTCCTCCTCCTGCAGCTGTTGGAGGAGTACGCCCACACAGTCGCTCAGGGGCTTCAGGGTGAACTGGCAGCGCTCCCTCCTCGACGGCAGACACACCGACACCACCGGCAGCCCATTCTGGTACAAAAGAAAAACAGCGAAGAAAAACAAAAACCACTGAGTCACGCCTCGGCTCTGAGGACGACCACACTCCACAGGTGAGTGCAGGCACAGGAAACAGGGACAGGACAAACCCACACACACAGTCCAGAGTCCAGGGTACTCCAGTCGAGATTCAAGCAAATCACACAACACAACTACAACAAAGCTCACAAGTTCAGAGGATTCAGACACACAGGAGGGCTCAAACCACACACACAGGACACTAGTCAGTCAGAAGAAGAGAACAGCAGAACACACGACACACACACACATCAACAAAAGTCCATCCTCCCACGAGTTACAGAGCACCACCACACCCACATGTCCCAGCACGCAGGCACACACAGTCAGTTACAAGCGCCCACGCATTAGGACACAACCCACTATAACACTAACCGCACATACCACGAGCCACGTCCACGAGAAGAGCCCACTGGAACCAATCTGGCCTTAAAGCTTTCGACTATGACAGGCCCATGCACTACACCACCTACCACCAACGCTGACATCATCTGAAACCCCATTTGTGCATTGTAATATAAACTCTTACAAAAATGTTCTGCAACACTAAAGTATCCATGCGTATTAAAATAGACTAAAAAAAAAAACCGAAAGATTTTACACTTACAAAACAAAAAACTTTAAAAAAAAAAAAATAGAAACAAACACCGTTTAAAGATATAACTTTAAACCTAAACAAAAAGAAAAACAAATAAAACAAAATATAAATTAAAAAAAAAATAAGAAAATACAAAATATTAAGAAACACAAGGGTATGGACTCTTATTGATTCTTAGCCTGACGCCATCTTTTCATTAAGAAGAAGGAAGGCCACTTTCAGAGAGACTTTATTTCACCTCCAGGCAGAAGTGACTACAACTGTGACATACCTAAGTTCCGCAACTTGATGAAATATACTCCTTGGAATCAGGTTGGTGAGTTTTTTAAGTAAACTTTTTTTAATTAGTTACTTTAAAAAAGTGGAAGACCTTCTCAAAATCACAATGAAAATAAGAACCAATATTTTATCTAATTCAAAATAGAACAGTTAGGACAAAGAGCAAACATAACACTAACAAAGGTTTAAAAAAAAAAAAATAAAACCAGAGAAGTTTTACACTTTCAAACCAAAATCCAGACCAATAAAAAGAGCTCATTACTGTTCAAATGTCATGCCCTGCGCTACAGGGAGATCCTCAGAAAACAGGTTGGGAACACAGCGGGCCATCAATTTGCAACACTAACAAAAAAATGGCTGAAAAAAGTGCCGACATTATTGGAAAGATTAACGGACCAGCTGGGAGAGCTCACAGGATGGCTGCTCCATCTTAAAGTCAAACAACTAAATAGTCTTATTGATATCTCGTCTCTCTCCCTTCTCAATAAAATGAAAAAAAAGCGTCCTAGTCCCCTTTCAGAAAGACTCATTCTGTAGCATATTGCGCAAAGATTATCCCTGTTCCCTAAGTGATATGAGCAAAGTACATACCCATAACAAGCGCACCGTTGGTATATTCATTCACGAATGTATGTACACATGTATTAGCTATAAAGGGCGTTTTCTTAGAGAGGAGGTCAGAGTCGCAGTGAACATTAACAAGATTGAGGCTAGGAAGGAAGGGCTCTCCGAATCCTGTGAAAGAGGTGGGCGTACAAATATTCCAAAGTGGAATACTTAAAAAACACTGTCGGTCAACCGTCAAAATGCAAAAGGAGAAAAGGCTTTGCAAATCAATCTTCCAAAAATCATCTAACAGTGCATAAACATCTCAAAAAAGATTCATAGAAACCTGGTAGGCCAAAATGCACCTGTGAGGTGGCTCGCTGGGCGTAGAGGGGACAACAAAAGTCGGATGGGCAATAGACAAAAAAAAGGAGAACGAGGGGCCGAAGCAACTTCATTTGATGTGGTCCAAATGAAGTGGTCCAAGACGGGTGTGGTCTTTGGGACCCCCAGGCCGCCTATATACCTCAAGAGGGACAGATGGAGGGAAGGGGTGCGGAGCTCTCAATACGGACCATAGATACGTGACCCTAACAATACCTACGGCATACCATCTTACTCATGGCCCGCAATCTCCTAGCGCTTTAGGCTTTTACCGCGAGATCCTTCTGCGAGTATCTGTCCAGTTAAAGAGGGCCTATGCTTGGTTTGACCCTAGAATACGAGCGTCACACTCATTTGAAAAAATACCATCTCATAGGCCTACTTATGTCATTTGTTCCATCAGAAAAGAATTCTATGTCTCTCCTGGCATTTCGCAACTCCGATACTTGGTATTTGATACAATTCGCCGAATACGGTTGTGCTTCATTTCTTTCATTATCCACTTCACTCATTCTCTCGTCTCCTCTCAAGATTAGTATTGCTCTCTCATTGTGGTCACTCATTCGCTTAGTTTCGTCCCGGTCGTCACTACACTCTCACTCAACTTATCCTATTACTTTCTGCCGACCTCTCATTTCAGAGTACATTCCACTGTACCACTCTGTTGCCTCATTCTGTACACTACTCATTCGTTTCATTCGGGGTTGGTCTATTGGCATGGTTGTCTGATTTTGTGTCATTGATTGAATTACTAGACTAATGGGATTACTTAAATAGGTACTGGGCCCCCCGGAATACTTGTTCCCAGAACCAGTTCCGGATCTGAGCTGCAAGGGTTGGGAAGACAACAACCTGCCGTGGCTCGGCCATCTGCTTCGATGAGTGCCACTATAAGCTCTATAATCATGCAAAAAGGAAGCCAATCATATACTGTGAAAAACGATTGGTACCAGAGCCTATGTTAACACAAATGTGCGTCCAGGAAAGCTCTGTCGTGTCCTGTGAGACCAAGGCTCATTTCCAAATGGACCCCACTATTTTCAAAAGTTGGGGAAACCGAAAAAATGGAAAACTGTTTAGCCTCTATCGGGCTCTGCAGCCCCCTTCTCCCATGAAAGGACTTTGAACTACGCAGTCCAAAAATTTCATGTTTGTGCAATAATCTATACTTTGCTAAGAGTTTCCTGGTTTTCTAAGTTGTCCTAACAGTTCCCTAAGTACCTATAGACGCGAACCTGAGTGAGGCAAAAGACGCAATGTGATACCTAAATACTTCGGACCTGGTACACCGGGCCACACCTGGAGGAGCAACTACTGAGTATTACACAGGAAGGGTGGATATCTTTTTCACACTTCGCCTTCCCGTGATGGGTGTTAATCATGGGAGCCTCCAGCAGGGTTCATGGAAGGTTCAACAAAAAGGGTTCTCCACACTCCTGCTTCTGGTTGGGGAGTTGAACGGGAGGAGGTGTGCAGTAAAGTTGCACTAAGCCGGGGGGGGTCGCGGTATGGGGCTTAAAGGCTTGCATGCGTTTTTTTTATATCGGGTGTTGCGCTGACTATACAAAACCCTGCCTCCAATCCAGCGGTGGCCAACTACTTCAACGAACGAGGGGCTCCGGCTAACTCCATATGGCTGAATGGAACTGCATTGATAGACTTCCTGTTAGATACTGACAACATGAACTACTGAGCGTAGATCTGTCACCATATCCATAGCCATGGCAATAGAACTTGGTCTTTGGCACGGGTTTGAGCGAAAACCGGAGATAACTTATTTGACAACTGGCTTATGTAGAGGCTGTACTTATCCCATGGTAGTTGTCTCTCCTAGTATTAATGGTATTTTGACAAATTAAAAATTCCTAATTTTTATAAAGTGGGGATACCTTACAAAAAAAAACTTCTAGTAGGCAGGCAAAACATCTTATTTCATATGTTTTTCTCTTCTTGCTTTTGCTTTCCCCTTCCCTACCCCTCGACCGCCCCGCCCAGCACAAACGTCTATTCTCACTTTTCATGGAAGGCCTTGTGTGTAGTAAATCTTTCAAAAGACAGCACAGGGCCAACTTGCATTTAAAAAAAGGTGTCTCTCTCCTCCGCACCAAACATAAGGACCTGGGCAGGAAATTCCTCTGAGTAACAATTACTCACAACCGTCCCGACAGCTGCCATTCATAAAAAAAATAGAACTTTGGCGGCTGATTTCCGGGTCTAGGAAAGTGGGGGAGTTCGGGGGGGAAGGTTCCCGGGAGGTGCTATGGGAACGCCTCGTAAAGATGAAATACAAGCTTTCAGATCAGGCCCAACTTTCATAATACAGAAAGAGGACTAACTTAAGGTGGCATATCTGAAGAATTGCCAGAAGATTTCTCTCTCGGGGTTTTCTAGGGAGATCCCTCCATTGTGACAAGAGGGTGACTGTGAAAGTCATGTGAGAAGCAAACGCAGACCATTTGGACCACCAATGCTCGCTTGAGGTTTCACCTAAGGCGTCGCCGCGCTGGTAACTGTCCAGTTGGCCGAGGTCCCCTCATTTCACGATGCCGCTCGCCTCTCTGTGTACCTCCCTGTTCTTCCCTCCATCTTTTGTGCTGCTCCTATCCATACGCTATCTAACCTAGGCCCCAACCGGCTATGCGCTTAAAAACTGCTTCCTTCTTTTTCTTCCCCACAGCACACCCGGTAGAGTATTCCATGGAGAATACACGGGTATCTACGACATAGATAATCTACGTGGTCCATCAACAGGACTATAAACGTGTCGAGTTGTGTGAGCTCATCAAGGGGAAGATGTGTCCATGAGAAAAGACTGGCAACATCAATCAAAAACGGGAAAAAGAAATATAGAAAAAGAGAATAAAAAGACTCTAAAGGACGACCGAGTACGAAGATGGCTGCTCTATGGCTGGTGTTTGCTGGTAGCGAGCAATATGACAATTGATTTCGGAGCAGTATTTCTGACATAACCTAGGGCTATCTTATTCATGTTCCCACGTATTTGGTTGATTTGAGCTACTGCCGACTTTTCTGAAGGCAAGTGGTGCTGCCCTCTGCTCTCTGGCTCGTCCGTGCTTCTCTCTCTATCCATCTGGTACAAAAATGATAGAACACAACAAAGTGGTGCCTTGCCAGTCCACCAGCTTCCAGCCATTTCCATGCAGGACTTTATTATTAGCATTGTGTCATATATAGGCAAAGATAATTGCATAGATTTTCTGGTTTCTAAAAAGGAAATAAACATTGTGGTCTAACAAAACTTCCAGCTGATAACTTTTCACATAAGCAACGTGTTCTATAGTGAACTGATCATGTATTATTTCTCGATGCTCCTTCTGAAAGTTCTTTAAATTCTTTCTCCTCTAATGCTAGTTCGTAAAGCATGTTCTTTCTATGAGAATGCAGATGATCTGCAGCAATGAGCAGCAAGAGCATAATAAAAACCAGCACGCGCAGTAACAAAATATCATAACCCCGTAGGACAATGGGTATACATCTGTAATTCCACAACACTTACAATCCACGGTACGGATCAAGAAACTTCAGCAAGGAATCTGGAAACGCTATATAAAAAAATTCAAAAAGAAGATGGACCAAGAACAAAACAAATGAGACCCATGTCAAGCAGCAAATTAAACAAGAGAGGAAGAACTACCGGAAACCACTCAATGCAAGACGATTAATAAAGAACAATTCCCCTCAAACCCGTCTTCATCCCGTCCGCATATACTATATCCTCTCTCCTACTCTGCCAGGGACGTCGTCTGTCCGCCCCTTTCCAATCAGCCCCCCCCCCACCCTGGTCTTTCCCTCTCGTCCATACCCCGTCGTTCCTTCGACCCCTTCACATCATCCGCATTCCAACCCCATCGGACATCCATTCGTTTTCCCACAAAAACACTCATTCACACCACGGACTTCTTCAAGCCCAGCACCTTCTCCACCAACCTAGTTCACAAAAAAAACTGTTTGGGAAATCAAGAAGAGAGGAGAGAGGGAATGGGTTCATCATCAATAACAAAAGAAAAAAAGAAATAAACTCATAGTTTTAGGGAAAATTCTACACAAAGAAAAAAAGACAAAAAAACAACAACTTCTACCAACTCACGCGTATCCTAATGCTATATTCCTGGCAATGGTAACGACATGGGGCCATCATCAGTCGAGCCGTCCCCCGTCCCAACTATTTTGAGATCTGTAGCAGGCATTGAAATGAGCTCATTTTGTGCATACAATTGTAGAATTTCTCAGTTTCAACATTTGTTATGTTATCTATGTTCTATTGTGAATACAATATTAGCTCATGTGATTTGAAAGTCTTTTAGTCATTTTATTCAAATTTTAAAAACGTCCCAGCTTTTCCGGAATTCGGGTTGCACATTTTCAGAGCAATACCTTTTTAAATCATCAGCCATCTCCACACGGTCAGTATTGAATTGGGTTGATTTGAAAGTGAATGCTTTTATACAAGTCTCAAAATGTGTGCTTACGGGACATATTTACATTTGACATCCATTTAGCCAATAGGAAAAGGGCTGAGGCCTGAAGACCAGATGAGGGTCCACCAACACCAGACACTGAAGAGAGGGCTACTGTGAGGGTCCACCAACACCAGACACTGAAGAGAGGGCTACTGTGAGGGTCCACCAACACCAGACACTGAAGAGAGGGCTACTGTGAGGGTCCACCAGCACCAGAGGCTGAAGAGAGGGCTACTGTGAGGGTCCACCAGCACCAGACACTGAAGAGAGGGCTACTGTGAGGGTCCACCAGCACCAGAGGCTGAAGAGAGGGCTACTGTGAGGGTCCACCAGCACCAGACACTGAAGAGAGGGCTACTGTGAGGGTCCACCAGCACCAGAGGCTGAAGAGAGGGCTACTGTACTGGACTTTCACTTACAAGGAATAAAGAAAACGTCATCAAATAAACTGGGAAAGTGATGGGTCAAAAATGATTGTAGAATATTGTATCTCTGACTGCTTGCCATCTCGTTCCGTGTTCGTGTTCTGAGCTGAGAGCATGTCCACGTTGTCATAAATACTATATGAGGGCTGAGAATATTGTTCAGATACTGTAAATGATTGCGCCCACACACACACACACGCACACACACACACTCTAACAGGAGATCCTTAAAGGAAAACACTCAGTGGAACAGCTTGTCAACAAGTCAACCCAGTACCCCTGTCCTGATCCAAACAACAGAGCGAAGCGATCCTTCCAAACTTCTGTAGCTCCACCTGTCTGCATTAGGAGCAAGTCCCAGCAGGTGTCATCCTGAGGGTTTACTGGTGGTGTGTTTGGAGCGCAGTACCATCTAGTACCAGTAGGCAGCATAGCAGGAGCACCTTCAGAGTTCTCTTCAAATTAAATCAAATAAACATATATTTGTATAGCCCTTTTTACAAGCAATGTCACAGAGGGCTTCACATACGCCCATAGAACTGCCCTTCAAACCACTCTTCAACACTGATGATGAGATGACTTGCTATCCTGTAGCCGACACAAACCCTTAGTCCTTCTTGCACGCACACACACACACGATTGTCACCATGGAGATCCCCAGAGTTTGGAGAGAGGTTAGGGCCATCTCTCTCCCTCTCTCCCTCTCTCCCTCTCTCTCACACATTCACCCGTACAATGCTGGCTTCCTCCTCTCTCCCGGCTGGTGCAGAACCAGCCTAATACAACTGGGACCTGGTCATCTTCACAGGAGTTCATTCTCCAAGGAAGATCTATACAGGCACGGAAATCAGCTTATCCCAGAGACAGAAGGTGACTCAGCAAGTTCTTCCTGCTAAAACAACGCTAGTCACACACATAGCAACACACTGGCCGACAACTTAGATGACACCAAAAGTTAGCATCACAGCTAGCATCACAGCTAGCATCACAGCTAGCATCACAGCTAACATCACAGCTAGCAGCATACAGTTGCTGACAATACAGATTACACCAGATGTTAGCCCTGAAGCTAGCAGCACAGTGTTGCACAAAGCTAACAGCATGAGCTGGCACCCAACTAGTGAAACAGCCCTACTAGTGTCACAGCCCTGCTAGTGTCACAGCCCTACTAGTGTCACAGCCCTACTAGTGTCACAGCCCTGATAGTGTCACAGCCCTACTAGTGTCACAGCCCTACTAGTGTCACAGCCCTACTAGTGTCATAGCCCTACTAGTGTCACAGCCCTACTAGTGTCACAGCCCTACTAGTGTCACAGCCCTGCTAGTGTCACAGCCCTACTAATGTCATAGCCCTACTAGTGTCACAGCCCTACTAGTGTCACAGCCCTACTAGTGTCACAGCCCTGCTAGTGTCACAGCCCTACTAGTGTCACAGCCCTGATAGTGTCACAGCCCTACTAGTGTCACAGCCCTACTAGTGTCACAGCCCTACTAGTGAAACAGCCCAGCTAATGAAACAGCCCTACTAGTGTCACAGCCCTGCTAGTGTCACAGCCCTGCTAGTGAAACAGCCCTGTTGTGAAACAGCCCTGTTGTGAAACAGCCCTGTTGTGAAACAGTCCTGCTAGTGAAACAGCCCAGCTAGTGAAACAGCCCTGCTAGTGAAACAGGAGAGTTGACAGGCAGGAAGACAGTGTGAACTGATCTCTTTAGACACGCACACGTGCACATATACACACGCACATACACACACACAAACTCAATGCATCAATCTTTGTCTCCTTTCTCCCCTTGCCTCAGGCAGGAGGGACCCCCCCAACCCGTCCTTCCCACCCTCTTTTAAGAGACCACAATGTCTGCCCCCCACTGTATGTCTCACTGCCTGCCTGTGTTTCTCTATATCCCTCCCTTCCTCAGTCTCTCAATCTCTCTCCCCCTTTTCTCGATCTCCCTCCCTCTTTCTTCCTCTTCATCTGTCCCTCCCTCCCTGTCTCCCTCCACTCACCTTCAGATGGAGCAGAAGAGCTCAGTAGTCTCTGTCCTTGCCAGTAGGGGGCGCCCCGCAACACCTGACCAGAGAGAGAGAGAGAGGGGGGAGGGGATAGAGAGAGAGGGGGGGGGAGACAACATCAGTCAGTGAACAGTCACACACGGATACACACACACACACCTACAAACACAGACAGATACACACAAACACTACACAACGATCAAGTAGTATACTTGATCTCCTCCTCTCTCCTCACACTCCCTCTCCCTGCTCCTCCTGCTCATCTTCTCCTCTCTCTCCTCCTCTCTCTCCACCCCCTCTCCTCCTCTCTCTCCTCCCCTCCCTATCTCCTCCCTCTCCCCCTCCCTCTCTCTCTCTAACAGAGTATGTGGGTTTCAGGGAGTGTCCATCTGGACTCCACATGTTTAGAATGAGGGCAGAACACGTCATGCTTCTTCTGAGAGACAGAGAGAGAGCGGCAGAGAGAGGCAGAGAGAGGAGAGAGAGAGGGAGACAGAGAGAGGCAGAGAGAGGAGAGAGAGAGAGAGAGAGGGAAAGAGAGACAGAGAGAGGGAGGGAGAAAGGGAGGGAGAGACAGGGAGAGGAAGAGAGAAATATAGACACAGGGAGAGAGAGAGAGAATTCAATTGAATTGAATTGAGTACGGAGGAGAGGGAGACAGGGAGAGATAGAGAGGTAGGAGTGTGAGGATGAAGGGAAATCAATGTCAGCAGGAGAGAAGGATTCCTGAAGATTCAAGGAAACACACACACAAACATACACACTGGCACACACATTCAGACACACACACACACACACACGTGTATCATGGTGACAGCAAGGCTGGTCCAGAGTGGTGAAGCTACCTAGCATGCACTGCAGCAGTCTCCTGAGAGAACCAGCCCTGAACCAGCTTGTCTGTGTGTCTTTGTGTGTGTGTATTGGGCAGGTGTGTAAATGTGTAGGGGGGTTGTGTGTGTATGTTTGTATGTGTTGGGTGGTTGTGTGTGTGTGTGTGTGTGGGTGTGTATGTATGTGTAGGGGGCTTGTGTGTGTGTGTGTGTGTATGTATGTGTAGGGGGGTTGTGTGTGTGTATGTATGTATGTGTAGGGGGGTTGTGTGTGTGTGTGTATGTATGTATGTGTAGGGGGGTTGTGTGTGTGTGTGTATGTATGTGTAGGGGGGTAGTTTGTTTGCATGTGTATGGGGGTTGTGTGCGTGTGTTGGTGTGTATGTATGTATGTAGGTATGTATGTGTGTGTGTGCTGACAACATTTGGCCCTCACCCCGAACTCTTCTCTAAATAGTCTCCTCCCCCTCATAAAGACTCCTCCCCCTCCTCTCTTTAAATAGACTAATACTGTAGTCAACAGCCTGCACACATCAGCACAGTGAAAATAACACTCACACACACAGCTGAAGCTCTCCACGCCATGCTGAACTGCCCCCACACACACACACATCACCAGATCTGTAGAGCAGTTCCTCTTCAGCTGTTGTGCTCACTCTCACATTACTGCTTACACACACACACACATTCACTCACTCCCTCTCTCTCTCTCCTTTTTTCTCTCCCTCTCCCTCCCTCCCTTTCTCCCACCCTGTCTCTCTCCCCTCCCTCCTCGTTTCTCTCTCTCTGCAGCAGCTGTGTTGTGCACAGTAACTGGATCCCCTAAAGACAGCAGGTGTGTGTGAAGGTTTTGTACTTTAGAGGATGGCAGGTGTGTGTGTGTGTCATTGTAAACCGCCTGGCTCCATTCTGTCCTGGGGCTGATAGACATAAAGTCACTGAGGCGATCATGTAACAGGAGCCAGACCCCCACACTCCTGGCCCCAGCCAGCCCAGGACACACACTCCCCCCTGGGCCAGCCTCAATACTCCAGTCCCAGGCTTGGAGATGAAGGCCTCAAAAACAGAGGAAACTGCCTTTTCCAACTAGTGGCTGAGCCGTGGGCCCGGTGACGCAGGCTGGGAGAGGGGAATACTCTGGCCTGCCAGTTAGCGGTAGGCCCCACGGTACAGCTCTGCCTCAGGGCTCTCTCTGTTACCAGGGGAGGTTGTTACCGGGGGGGTTATGTTGTGACAAGTTAAGATTAGACAGTGTTTACTGTAGAAGATGAGTGATTAGTGTTGAAGATGAGAGACGGATTAGTGTTGAGGATGAGAGTGATCAGTGTTGAGGATGAGAGTGATTAGTGTTGAGGATGTTTCTGCTCAGGGTAGAGGTGGAGAGCTGTACCTCTCTCTCCCTCTCTCTCCCTCTCTCTCTCTCTCTGTCTCTCTCTCTCCTCACTTTCCCCTTCTCTCCCCTCTCCTGTTCTTCCCCTCTCCTGTTCTCCCCTCCTCTCTCTCCCTCCTCCCCCCCCCCCCCCCCCCCTCCCCCCCCCTCTCTCCCCCCTCCAGACCTGCTCTCTGTACGTCTCTATCTGTCCAGGGTGTCGGACCCAGACAGGGAGGGACCAGCAGGCTAAGAGAGGGTTAGCACCTGCAATGCAACACTGTGTCTGTTGGTTCACACAAGGTGTGAAGTTAGACAGCACATTTGACACACACACACACACACACACACACACACAGACTTTCCCCAGGGAAGCCAATGTTTTTCCCAAACGAGGATATACCGACCAGCCTAAAAACTGGTCAGCCTTGTGCATGTGTGCATAAGTGGGACACAGGCAGTACCAGAGCCAAGCCCCTCGATCCCCTGACACACAGTCTGAAATATTAAACAGAAGACCGTCAATAGTACAGCAACCTTGGAATCAATGTCAGAGAGGGAGAGACAGAGAGAGAAAGACAAAGAGAAAGAGAGGGAAGGAGAGGGAGAGAGAGAGGAAGAGATGGGTGGAGAAAGAGAGGCAGAAGGAGAGTGAGAGAAAGGGGAGGGATAGAGAAGGAGATGGGTAGCGAGAGAGAATAAAATGGAAAATACAGAAAGCAAACTGGTTCGAGTAGAAGAGGTAAATAATGATAAACGAGTAAGAAAACACTGCTCTGTCTAGTCAAGTCAAGTTAAGTCATTTTTATTTATAAAGCACATTTAAAAACAGCCAATGCCGACCAAAGTGCTGTACAAAATCATCAAATAGGGCAAAACAACAATAAATAAGAACAACAGACAAACATCACAATTACAGTAAGCACGAGTGACCCTAAACTGACTCGAAAGCCAAAGAATTAAAATATGTTTTAAGACGAAACTTAAATGTCTCGGTGGTGGGGGATGACCTGATAAAAATTGTCAGTTTATTCCACAGAGTAAGGGCTACAGCTGAAAAGGCACGATCACCTTTTGTTTTCAACCGAGTCTGTGGAATGGCTAAAAGGAACTGGGTTGGTATCTAAGGGGCCTGGAAGTGTTATACAGCCTAAGAAGATCTGAAATATACAATGGAGCCAATCTATTTTATATTTGACTGGCAACCAGTGAAGAGAGGCCAATATTGGGGAGATATAGTCCCAGTGAAGAGAGGCCAATATTGGGGAGATATGGTCCCAGTGAAGAGAGGCCAATATGGGGGAGATATGGTCCCTCTTCCTGGTACCAGTCAACATTCTAGCAGCCGCATTCTGGACAAGCGTGTCTGGTCTATGCGTGTCTCTGGGTGTGTGTGTGCGTGTGTGTGTGCGTGCATATGTTTGTGTGTGTGTGTGTGTATGTGGGCGTGTACGTGTGCACAGTCTGTATTCTGTAGATGGATTCCTCCTGTGCAAGAAAACTTGCTCAGGCTAGCCATGGGGTGTGTGTGTGTGTGTGTGTGTGTGTGAGAGAGAGACAGCAGAGTAGATGACAGTGTTGGAGAGAGGGAGGAGGGGGGGGGGGGGGGGGGGAGTGCTGATGACTGCAGTAAAGGAATCCCTGGTCTAGAGAGGAGGGCTACCCCTCTCTCTCTCTCTCCCTCTTCTTCTCTCCCTCCCTCCCTCTCCTCCACGCTAGTCCCCATCCCCCCATCTCTCCTCTGCACTGCGCTCAAACTTCCCCCACTGTGTGTGTGTGCATGTGTGCATGCTTGTGTATGTGTGTTTGTGCTTGTGTGTGTTTGTGCATGTGTGTGTATGTGTGTGTGTGCTTGTGTGTGTGTGTGTATGTGTGTTTGTGCTTGTGTGTGTTTGTGTATGTGTGTGTATGTATGTGTGTGTATGTGTGTGTGTGCTTGTGTGTGTTTGTGTATGTGTGTGTATGTGTGTGTGTGTATGTGTGTGTGTGCTTGTGTGTGTGTGTTCATGTACAGTGTGTATCCAAGCAGGATCCTTCATGCCCTACATCCACTTTGCATTTCAGTAAGCAAAACACACACTTCACTTGCACGCTCGCACAAACAGACAGAAACATACACACACACACACACACACATCACTTGCATGCAGAGACACACACATGTAGAAACCCACACACACACACTGATATCCTTAGGTTCATTAATCTTGGTTCTACTTGAACACTTTTTGTGAGGAGTGGTTTTGTAACAGTGATCACACACACAGGTTATTACAACCCTTACAGCTTATCTGTATTAGTGTGTGTAAGTGTGCACTAGGGATGCAACAACAGAGTTATGTGGACCAGGATAATTGTTTGGCTATCGATTTTTACGTTTAACACGCAATTTATACTTTTGCATAAGTAGCCTACTATTTGCTACATGCTTCGATAGCCAAACAAATGTCCTGGTGCACGTACCTCTGTCAGGCTATTGCATTTTGTACTTCTGTCGATCAATTTCTTGTTAGTTACTGCATCCATTCAGCGACGAAGTGTTGTACCTACCCTTTCCATTTTGAGTTAATGTAATGTGTTTTTGAGTTAATGTAATGTCGTTTCCCATTTGGGGGAGCGTGTCTTTGTATTGGGGGGCAGGTGAGCAAGTCATCCTATTTGGGGGGAGTTGACTCGTATTTGGGGGGAGTGTTTTCATTTGGGGGATGCACTCATGTTAGTGGGTGTGATATGCACTTCAGGGCCACCGTAGTTGTCATAGAAAGTCACATCCCCACGACTTCAGAGCCTGTAGCGACTTCTGGTGACATTTTTGGGGCAACACTGGTAGATTCACAGCCACACACAAACACTACGGAGAGAAATTAAAATGCATGGAAATTCTTTAAACGCAAAACCGAAAATAACTCAATTCACAAGCGTGTATTGAACCGTGGATGTCGTACCGAATGGTTGTGTGTTTGAATGTGTGTGTGAATGTGTGTGTGTGTGTGTGTGTGTGTGTGTGTGTGTGTGTGTGTGTGTGTGTGTGTAGACAGTCAGGGAGAGTGAGGCTGTGCTCCGTCTTTCCAGGAGACTGCTCCCCTAGCTCCCTGCCATCCATCAGAGACAACCACACTGCATAACACACACACACACTCCATAACACACACACACACACACTGCATAACACATACACACACACACACACTCCATAACACACACACACACACACACACACACTCCATAACACACACACACACTGCATAACACACACACACACTCCATAACACACACACTGCATAACACACACACACACTACATAACACACACACACACACTACATAACACACACACACACACACACTACATAAACACACACACACAAGCGCACACACTCCATAACACACACACACAAGCGCACACACTCCATAACACACACACACACTCCATAACACACACACACACTCCATAACACACACACACACTCCATAACACACACACACACACTCCATAACACACACACACACACTCCATAACACACACACACACAAGCGCACACACGCATCATGTTGGCAGGACACACACACCCTCCTAGTGTGTCACCACTGGTGCCCCCCTGCAGTCATCACATCGTGATTTACTACCTGGAGAGCAGAGATCAATGAAGCCCCCAATCACCATGGAGATCCCGAGGTTGGAGAGAGGTGAAGGTCCTCACACAAACACATACACACACACACAGTACAAACACATACAGTACACACACACTCATACTGCATTTTTACTGTACGTGTGTGTGTGTACTGTATGTGTGTTTGTGTACTGTATGTGTGTGTGTGTTGCATGTGTGTTATGCTCACATCTATCATGTGCCTGTGTGTGGGGGGAGTATGTAAGTATGTGTGTGTGTGTGTTGCGTGTGTGACCAGACCTTGGCAGAGTGAAGCTGTGTGAATGTGCGTACAGCCAGATGGTTAGCCACTGAGGCCTGTGTTAATGTCTGTACATCACGCAATCTCTCTCTCTCAGTCCTCTCCATCCTTCCTACCTTCTCTCTCTCCCTCCAACCCCGTGTCCCCCCCTCTCTCCATCCTTCCTTCCTTCCCTCCCTCCCTGCCTTGCTCCCTCCAACCCTGTGTCCCCCCCTCTCTCCATCCTTCCTTCCCTCCCTCCCTCCCTTGCTCCCTCCAACCCCGTGTCCCCCCCCTCCCTCGCTCCCTTGCTCCCTCCAACCCTGTGTCCCTCCCTTGCTCCCTCCTTCTCTTAACAGTTAGTCTCTGCAGTGTCTGGCCACCCTGCAAAGCACTGCAGGGTCAGTCAGGGTTAGGGTTAGTCACGGTCAGGGTTATGGTCAGTCCTTAATACTCTCACTAGTTCGGAGTGTGTGTGCGTGCGTGTGCGTGTGCGTGTGTGTGTGTGTGCTCCTATCTTTCAATGTCTGCACTCCATCTCTCCATCTAAATGAGATCACATTTCAAGTCTATCTAAAGGGCTTCCTCAGTCGTTTACTCACACAGAGAGAGAGAGAGAGAGAGAGAGAGAGAGAGAGAGAGAGAGAGAGAGAGAGAGAGAGAGAGAGAGAGAGAGAGAGAGAGCGAGACGAGAGAGAGGACAGAGAGGACAGAGAGGAGAGAGAGAGGAAAAGGATTTCTCATTATTATGACGATGGAAGTTGTCAAGCGAAGAGAAGAGCATCGATTGGATCATCAGTCACGCACTGAATGGTAACTATGGCCACACACACACTTTAGATCTTTACACTGATCTTATCATGTTTGGATTTGAAGTTGTCTGAATAGATGTTGGCCTGGCCTGTTCCTCCTGCTCTCCGGCACACAATCACAGACTTGCAAGACATGCTAAACATTCTAGACAACATGACATTTCCCCCACAAATAATAACTTAATTTATCTGCTGACTGTTTCCCATGGCCATGTTAAGCTAAGGTCAGGGGGCCTGTCCTTCCTGTTTCTTGGAATTGGAGGACATGTGGTGTTGATTTTGTTCTTGTTTGTGGACCGGTCCAATGAGCTCCCTTCTTCTCCTGTTCTCCTGTTCTCCCCTCTCCCAGTGGTTAGAACAGGGGAGGTGTAAGGGAGGAGACAGCATGATGGGTATAGAGCTCTTTGTCCCTCTATGTGTTTATACTTCATCAGACCAAATGGACACTGTGCTACTGAGATGTGCTGACTGATAAGATAGAGGGGGACGGATGGTAGCGACAGAGAGCCAGAGAGAGCCAGAGAGAGACGGGGAGAGAGACAGAGAGAGCCAGAGAGAGACAGGGAGAGAGCCAGAGAGAGCCAGAGAGAGACAGGGAGAGAGACAGGGAGAGAGACAGGAGAGAGACAGGGAGAGAGACAGGGAGAGAGCCAGAAAGAGAGCCAGAAAGAGAGCCAGAGAGAGAGCCAGAGAGAGCCAGAGAGAGACAGGGAGAGACATGGAGAAAGAGAAGAGAGCAGTGTTCTCCATCAGCTAGTGGGCAGCTCTCGTCCCGGGGTGTTGGTCTCAGCTCCTACTTGAGCCCTCCCCCCTCTTCCCCCGCTCCGCTCCTCTCCTCCCCCCTCTTCCCCCACTCCGCTCCTCTCCTCCCCAACCCCCCTCTTCCCCCGCTCCGCTCCTCTCCTCCCCCCTCTTCCCCCACTCCGCTCCTCCCCTCCCCCCTCTTCCCCCGCTCCGCTCCTCTCCTCCCCCCTCTTCCCCCAGCTCCGCTCCTCCCCTCCCCCCTCTTCCCCCGCTCCGCTCCTCTCCTCCCACCCCCTCTTCCCCCGCTCCGCTCCTCTCCTCCCACCCCCTCTTCCCCCGCTCCGCTCCTCTCCTCCCCCCTCTTCCCCCGCTCCGCTCCTCCCCTCCCCCCTCTTCCCCCGCTCCGCTCCTCCCTCCCCCCTCTTCCCCAGCTCCGCTCCTCCCCTCCCCCCTCTTCCCCCGCTCCGCTCCTCCCCTCCCCCCTCTTCCCCGCTCCGCTCCTCCCTCCCCCCTCTTCCCCGCTCCGCTCCTCTCCCTCCCCCCTCTTCCCCCGCTCCGCTCCTCTCCTCCCCCCTCTTCCCCCGCTCCGCTCCTCTCCTCCCCCCTCTTTCCCCGCTCCGCTCCTCTCCTCCCCCTCTTCCCCCGCTCCGCTCCTCTCCTCCCCCCTCTTTCCCCGCTCCGCTCCTCTCCTCCCCCCTCTTTCCCCGCTCCGCTCCTCTCCTCCCCCCTCTTCCCCCACTCCGCTCCTCCCCTCCCCCCTCTTCCCCCGCTCCGCTCCTCTCCTCCCCCCTCTTCCCCTGCTCCGCTCCTCTCCTCCCCAACCCCCCTCTTCCCCCGCTCCGCTCCTCTCCTCCCCAACCCCCCTCTCTTACACACACACACACACACAGTCCTGCTACCTTCCTGTTTGTCTGCAGCCATGGCCTGGTAGGCAGAGACGGGAGGAGGTGAGAGGGAGGAGACGAGAGGGAGGAGAAGAGGGAGGAGGAGAAGAGGGAGGGGGAGAGGGAGGAGAAGAGGGAGGAGGAGAAGAGGGAGGGGGAGATGAGGGAGGGGGAGAGGGAGGAGGAGAAGAGGGAGGAGGAGAAGAGGGAGGGGGAGAAGAGGGAGGGGGAGAAAGGGAGGAGAAGAGGGAGGGGGAGAGGGAGGGGGAGAGGGAGGGGGAGAGGGAGGGGGAGAAGAGGGAGGAGGAGAGGGAGGAAAGGGAGGGGAGAGGAGGAGAGAGGAAGTAGAGGGAAGAGAGAGGAGAGGAAGTGAATATGCCCTACTGATGCCTTGAGTCTTGATTTCTTGCTCTCACTTTCCCGCCATCTTCCCCTCCACACACACAGATCAGCTAATGCACACACACACACACACACACACACACACACACACACACACACACACAGATCAGCTAATGCACACACACATCAGCTAATGCACACCCACAAACACAGATCAGCTAAGGCACACACACACACCCACACACACAGATCAGCTAATGCACACACACACACACAGATCAGCTAATGCACTGTTATCCAGAGCAGAGGAGGAATAGCAGCACTCAAGGAACAGATATCCTGTTCTCATCATAAAAGTTTCATTCCAAGCAAGCTGCCAGGGACACACACACACACACTCTCTCTCTCTTAACCTTGAGCTGATCTACTTAACATAATGACTCCATTTGACTTCATCCAACATGGCTGAACTTGGAGAGACCAGCAGTCTGGCCTGAGCCCAAGGACCAAATGAGAGACCACCTGGACTGCTTTCAACAAAAAAATTATTGACACAGAACACCGCAAGCTTTACTACTATAGCAGCTGAGAAGGCCATTTGAATACGGCGGGGGTTTATCCACACGTAGCTGTTGATTGGTTCAGTAACACAGCTGACACACCCACTAAGCGAGAAAAAACACACCTCAAGGCCCGTCTCCCACTGTTATGATCAAACATGGTGTTTCCTCATGCTGGAAACCGAAGCAAAACGATGCAAACTGTTTTCAGATTGAACGTGGCCCTGGTGTGGAGCAGGGCATACATCTCCACGGAAACCAATAGCTAGGTCGAGGTGGTTTAGTAGAGATGGAGGTGGTTTAGTAGAGGTGGAGGAGGTTTAGTAGAGGATGGAGGAGGTTTAGTAGAGGTGGAGGTGGTTTAGTAGAGGTGGAGGTGGTTTAGTAGAGAGGGAGGTGGTTTAGTAGAGAGGGAGATGGTTTAGTAGAGGTGGAGGTTGTTTAGTAGAGGTGGAGGAGGTTTAGTAGAGATGGATGTTTAGTAGAGATGGAGGTTTAGTAGAGATGGAGGTTGATGAGAGATGGAGGTTGATGAGAGATGGAGGTTGATGAGAGATGGAGGTTGATGAGAGATGGAGGTTGATGAGAGATGGAGGTTGATGAGAGATGGAGGTTGATGAGAGATGGAGGTTGATGAGAGATGGAGGTTGATGAGAGTTTTAATGGTCAGGATGTGACAACTACAACACACCCCTGTGACTTCCCTGTGTCAAGTTAACACTCACCAGTGAAACACGGACGCACGCACACACGCACGCACACACGCACACACACACACACACACTAACCTGTGGAGCCAGGGAGGTGGGCGTGGAGCAGAAGAGAGCAGAGCGGGCGGCTGATCGTAGACCATGTGCTCTCCTGACTGGCTGGTGGGGGAGGAGGGGGGACGACTCCTATGGAGAAGGAGGGGGGGGGGGAGGGAGGGAGGGGGGAGGAGAGGGAGGGAGAGACAACTTTAGAGCAGGTGTTGGCCTTCAAAGTGTGCTATTTCAGTAAGGTAACATTGTGTCAAAAGGTGGTAAAGATAATTCAGAACTTGTGAGAGAGAGCGAGAGACTGTGATCTACCATTGTACAGGACACAGGAAGATATATAACCAACAGGCAGACAGGAGAACAAAAGACAGAGGAAGAGAGAGAGATGTGTTGTGAAGTACTTGTTAGTGTTGGAGTGTGTGTGAGTGTCCGTGTGCTATGTGTGTGTGTGTGTGTGTGTGGTAAGAGATTTAAAGCACTACGGCCTGTCACCACGACGACTATCACCATATCAACAGGCCTCTTGTGACCTTGTTGCTACAGCTACTCCAGTTTGATAGCACACACATACACAGTGGCTTACACACACACACACACACACACAGGCTACACACACACACACGCACGCACACACCTGGAAAAAAACATGGTGTTCTACCAGAATCCAGTAGCTGTGTTGGTACGGATGTTGCTGGTACATCTGGTAAACAGGTACATCTTAGCACTACTATACGGCTGGTGTGTGCGGTGTTGCAGCTGCTAACATCAGCCCACGTCACTGCACACTTCACCAGCTCACTAGATAAAGGAGTGGCTTGGTTGTCACATGAGATCTAGTTGGTTACTTTCCTCCTAATGAAACTCCTTGTTACCATACTGTGCAACTATACTACCAGCAGCTAGTAAGCAGCTACCTTTGAGTTGTGCTAACGAAATGAGATTATAGTATGACAAATGGCTTGCAGTTCAACACAGGCAGTATAAATGATAGCTCGAGGGAACCCACTGGCCTGAGTTACTGCTGCACCAGTCTGATCCAGGTTTATATCCAGAGCAACCTGCCAGAGCGGAGCACAGTTCAGAACAGGAGTGACAGCACTGCAGTCTTCACTGGGACTGCCATCACTGCTACAGGCTGGAACCTTGTCAGTGCCAGGGTAGATTTAGGGTGTAACAACAAAATCAGGATTAATTTGATTTTGATTTGGTCCATTTGAGGACATATTCTTGGTCCCCCCAAGTTCAAGGGCTGAAGAGAAAGGTCCCCTTTCTCTATGGGGTTTCAGGAGGTTTACAATGAGCCTGAGAGTTAAAATGACATGAAGGGTTGGAGTTAGGGATGGTTTTGGGCTCAAGGTTAAAGTTAGGGTTAGGAAAAACTGGATTTAGAATGTGATGGAATTCTGAGTATACACAAAGACAGCCATACAAACTTGTGTTAGTGTGTGCATATGAGAGTGAATGAAGAAATGTGCCTGGGTGGCGGATGTGTGTGTGGTGGATGTGT
This sequence comes from Thaleichthys pacificus, assembly GCA_023658055.1. Lineage (NCBI taxonomy): Eukaryota > Metazoa > Chordata > Actinopteri > Osmeriformes > Osmeridae > Thaleichthys > Thaleichthys pacificus. The sequence goes on along the minus strand of CM042857.1, from coordinate 18,893,656 downwards.
GGTGTGTGTGTGGTGGGTGGTGTGGTGTGTGTGGTGTGTGGTGGTGTGTGTGGTGTGTGGTGGGTGTGTGGTGTGTGATCATCAGTGTATCCCACACTTCAGAGACACATCAGAGGGAGCTGTGAGGTATTGATTTCCTGATTGACTAACAGCTGCTCTGTACTGCAATAGGAACAGAGGTAACACCATGTCCACACACACACACACACACACACACACACTAATACACATTAATACACACACAGCACACACACAGGACACACACAGCACACACACTCACACTCCAGCTTCTTCTGTGTCTCCATGGAGTGAAAGCTATGTGTAAGCCACCCCAGGGAAACATGATCCAATCTCACGTCCTCTGATAACGTACTCAGACCTCTACAACATGATCTAGGGCCAGAGCCATCACTAGGGCCATCACTAGGGTCAGGACTAGGGCCATCACTAGGGCCATCACTAGGGTCAGGACTAGGGCCATCACTAGAGTCAGGACTAGGGCCATCACTAGAGTCAGGACTAGGGCCATCACTAGGGCCATCACTAGAGTCAGGACTAGGGCCATCACTAGAGTCAGGACTAGGGCCATCACTAGGGTCAGGACTAGGGCCGTCAGGACTAGGGCCATCACTAGGGTCAGGACTAGGGCCATCACTAGGGTCAGGACTAGGGCCATCACTAGGGTCAGGACTAGGGCCATCAGGACTAGGGCCATCACTAGGGTCAGGACTAGGGCCATCACTAGGGTCAGGACTAGGGCCATCACTAGGGTCAGGACTAGGGCCGTCAGGACTAGGGCCGTCAGGACTAGGGCCATCACTAGGGTCAGGACTAGGGCCATCACTAGGGTCAGGACTAGGGCCATCACTAGGGTCAGGACTAGGGCCGTCAGGACTAGGGCCATCATTAGGGTCAGGACTAGGGCCATCACTAGGGTCAGGACTAGGGCCATCACTAGGGTCAGGACTAGGGCCATCAGGACTAGGGCCATCACTAGGGTCAGGACTAGGGCCATCACTAGGGTCAGGACTAGGGCCATCACTAGGGTCAGGACTAGGGCCGTCAGGACTAGGGCCATCACTAGGGTCAGGACTAGGGCCATCACTAGGGTCAGGACTAGGGCCATCACTAGGGTCAGGACTAGGGCCGTCAGGACTAGGGCCATCATTAGGGTCAGGACTAGGGCCATCACTAGGGTCAGGACTAGGGCCATCACTAGGGTCAGGACTAGGGCCAGGACCAAAACCGGAGAAATGGCAGAAATAAAGAGGGGAGGAAAAATAGAGGAGGGCGAGAGTAGTGAGAGAGGAAAGGGTGTGCATGAGAGAGTGAAATAAACCAGATGGTTCAGTAATAGTTCAAGATTCTCCCTACTCAGCCATCATAACTTGTGACCTTCTGCAAGGACACGTGTGTGTGTGTGTGTGCGTGCGTGTGTGCGTCAGTGTGTAGGTGCTCTCCACTCTGCTGTAACCCTGTGAGTGTGTGTGTGCGTGCGTGCGTGTGTGCGTCAGTGTGTAGGTGCTCTCCACTCTGCTGTAACCCTGTGAGTGTGTGTGTGCGTGCGTGCGTGTGTGCGTCAGTGTGTAGGTGCTCTCCACTCTGCTGTAACCCTGTGAGTGTGTGTGTGTGTGTGCGTGTGTGCGTCAGTGTGTAGGTGCTCTCCACTCTGCTGTAACCCTGTGAGTGTGTGTGTGCGTGTGTGCGTCAGTGTGTAGGTGCTCTCCACTCTGCTGTAACCCTGTGAGTGTGTGAGTGTGTGTGTGTGAGCTCTGCGAGGGCTGAGCAGTATGGAACGGCAACAGTTCAGACTCCAATGGGACAGGAGATTCTTAACGCTGCTGCCTACGTGCCACACACACACACGCTCGCTGTACAACAGGGTAACAGCAGAGTGGGGGATTTCTCCTCTTGGCAGCTCCCGCTTGCTGCTGCAGCAGATGAAGGGGAGCACTGCAGCCTGGCTTCATTCATAATGACACAGCAAGATGGGGTGGGGGGGGGGGGGGGTGGAGAGAGGGATAAGATGAAAAGGGAGGGAGAGAGTGAGAGAAAAAGGGGGGAGGGAGGGAGATAAAGTGGGAGGGAGAGAAGGTGGCAGGGGGGAGATGGCAGGGAGAATTAGGGATAGAACTAAATGTTCCCTTTGTCTCTGGAGGGAGAGTCTGAGAAAGAGTCCAGACACACACACACGCGCAGACACACACACAGTGGGGATGAGGTTTAGAATCTGCACCTGAGTACAGTGGTGTGGGCGTGAGGAGGAGAAAGAGACGGAGAGAGAGGGAGATAGAGAGACAGACAGAGATAGAGAGAGAAGGACAAAGTGAGTGTGTGTGTGTGAGTAAGTGTGTCTGTGAGTGAGTGTGTGTGTGTGAGTAATTGTGTCTGTGTGAGTGGGTTTGCAGTAGGTTCCTACATGAGCTGATCAACAGAGAGACAGCATCATTACAAGGAACATTCATATATCCCCATACCTGGAGCAAGAGAGGAGAGGGGAGAGGAGGGGGAGGTGGGTAAACAAGTCAGGCAAGTCAATATCATACTGAGCTATGTTGGTGGGAATGAACAGTGCTGCTACATGTAGCTCCAGGCAGTGCCTCTACCACTCATATGTGTGGGTGTAGATGTGTGTGTGTGCATGTGTGTGTGTGTGGGTGGGTGTTTTTGTGTGGGTGATGGTGAGAGACAGAGAAAAGCAGTGAACATCAAGAGATGTTTACATGAACAGAAAGCAAGGGAGGAATAAAGAGAGGAAGGAGAGAATAAAGAAATGTAACATTCATTCAACTGAGGAAAGGATTTCCTCTTGAGCTGAACAAGACGTCGCCCAGGCAACCCTAGCACCTGGATAACTCTTGGAGGCAGAAAAAAGGTCAAAAACACTCTCCTCTCTGTCTCTCCCTTTCTCTCTCCAAGTCTCTCTCTCCCCTTCTCTCTCCTTTTGTCTGGAAATTTTAATTGAATGGGTTTTGTTAGAATAAGAGTAAGTAAGAGACAAATGGCTGTTGTGGTGTAACTGTTGGTTAGCTGGCAGTTATGGCCCAGTTATATCTTTAAAGTATCTCCTCCTCCTCTCTACCCTTCTCTCCTTCACCTCCCTGTCTCTCTCTCCTCCTCTTCATCTCTCTCCTTTACACACTGGCACACTGACATACAGTCCAGCCCTCCCCCCTCCCCTCCCAGAGGGGTGTCAGCACGATGACAGGAACAGCGCAGCATGTACAACCATTAGATAACCTCCCTGGGGCCCACAACAATGAGAGAGAGATAGGGAGAGGTGGAGAAATGGAGGAAGAAAGAGAATGTTCATCTTTTCTATCAAAACAAAACCTTCCATCCATCCCTCCCTCCCTCCCTCTCGCATCCTTCTCTCTATCCATCCCTCCTCTCTCTCTCACCGGCTCTTCCTCCCTCCCCCCTGTGCAGAGCAGGGACTCCCCTGGGTTCTCTGTGGAAAATGACAGAGTCCCTCTCAGCTCTGTCCTGGAAATCACATGTTGGCTGGTTGTTAGGGCTAGCTGGTTGTTAGGGCTGGCTGGATGGTTGATATGGCTGGCTGTCTGGTTGTTAGGGCTGTCTGTCTCGTTATCGGGGCTGGCTGTCTGGTTGTTAGGACTGGCTGTCTGGTTGTTAGGGCTGGCTGTCCGGTTATCGGGGCTGGCTGGTTATCAGGCTGACTGGTTATTAGATGCTTTTCCACTAAAACTAAGACCCTGCTGTTGTTACCTACTGTTAAGCCTGTGTGCAGAGACGTTGCTAGGAATCCCGGGCCCCGTGACAAAATATATACATAGTTATGTGCAGGGCCGGCGCAAGCACCTTCGCCGCCCTAGGCAAGATGTTGTCAAAGTTTCAACCCCCCCCCCGGGAGCGCAAATCGAAGAGACGCCCCCCCACCCGCCTCGGCGCCCTCTGCTGGAGGTGCGGGACGGTTCATTAATGGACGCACTTCGGAATTTTGCGCCCCTCTCTTCATGGCGCCCTAGGCGGCTGCCTAGTTCGCCTGTAGCAAACACCCTGGTTATGTGTTTGTGTGTTTTAGTTGAATGGTAACTCAGGATGTAATTAATTACGGAGATATCAGCCCATTGTCTGTTACTGTGGTTTTCACCGCGGGCAATGTCAGATAACTAGCTGAGTTTCAGAAAGCGTGAGAAGTGCTAGCTTCTAAAACAATTAACGTTAAGCGCAATTTCCCAGCATTGACTGTCTTTTCTTTGTCCTTTGTTTTTCTTTTTTCGTGCAGCAGGATTTATGTTGCGACATTTTCCTGCCAGCCATTGCTAAGGCAATCCAACTGTCCAACAGTCGCCCTGCACAATAGAATTGGGAACGTGCAGGAGGGGGACCAAAGAGATTTCTAACTATCTCATTTAGAAAGTCTATTCTATATTTTTCCGCAAGTGTATTATTTTGGTTTGAAATATTGATTTGATTGACAAATAATAACTACAGACATATGAAAACCCACACAGTAATGGGCCCCCTCCAAGCCAAGGGTCCCGTGAATCATATCCACCTTACACCACGTCGCGATGGCCCTGCCTGTGTGGTCACACTGAGGAACATAGACTACTAGGGAGACACACACACACAACATTGTCCAAGGGAACACTGTGCCACCAGGTACAACACTGTTGAATGAACAATATATGAACTTGCTTACATACACACATATGTAAACACACACACAGTCACAACATGCTCCCAAGCTGAGGGTCCAGTTACAACTCGCTCCCACTCGTTTTACACAATCCTGTTTCACCTATCATATGAATTGCTAGTATTTTACTGACTAAGAAGGGTTTTTAGAACTGGAATTCTCTCTCCCTGTCTATCCCACACAACCTTTTCGTCCCCACAAGGTTCTGCCTGGATCCATCTTACCTTCTACATTCATCCACACAGAAAACCGACATTCAGAGGCTTTCACTTGCTCACTCTAACTCGCTAACTCACACACAACGGTTCCGGTCTCCATGGCAATGAGCGTGTTAGCTAGCAAAGCCACTTTTCAGGTCTGGATTCTCATCAAGCTATTAATGAAAGGGAGAAAGAGACGGAGACAGAGAGAGAGACAGAGACAGAGACAGAGAGATAGAAGGAAAACAAAAAGGTAGAAATAACGAGTTTCATTTGTTTGAGGGATTACGGAAGGATGTGTCATATCCTGTCTGTGTTGTGTAATCCTGTGAGGCACCCTGAGTAAACACAAGACTGCTGGAGGTCAAGATCGATGACCCCCCCCCTCCCCGGCCCGGGCCAACGCAGGGCCTGGTTGGGGGACTTCATCAGCCAGGGATTACAGACACGGGGTTATTAACATAAATCTATTATCTCTGCTGCCAGCCTCCCAGAGGTGCCTTTCATCTGCACTGTAATGAGGGTGATGATGATGGTCCTACGTCCTCTGCAGGGGACAGGATCCCGTTCTCCTGCCTTACAGCTGAAGCTGGGGGGTGTCTCCCCAGACAGCCCTTGCAGGTCTGGGGTCCAGACACCCCCCAGCTTCAGCTGTAAGGCAGGAGAACGGGATACAAGGGGTGTCTGGACCCCAGACCTGCAAGGGGTGTCTGGACCCCAGACCTGCCTGCCTGCCTGTCTGTCTGTCTGTCCCCCTCCTCCTGCAGTAGTCTGCAGTAGGGCTGCAACATTGAATCGATAAAATAAATAACATTTGATTATTAAAAGAGTTGCCATTGAATTTCATTATCGACTTGTGTCGCGCGACTATTACGCCACTCAATAATTTGCAGAGATGTTTGAGTATAAAATGTTTTTAGTTGAACGCGGAGCAGAGCGGAGGTAGAGGAAAGACCATCGGAGAGACCCTTAAAGTTGTTCTGAAACACATGGCGGAGGCGGAGATCAGTAGCCTACGACCTAAGTCATCAAAGGTGTGGGAACATTTCACACTAAACTAAAGAGTGTACAATTTCTGGGGAAATACAGCTGGCAGCTGTGCTCCGTTTCTGGGGAAATTGTGGGGTGTGCTTGCATCGGATTGCAGATGGGTATGTTTCTACGGAGCACAGCTGCCAGCTGTTAGCCTGGCTCTGCCGTCCTACGTACTTCCGCTCAAATGTATTTGCTTCTGTACATACGGTCTGGCCATGAGGTCCGTAAGTCAGATTCTGCAGGTTGATTTTCTACCTGTCCAATAAGCGAACAGAGGGAGTGGCTGAGAACGATGACGTTGGTGTCGTGTGCTAGTTTGTGTTGTAGTTCCGTAATGGCGGCGGAGAAAGATGCGAGGAAAGCCATTCGGTCCGTTGTGGCAACGCTGCCGAATATCCAACAGCTAAAGCCGGAGCAAGAACAAGTTTTGCTGAGTTTTGTTGGTGGCCATGATGTTGTGGCCCTCCTCCCCACAGGGTTCGGGAAAAGTTTGATTTTCCAGCTACGGCAGCTAGCTCTGTTACAGTAGTGGTGAAGGAATTGGCTAAGGCGAACGCTAGCGATTGGTTATGGCAGATCAGAAGTTTTAAACTTCAACAGAGTACCCGCCTACAAGGAAGTCAACGCTTGTCAATGGAGCGAGGCCAGACTCTCTGTACAAATGAAATGTACGAGAGTCTGGTTAGGACCAGGCTAGCCAGCTGTAGGTATATCAAAAAAATTAAGGTAGCAACGCTAGTGCTAAATATCTATTTAGCTGGTCGGCTCCATGACGCCGGGTAAGTAGGGCTCGTGAGACTGCTCACCAAAAGAACGAAGGGGAACTCGCTTGTCTAGCAGATTAAGACATGTTCGTAGGTACCTAGCGAAAAGTAGCCTCAACTTTCCTAGACTTTTAGCTATGGTACTAATATCCCTGTCTGTTTTACTAGACAGACGGTGTATCTATGCGTCGTTGCTAACATGTGCTGGCATTAGGCTAGCACTGAGGTCCCTTCTGCCACACAAGGCACTTTCGCCACAAAAACATAATTTCAGCCTAAATCGTGCAACGGAACGAACGTAAATCCCTATACAAGCAACGCAATCAGGACCAAGACGAACCAACGTTGTGGTTCCTAACCCTGGTCCTCAGGGACCCCCTGTCCTGCATGTTTTAGATGTTTCCCTGCTCCAACACACCTTATTCAAATGAATGGGTCGTTATCCTGCTTTGCAGAAGCCTGCAGAAGCCTGCTATGACCACCATCTAAAACATGCAGGACATGGTGTCCCTAAGGACCAGGGTTGGTAACCACAAAAATATTGGGTGAACCTTAGGGGTGGTAAAATAATAAATAATACAAAGAAATTAGACAACAATGGTTGTGCTCTCCGAAGGCTTGAGCCCAATTTTTATCTGATTAATCGAAAAAAATCATCGACAGATTAATCGATTATTAAAATAATCGTTAGTTGCAGCCCTAGTCTGCAGTGACAGGGTGTGTAGCACAGAGCAGCTCAGAGTGGTGCTTCACTAGTCTGCAGTGACAGGGTGTGTAGCACAGAGCAGCTCAGAGTGGTGCTTCACTAGTCTGCAGTGACAGGGTGTGTAGCACAGAGCAGCTCAGAGTGGTGCTTCACTAGTCTGCAGTGACAGGGTGTGTAGCACAGAGCAGCTCAGAGTGGTGCTTCACTAGTCTGCAGTGACAGGGTGTGTAGCACAGAGCAGCTCAGAGTGGTGCTTCACTAGACTGCAGTGACAGGGTGTGTAGCACAGAGCAGCTCAGAGTGGTGCTTCACTAGTCTGCAGTGACAGGGTGTGTAGCACAGAGCAGCTCAGAGTGGTGCTTCACTAGTCTGCAGTGACAGGGTGTGTAGCACAGAGCAGCTCAGTGGTGCTTCACTAGTCTGCAGTGACAGGGTGTGTAGCACAGAGCAGCTCAGTGGTGCTTCACTAGTCTGCAGTGACAGGGTGTGTAGCACAGAGCAGCTCAGTGGTGCTTCACTAGTCTGCAGTGACAGGGTGTGTAGCACAGAGCAGCTCAGAGTGGTGCTTCACTAGTCTGCAGTGACAGGGTGTGTAGCACAGAGCAGCTCAGAGTGGTGCTTCACTAGACTGCTGAGACAGCAGGAGAACCCTCCACGCCCTCTCACCAAGAGCATGCACACGCACACACTCTCTCTCCACACACACACACACACTCTCTCTCTCCACACACACACACACACACACACACACACACACACACACTCTCCACACACACACACACTCTCTCCACACACACACACAACACACCCTATAATGCCCCTGATAGCAATAGGGTTATGTGTGGATACACTCACTGATCTCCTGCTCTGATATAAGAGTTAATTAAAAGGATGGAGCTCAGAGCACATACAGATCCCACAAGCCCCAGAACTGGGGGGTTCTGCAGGGTCTGGGGGTTCTTCAGGGTCTGGGGTCTGGGGGGTTCTGAAGGGTCTGGGGGGGTTCTGCAGAGTCTGGGGGGTTCTGCAGGGCCTGGGGGGTTCTGCAGGGCCTGGGGGGTTCTGCAGGGTCTGGGGGGTTCTGCAGGGTCTGGGGGGTTCTGCAGGGTCTGGGGGGTTCTGCAGGGCCTGGGGGGTTCTGCAGGGCCTGGGGGGATCTGCAGGGTCTGGGGGTTCTGCAGGGTCTGGGGGGTTCTGCAGGGCCTGGGGGGATCTGCAGGTTCTGGGGGGTTCTGCAGGGCCTGGGGTGTTGTGCTTCTGGCCTCCACTGCTCATCCTCTCTCTGTCATCCTGACTTCCTGCACTATACTTTGTCATTCATCATTACCAGCTAATCACAGTAATACTGTTAGCCCTTCTAATCCTTCATTATCTGACATACTTTCTACATGCACTTTGTGTTTGTCACTTTGGATACAAGTGTACAAGAAATGGCACGTGTGCAACTCTGCTGTCCATGATACGCTACTACCAAAGGAGATGTCTCCTGTTACACCAGATGGATAACACTTCACCCTCCTCTTCCTCCTACTTCTCTATGCTAGTCTGTCCTCTCTCCTCCCCCTCTCTTCTCTCTCCCTACAACCCACCTCTTTCCCCTTCCACTCTCCCCCTTCCTCCCCATCCCCTCTGCCCATCCCTCCCTTCTTCCCTCCATCCACCTGCCCACTCTCCCTGTCCATCCTTCCCAGGAATGCCACATGCTCAGCTGGTCGTCTCACCCCCCCTCACCCTGGCCTGCTGGTCTCCTAAGGGAGGCATGCAGCTACCACTACAGCAGGAGCCCTGCTACTGGCCATGTGCTACAGTGTAGCATGTAACAATACTCGTGTGACAATGTTACTTATCTAACACAAATGTGACATGGCTAGAGGGCAGCTGAAGGTGTGTTGATCGGAAGGTGGTATACTGGTGGAGGGAGCGGGTGGGGAGGGGGCATGGAGGGAGGCGGCACAGAGGAGGAGAGGAGAGGGAGGGTAGAGATAGGGAGGGTAGAGATAGGGAGGGTAGAGTAGAGAAAAGGGAGGGTAGAGGAGAGGGAGGGTGAGGTTAGAGAGGGAGTGTAGAGAGAGGGAGTGTAGAGAGAGGGAGGGTAGAGAGAGGGAGTGTAGAGAGAGGGAGTGTAGAGAGAGGGAGTGTAGAGAGAGGGAGGGTAGAGAGAGGGAGGGTAGAGGAGAGGGAGGGTGAGAGTGAGGTTAGAGAGGGAGGGTAGAGAGAGGGAGTGTAGAGAGAGGGAGTGTAGAGAGAGGGAGTGTAGAGAGAGGGAGTGTAGAGAGAGGGAGTGTAGAGAGAGGGAGGGTAGAGAGAGGGAGGGTGAGAGTGAGGTTAGAGAGGGAGGGTAGAGAGAGGGAGTGTAGAGAGAGGGAGTGTAGAGAGAGGGAGTGTAGAGAGAGGGAGTGTAGAGAGAGGGAGTGTAGAGAGAGGGAGGGTAGAGGAGAGGGAGGGTGAGAGTGAGGTTAGAGAGGGAGGGTAGAGAGAGGGAGTGTAGAGAGAGGGAGTGTAGAGAGAGGGAGTGTAGAGAGAGGGAGTGTAGAGAGAGGGAGGGTAGAGAGAGGGAGGGTAGAGAGAGGGAGGGTAGAGAGAGGGAGGGTAGAGAGAGGGAGGGTAGAGAGAGGGAGGGTAGAGGAGAGGGAGGGTGAGAGTGAGGTTAGAGAGGGAGGGTAGAGAGAGGGAGTGTAGAGAGAGGGAGTGTAGAGAGAGGGAGGGTAGAGAGAGGGAGTGTAGAGAGAGGGAGTGTAGAGAGAGGGAGGGTAGAGAGAGGGAGGGTAGAGAGAGGGAGTGTAGAGAGAGGGAGGGTAGAGAGAGGGAGGGTAGAGAGAGGGAGGGTAGAGAGAGGGAGGGTAGAGAGAGGGAGTGTAGAGAGAGGGAGTGTAGAGAGAGGGAGGGTAGAGAGAGGGAGGGTAGAGAGAGGGAGGGTAGAGAGAGGGAGGGTAGAGAGAGGGAGGGTAGAGAGAGGGAGGGTAGAGAGAGGGAGGGTAGAGAGAGGGTAGGTAGGTAGGTAAGACTATAAGCTGAAGGTCATGGCCAGCCCAGCTACTCAGGACAGTGGAGCTGCTGGATGTGTTCTGAATGGGGATCATTAACATGAAAGATTCCAGGCAACAGACCTGCTGCATGAAGGTCGTCCTCATATACCTCCAGCAGCCAGGACTGACTGACAGCTAAACACTCTTCCAGGTTAAGCGACTGTATGTGTGTCCTTGTTGGAGAGCATGTGAATCCCCCCCCACACATTTAGTCATTTAGCAAACGCTCGTATCCAGAGCGACTTACAGTAAGTAAAGGGACATTCCCCCGAGGCAAGTAGGGTGAAGTGCCTTGCCCAAGGACACAATGTCATTTTTGCACGGCCAGGAATTGAACCAGCGACCTTCTGATTACTAGCCCGACTCTCTAACCGCTCAGCCACCTGACTCCCTGACTCACACTCACTCATGCCAACGGTTCTATTACCCCCCATCCCACTCTATTCTCCATGCCACAATCTACCTCCATTGATCCAGCATATTCAATTGAAAACAATATATGAAACCTGACAGATTCATTTCGGTCCGAGTTCATCTTCTTAAACGACCCTGAAAATCCATAAGTGGTTTATCCAATCATGCAATGTTCAGCAAAAAGCAAACACACAGAGAGAAAGGGCTGAGTGAGTGAGTGAATGAGTGATTGAGAGAATGAGAGAGAGAGAGAGAGAGAAAAAAGAGAGAAAAAGAGAGAGAGAGAGAAAAAAAGAGAGAAAGAGAGAGAAAGAGAGAAAAAGAGAGAGAAAGAGAGAGAGGGGGGAGGGAGGGAGGGAGAGAGAGAGGGAGAGCTTCTTTATCCAGCCAGCCATAATGAGTTGACCGTAAACTGAAATCCATTTCTCACTGGGCTATAATGATTGGTCAGGATTGTATGTAAGGGGTCATGGGTCAGGTGGGGTTCAGAACGCTCTCAGCATCTGCATCTCCAGTAACTACTATGTGCTACTAACTAGCCCTCCATGTCTAACCCTAACTAACCCTCCACATCTAACCCTAACTAACCCTCCATGTCTAACCCTAACTAACCCTCCACATCTAACCCTAACTAACCCTCCATGTCTAACCCTAACTAACCCTCCATGTCTAACCCTAACTAACCTGCCATGTCTAACCCTAACTAACCCTCCACATCTAACCCTAACTATCTAACTAATCTATAGCCTAACCTAACCACCTATATAACCTGAGCTCAGCTAGGACTGACGGAGGTCTCAACTAAGACAGGTGAAAGCAAGTCTGTACTAGAACACTAGGAGGAGGTGTCAGTGAGGAAAGGTCTGCCCCAAATTAAGTCAGTTAATCAGTCAGTCGGTCAATAAGCCACTCAGTATATCAGTCAATCAGTAAGTCCCTCTGCCCCTCAAACAAATTAAAGTCATTCTCTTTGGTCTAGGGGTATGATTCTTGCTTGGGGTGCGAGAGGTCCCGGGTTCAAATCCCGGACGAGCCCCCAACTGTTACGCCCCCTCCAATGGCTCGGGAGAGGAGGAGCACGCAACTGCCTTAGGCCGCACAGTGGTGAAGGAAGCGGGAGGGTAGCGCCAATAAAAAGTTGGCCACAGCCAAGAATGACGTGTACACGGTTTTAATAAGTACACATATACGTTCACAATTAATAGTAATAATAATCAACAATGGGGGAGGGAAAACAGTGGGGTAGGAGTAGGGCAGTGCCAGCGGCCTGTCAAATCAAAGACAATACAAAAGGTCCCTAAACTTCCCTACCCCTCTACTCCTTCCTGACGCCAACTAGACTGCAACTAACCTCACTGCTACAAGACACAGGGTGACAGCCACTAGCTTCTAACCTGGTGTATATAAGAGGGTTACCTACGGGTGTGTGTAAACCCCAGGGTATCTTACCTAGCCCTACTCCACAGACGTCCAGGACAAGGACCAGAATACAGGTAAGACAACGGTTTTACGGTTCTCAACAACCAGTAACCAGTAACCAATACAACATACAATATGCTCAATATTCAAAGCTCAATGCTTAATGCTCAATGTTACCACAAAGGTTCTTACCAACCTCTCCCCACCTAACACAAACACATACTGACAGCTAAATACAGTGTGATGAGCTCCTCCGATTGGGTAACGAGGAGCCTTGTTGGACACGCCCACGTCATCAGGCTGGGAACGCACCACACCTGAGAGCTGACAGACAGGAGAAGAGAAACAAACTACCCTCCTCTCCAGGGAGAGAGAGAGAGAGACCGTAACACTCTCTTTCTCACACTGTCTGTTTCTCTCTCTGTTTCTCTCTCTCAGGTGAGATACAAAAGGTGTTACAGACAGGTGAGACAGCGACAGGAAGTTGACAAAGAGGAAGCAGAATGCAGTTCTGCTCAACTTAACTCCTGTACTTAGTACAGCCGCGAACAGCGCAACAGGTAGCCTACCAGAGCCCCGCAATGACATTTTATAACAATAACAATATAAATGACAACATATGTTTAAAAACAAACCAGTTTTAGTGAAATTATAGTTTAAATTACTTTAGAAAGAATCACTGTTCACGGCTGGCTGGGACTAACGTATAGCAAACCGCAACTTCCGCTATCACAGCGGAAGTTGCACCCATAATCATTTCTACAGTCGACCCCCTGAGAATAAGGTGGATACAACAGGTTCTATTCAGCTTCCTCAACTACGGCAACGCACCCGTATCTAACAGCATTGCCTTCTCACTCCCTCACAGCAGAATCCCATAATACAATGAGAGAGAGAGAGAGAGAGAGAGAGAGAGAGAGAGAGAGAGAGAGAGAGCGAGAGAGACAGAGACAGAGAGAGAGACAGAGAGAGAGAGAGAGAGAGAGAGAGTGAGAGAGAGAGAGAGAGCGAGAACAAAGGCTCAGTTTTATGGGGAAGTCGAGGCCTTGAGATAGAGAGTATCTCACAGGTCAGGGTTTATGGGACAGGATAGTGTCATTAGCTGACACCGCCCAGTCTAAGCTATGAGGACAGAGTGTCCTGTAAACTAATCGATGATCTCCTGAACTGATACAATGACGACCCTGGCTCTACCTGAATATTTACCACAGAGAGCAAGATGCTGCCATGGCAACCTATCTGATCCTGGCCAATAGAACCACAGCCTGATAACCTACACAAATATATTAACTCGCTTATTTAGATTAGGACACCTGTATGTTAAACAGCTATTCATCAGCAACAGCAGCCCAGGCATTGTGCTAAACAAATCTGGGGCGACACGTAACCAAGACGATGGTTTCAGTCGCAGAGTGACAGGCAATTCTTCCCACAGAAGGTGTAACAGTTTGACGTGTGGCATTAGTGGTGTATTAAGCGAACTAGTGCCCTTGACACCCGTGCCCGTGATACAGTCGGTAACTAAAATATGCTAGGCCACATGCTAGGCTAATGTGTCTGGCCACATGCTAGGCTAATGTGTCTGGCCACATGCTAGGCTAATGTGTCTGGCCACATGCTAGGCTAATGTGCCTGGCCACATGCTAGGCTAATGTGCTAATGATCTGTAGTGTCATTTAAGAAGTGGAGGGTAGGACTGGGAAGGCTGTTGCATGACCGGTATTGGTAAATCAATCAATTCTATTGTTATCACTAATCAGGGAGGATGCTAAGAGCTGGCTCTAGCAGGCTGTGAGGGGCCAATCGGGGGCAATGGGTACCAGGGGGGCCACAATACTGTTGTGCATAATCAGTTGTATTGCCAAAGGGCGATTAGGTCCCTATTGTCCCCTGAAACTGATATAATAAACCGACATTCAATCCGGATTGACTCTAAGAACCCATCAATCACACTGATGCTGCAACATCGATCACTGTCACCGCGGCAACTACAGTGGAGGGGTCTGAGGCTGCCAATCACCGGGCCTTAAAACACCAGCATCAACGATCACACACACACACACAGCCTCACTCACATAAAGAACACTCACAAAACACTCGGCCATATCCAACACTGTCTTTCTCTGACATACACACTCAAAACACTTCCTTCCTCACACTATTCATCACAGCAGGTGACAGGAGGGGTCTCTGGGGACTGTAAAGATGTCTCTCGGAGATCTTGTGTGTGTGTGTGTGTGTGTGCGTGTGTGTGCGTGTGTGTACACTGACAGCAGATCTGAGGCCAGGACAGCTTTCGCTCCCAGGAGAGTTCGCAGGTTAGCCTGTGTACATCTTAAGACAGACAGTGGGTTAGTCTAATCCTGGATGCTAAGCTGTCAGGGAATCCCTGGGTGTTCTATCAGCCCATCCATCCATCCATCTTCTATCCATCCATTTCTTGCTCCATCCGTTCATCCACCTAACCTCTACCCAAAGATGACAAGGCAGAAATGTTCCAAGGCTCTCAGCAGCTTAAGTGTCTCAGCTCTCCCAACCTGCTGGGATAATCCAGTTCCCTGGACACCAGAGTGGTGGGAGGGGCTACTCGGGTTAAGTGGATGCTGATTGGATTAGCAGGCCACATTGGGTCATGCCCCTTAGACCCTGCCCACCACTAACTGGCCCGTGAACATGTTAATGAGCATAGAGAGAGGAGGAGAACGGAGGAGAGGAGAGGGGAGGAAGAGGAGAGGGGGAGATGAAGAATAGAGGACGGGGAGATGAAGAGGTGAGAGAAGGAGGAGAGGAAGAGAGGAGGAAGAAAAGAGGGGAAGATGAAGAGGAGGAAGAGGAGAGTGGATGAAGGGAAGAGGAGGGGGAGATGAGAAGAGAGGAGGGAGGAAGAGAAGGGGAGGATGTGCCAGAGGAAGATGAAGGCCATAGAAACAGAGACAAGACATCAATCAGTGGAGCGTTTCCCAGAATGCACCACACCTTCTCCCCCGACACTGGCGGCGTCCAACGCAGCAGAGCAGATGGCGAGGAGGAGGAGGATGAGAAGGAGGAGCAGCTGACTCACATGGCCCAGGCTAGCTGAGACCCTCTTCCTAGCTGGTCTCCCCTGATGGGCTTGTGGGAACAGGCAGCCTGCTCTCAGGGACCACAGTCGCAGCACTGACCTCAGGTCAGCTGGGTCTACACCTCAGGTCCTCAAGAGGACTCCTAAGTCACCAAATCACAAACAATCCTAAAATGTCTGTTGCTGGGAATCTGCCTTGGAACGTAAACACTTTAGAAACATTTTGTGATATTGAGCTTTTTACATGAAAATGTATCGTCGGGTATCAGAATTGTTATCAGGGATGCAGTCACTTATAGAAACAACCCAGTGACACCGGAGATCAAGGGGGACAACTCTACGCTACTTGGCCACAGGGAGATCAAGGGGGACAACTCTACGCTACTTGGCCACAGGGAGATCAAGGGGGACAACTCTACGCTGCTTGGCCACAGGGAGATCAAGGGGGACAACTCTACGCTGCTTGACCACAGGGAGATCAAGGGGGACAACTCTACGCTACTGGGCCACAGGGAAAATGCAGCTCTGCAGCGCAGACAAACTAGATATATTATCTCTGCCATCCATCAGTAGAACACAACATTGCATTAAACAATATGCCCTCTGAAGACCCCACATCGACAATTCATATGGCGGCCTTTATGCATATTCACTATTTGTTTACGAGATGCACATGTAAGAGACTGACAATTAGCTAAACATATACTTGTTTAATTAGTGACACAACCTACAATTGAACATCTTTATTTGAATATTGCAAAAAAGATATTTAAAAACTTTACATATCGCAAAATAAAAACTTGTTCTACAATATTTCTATGACGAAATCATTGACAAAGATCCATCCCCTATTAGTCAACCACTGTGTGCATAGTTAGTAACCTTGTTGACATTGGCAACAAGGTCAACCCCACCCTTTGTCTTGGCTTAAGATTTCTCCCCATTCCTTAGTAAAAATGTGGTCTCAGCAGCTTTGTGAATATGTTTTAGGAGGAAACTCTTTGTTAAGAATTTTTACTGCTATTTAGGAGAACCCTTTAGTGGTAAGAACATTTTTTGGGAATACTGCCCCAGACCTAACCACAGCAGTACAGACCAGACCAGACCTAACCACAGCAGTACAGACCAGACCAGACCTAACCACAGCAGTACAGACCAGACCTAACCACAGCAGTACAGACCAGACCAGACCTAACCACAGCAGTACAGACCAGACCAGACCTAACCACAGCAGTACAGACCAGACCAGACCTAACCACAGCAGTACAGACCAGACCAGACCTAACCACAGCAGTACAGACCAGACCTAACCACAGCAGTACAGACCAGACCAGACCTAACCACAGCAGTACAGACCAGACCAGACCTAACCACAGCAGTACAGACCAGACCTAACCACAGCAGTACAGACCAGACCAGACCTAACCACAGCAGTACAGACCAGACCAGACCTAACCACAGCAGTACAGACCAGACCAGACCTAACCACAGCAGTACAGACCAGACCTAACCACAGCAGTACAGACCAGACCAGACCTAACCACAGCAGTACAGACCAGACCTAACCACAGCAGTACAGACCAGACCTAACCACAGCAGTACAGACCAGACCAGACCTAACCACAGCAGTACAGACCAGACCTAACCACAGCAGTACAGACCAGACCTAACCACAGCAGTACAGACCAGACCTAACCACAGCAGTACAGACCAGACCTAACCACAGCAGTACAGACCAGACCAGACCTAACCACAGCAGTACAGACCAGACCAGACCTAACCACAGCAGTACAGACCAGACCTAACCACAGCAGTACAGACCAGACCTAACCACAGCAGTACAGACCAGACCTAACCACAGCAGTACAGACCAGACCTAACCACAGCAGTACAGACCAGACCTAACCACAGCAGTACAGACCAGACCAGACCTAACCACAGCAGTACAGACCAGACCACCTAACCACAGCAGTACAGACCAGACCTAACCACAGCAGTACAGACCAGACCTAACCACAGCAGTACAGACCAGACCAGACCTAACCACAGCAGTACAGACCAGACCAGACCTAACCACAGCAGTACAGACCAGACCTAACCACAGCAGTACAGACCAGACCTAACCACAGCAGTACAGACCAGACCAGACCTAACCACAGCAGTACAGACCAGACCAGACCTAACCACAGCAGTACAGACCAGACCAGACCTAACCACAGCAGTACAGACCAGACCTAACCACAGCAGTACAGACCAGACCTAACCACAGCAGTACAGACCAGACCAGACCTAACCACAGCAGTACAGACCAGACCTAACCACAGCAGTACAGACCAGACCAGACCTAACCACAGCAGTACAGACCAGACCTAACCACAGCAGTACAGACCAGACCTAACCACAGCAGTACAGACCAGACCAGACCTAACCACAGCAGTACAGACCAGACCAGACCTAACCACAGCAGTACAGACCAGACCAGACCTAACCACAGCAGTACAGACAGACCAGACCTAACCACAGCAGTACAGACCAGACCTAACCACAGCAGTACAGACCAGACCTAACCACAGCAGTACAGACCAGACCAGACAGGATAGACCTAACCAGCCAGAGCAGGATATAGACCAGGATATAGACCAGGACCAGACTAAAACAGGCTGGACCTAACCAGCCCAGAGCAGGATATAGACCAGGACCAGACCAGAACAGGCTGGACCTAACCAGCCCAGAGCAGGATATAGACCAGAACAGGCTGGACCTAACCAGACCAGAGCAGGATATAGACCAGGACCAGACCAGAACAGGCTGGACCAGACCAGAGCAGGATATAGACCAGGACCAGACCAGAACAGGCTGGACCTAACCAGCCCAGAGCAGGATATAGACCAGGACCAGAACAGGCTGGACCTAACCAGACCAGAGCAGGATATAGACCAGGACCAGACTAGAACAGGCTGGACCTAACCAGCCCAGAGCAGGATATAGACCAGGACCAGACCAGAACAGGCTGGACCTAACCAGACCAGAGCAGGATATAGACCAGGACCAGACCAGAACAGGCTGGACCTAACCAGACCAGAGCAGGATATAGACCAGGGGAGCTGTCCTTTTGCTTCTCACACTGAGACAGGCCCAGCAGTTTTCAGCTTGGTAGTGATGGAGGACAGACAGACAGGCTCTGATTGGACCATTGATCGACTGGAGGATCGATTGATTGGCAGGTCAATATGACAAAAACACACTGCTGAAACATATAGTCTCAGAACATGACTTGTGTCTGAGCTGAACTACAGAATGTCATCGATGTCCTAAACAGGTCTGCATGGGTGTGTGTGCACTTGTGTGTGCATGTATGTATGTATTCACATGTGTGGGTGGGTGTGTTTATGTAAGTGTTTGTGTGTGTGTTTATGTGTGTGTGGCGTGTGTGCATGCGGTGTGTGTGTGTGCATTTGCTTATAAGTATTTGTGTGTGAGTGTGTGCATGTCACGTGTGTGTATGTGTGAGTGCATGTATATAAGTATTTGTGTGTACTGTGTGTGTGTGCGTACTCAGGTAACAGATGCTGCTGTCTTAGTCATGTCTTCTCTGACAGGTGTAGCTACAGTATCTGCCACTGTGTCACACCTGACTAGCCTGGATGACAGCTAAACCCAGTTACACACACCTGGAGGCAAGGCAGTCTAACAGCTGGGGAGCGTAAAGAGGCAGTTTAGCAGCAGCACATCTCTTACTGGCCTGCCATGTCCACTCAGCCTGCTAAATCAGTTAGAGTTACACCTGGAGGGGGGGCAGTCTGCAGCTACACCTGGAGGGGGGCAGTCTGCAGCTACACCTGGGGGGGGGCAGTCTGCAGCTACACCTGGAGGGGGGGCAGTCTGCAGCTACACCTGGGGGGGGGCAGTCTGCAGCTACACCTGGGGGGGGCAGTCTGCAGCTACACCTGGAGGGGGGCAGTCTGCAGCTACACCTGGGGGGGGGCAGTCTGCAGCTACACCTGGGGGGGGGGGGCAGTCTGCAGCTACACCTGGAGGGGGGGCAGTCTGCAGCTACACCTGGAGGGGGGGCAGTCTAACAGCTAGGGAGCGTAAAGAGGCAGTTTAGCAGCAGCACAACTCTTACTGGCCTGCCATGTCCCCTCAGCCTGCTAAATCAGTTAGAGTTTAACTGCATGTTTAGGAGGTTAGGAGAACAAGCTGAATATGGTCTCCCACTGGGGGTGAATATGGTCTAATCTAGCAGCTCACAGCAGGGACAGAGCTAGAGGCTGGAGGGATAGGAGGCTGAGGGTGGACGGGGGTGAGGGGGAGAATACGAGCTCTGGGGGCTAGGATGGAGGGGGTAAGCCTGGAGGGTGAGGGCTGGACTGGAGATGGAGGTTAGGGGCTGGGAGTTGAGGGTGAAGGCTGGGAGTAGAGGCTAGGGGTGGAGGCTGGGAGTGGATGGTGAAGGCTGGGGTGGAGGCTGGGAGTGGAGGCTGGGAGTGGAGGCTGGGAGTGGAGGCTGGGAGTAGAGGCTGGAAGTAGAGGCTGGGGGTGGAGGGTGTCCACTGAGAGCTCTGGAGGCCAGGGTCTGAAGGCTAGAGGCTATCCCAGGGTTAACAGTCGCCTTAGAAACACAGAGATACAGAAATGAAGAAACGAGAGACACCAGAGGAGTTGCTGTGTGTGTGCGTGTGTGTGTGTGCGCCAATCCTCCCATGATTGATGTGGCAAAAGAAAAATCAACCAAGCCGTACTAACAACTAAGATGACATGACTTCCTCATGTTACTGTTTCTACCTCATCCCTCTCTCTGCCTCACCCATTCCATCATCCCCCCTCCCCTCTCTACCTCCCTCTCTGCCTCATCCCTCTCTACCTTATCCCCACCCTCATACGTCTCTCTACCTCAGCCCCCTCCCTCATCCCCTCATTCCTAATCCCTCTCTCTCCTTGCACGATGGTAGGGTTATCTTTTGAACTATGGAGGAAGGGCTATCTCTTAGACTATGGAGGAAGGGCTATCTCCTGGACTATGAGGGAAGGGCTATCTCCTGGACTATGGAGGAAGGGCTATCTCCTGGACTATAGAGGAAGGGCTATCTCCTGGACTATGGAGGAAGGGCTATCTCCTGGACTATGGAGGAAAGGCTATCTCCTGGACTATGAGGAAGAACTATCTCCTGGACTATGGAGGAAGGGCTATCTCCTGGACTATGGAGGAAGGGCTATCTCCTGGACTATAGAGGAAGGGCTATCTCCTGGACTATGGAGGAAGGGCTATCTCCTGGACTATGGAGGAAAGGCTATCTCCTGGACTATGGAGGAAAGGCTATCTCCTGGACTATAGAGGAAGGGCTATCTCCTGGACTATGGAGGAAGGGCTATCTCCTGGACTATGGAGGAAGGGCTATCTCCTGGACTATGGAGGAAAGGCTATCTCCTGGACTATGGAGGAAAGGCTATCTCCTGGACTATGGAGGAAAGGCTATCTCCTGGACTATAGAGGAAGGGCTATCTCCTGGACTATGGAGGAAGGGCTATCTCCTGGACTATGGAGGAAGGGCCATCTCCTGGACTATGGAGGAAAGGCTATCTCCTGGACTATAGAGGAAGGGCTATCTCCTGGACTATGGAGGAAGGGCTATCTCCTGGACTATGGAGGAAGGGCTATCTCCTGGACTATGGAGGAAGGGCTATCTCCTGGACTATGGAGGGCTATTTTTCTGTGTTTGCATGTTCTCCCCATGCTCACGTGGGTTTCCCCCACAAAGAGCCCAGAGCAGATATCTCCCCTGTCCCTGCCCCTGTCACCGTCCCTGTCCCTACCCCTTCCCCTGTCCCTACCCCTTCCCCTGTCCCTACCCCTTCCCCTGTCCCTACCCCTGTCCCTTCCCCTGTCCCTACCCCTCTCCCTGTCCCTGTCCCTTTCCCTGTCCCTTCCCCTGTCCCTACCCCTTTCCCTGTCCCTTCCCCTGTCCCTACCCCTTCCCCTGTCCCTTCCCCTGTCCCTTCCACTTTCCCTGTCCCTACCCCTTCCCCTGCCCCTGCCCCTGTCCCTTCCCCTGTCCCTTCCCCTGTCCCTACCCCTGTCCCTTCCCCTGTCCCTGTCCCTTCCCCTGTCCCTTCCCCTGTCCCTTCTCATGTCCCTGTCCCTGCCTTGTCACGTTGCACGATCAATCAATTTGTATTT
This sequence comes from Thaleichthys pacificus, assembly GCA_023658055.1. NCBI lineage: Eukaryota > Metazoa > Chordata > Actinopteri > Osmeriformes > Osmeridae > Thaleichthys > Thaleichthys pacificus. The sequence goes on along the minus strand of CM042857.1, from coordinate 18,872,187 downwards.
TATTTTTTTTCTCCCTCACTCTCCTTCATCCCTCTTTCTACCTCATCCCTTCTCTCTCTAGTCCTTCCATCCTCCCTTGTCCTTGTCTCTCCCTCCGTCATCCCTTCATCCACTACTGAGACAGCTCCTATGTGAGGCCATTAAGATGCTTCTTCAAGCTGAGGGTGGAATTGTGGCTCCATTGAGAAGTATTAACCAGACATCTCAAACACAATGACCTGTGTGCAGTGTGTGGGCAGCATGTGTGAGGGTGCTGTGTATATGGCTCCCCGGCCGGTCAAGGTGTGAGGTTTAGCTCCAGGCTCCAGGCTTTCTCTGTTTCCCTGAGCCAGCAGGAAAACAGGATCTCCCTCCAGAACGGGGAAACACCCACAGACACAGGAGTGTGGGGGGGAATGTACAGTGTGACATAATCAAGCGAGGAATTCCATGATTGTAGTGTGTATGTGTGTGCGCGCGCATGTGTGTCTGTAGTTCTCCTCACGCTTATATGGATGCGCACGGACTCGGTTCACACCACATGCCGTGGAGTTTCTGCCGCACTGTCACACGGACCCACTGCAGAGAGAACTGCCGCTTTCTCTCTCTTTCACACACGCACACACACACACACTGTACACGTACGCACAGTACAGCAGCGTGTACTGTAGGTCCGAGCAATCCCTCACATCGACTGACAAGCAAACCAAAAGCTATAATCTTAATAAAACGGACAATATTCAATTAAGTCACAAGAACTATAATGATATAGCTATGCGTCCGTCGCGGTTTACCAACAGCTACAGCTGTTGATAAACGTTTAAGTTTATCCATACATACATACATTAAAGGTGGTCCGAGCAAATAAATTATTCAACGCTTTGTGGTAACCGACTAAACGTCTTGGTAGCAAAGTGTAAGAGCAGTGTAAAAGACGATAACAGGTATTGTGACCAGACACACACCCGCCGATTGACGGGGAACAAGCTTCTCTTGGCGGTCGTGGCTACAGCAGTCTTGAAAACTGCATTGCTACTGCTGTCAAAAAAGACAGGGTGCGCGCCTGCGGCCGGTCACCGACTGTACGCGAACATTTTAGTTAACACAATAGCTTATCAGCTTATCATCTGGCTTCGGGTCATGTCGCAGTAAAGCTTCCATCAATATCTTAGAAGGGGGTCGAATAGAACTATTAACGATGCTAGTTAGCCTTTACTTCCTTAGCCTGCCTGTACAGGATATCAGACAGCACAGCCCCACCAACGTTTTTTCCGCTGTCTTGACTTGCCTTGTCCCGAACCACATTCACGAATCCTGGTCTGGAGACTTACCGTTCGTATGTGCTGATGATGTCGCTGTGAGGAGACAAGAAGTGCGGGGAGGCTGCTGGCCCCCGCGCCGCTGCTCCGGGACAGTAGGAGTACGGATCTGCACACTTTCGCAGCCATCGCTCTAGTAAAACCTCGCTGTGAAGGCGAATGCTGCGGGCTGACCGAAAGCGAGCGAGCTGGGGAGGGAGGGACGGTGGTGGTGGGCGGGTTGGGCAAACAACCTCATACACGCGCTATAAACGCGGACAGGAATGTGGGTGCGCACATTTAGTAGCCCGGGGGTGACCAGCTCATTGGTAAATTAGCGGGGTTACTATATTTTATCGGACCCCCTTGTGGCTTAATGACACGCGACCCTCTCTGATTATTAACCCAGCTGTTATCAAAAGTCTACAACAAAATAAACAAATGACCAAGTTGCGGATGCCAAAACAAAGTAGGCTAAAAGATGTCCGCATATTGGCCTGATATTAGCCTATATACAGCCACTAACATGCAGAGTCGTTAAATATTAGTTACACTATTTGAATTAGTTATTATTTGACCCATTTAAATCCATAACTTGTCAGATGCCCCACCTACTATGTAATTCAAGCATACCCCGGCGTTTAAAACGTGTGGACCCTCTCAGAGCGAGGTTATTGCACCAGCAACTTAAAATAAACGGTTATTTTTACAATTCATCAAAAGGGTATTGTTTCTACAGCACGACAGATAGCCTGCCGCACCCTCGAAAGTACATTTTAAGGAAAAATGAGAAAAAGTGACATACGATTGGTCGATTAGACCTATGGAGGGCGGACGCCTATACTTTTCAACCAATTGGAGCAAAGGTTTTTCTTGCCAGAACGGTGTCAATACATGATTCTGCCAATAAGAGACCGCGAGGAGGTTCATTCACGAGGAGATCCCAAGAATGGAGAATAACCAGCCAGCACCGCGAATAATGACTGACTCGGGATTCCACCCTACCGGGATTCCACCATGCTGTGACTTTAACACACAATATTCTAAAACATTTCTCTCTGGGGCACAAGGAGCGATTGGACGATTAGACGAATAATCTTCATAGCAATTATTGTGACTCAATTGTACAATTAAAATAATTGCTGAATATATATATTTTGGGAGTGTGACCCACGCTGTCTTCAGTTCTACTGCTGGTGAATCTACTGTTATATCTAATCTAAAGTTATTACCCGATGATTAGCCTGTCCTTCAAAGCCAGCTGTAGCAAAACTACAGGATCAAATCTAATTCATTGATTTTAAATCCACTGTGTATCCACTGTGTATCTTTGAAAATTTACAAAGCAGGACTGTTCAAACTGTGTGTGTTGGTGTGGGGCAGGGGTGTGGGAAGTATGGAAGTTATCCTGAACATATGGAAATCTAGTGGCTGCAAGGCAAACAGGCCAGCCTTGTCCTGCCTGGTGTGTCCTGCCTGGTGTGTCCTGCCTGGTGTGTCCTGCCTGGTGTTTCCTGCCTGGTGTGTCCTGCCTGGTGTGTCCTGCCTGGTGTGTCCTGTCTGGTGTGTCCTGTCTGGTGTGTCCTGCCTGGTGTGTCCTGCCTGGTGTGTCCTGCCTGGTGTGTCCTGCCTGGTGTGTCCTGCCTGGTTTTTCCTGCCTGGTGTGTCCTGCCTGGTGTTTCCTGCCTGGTGTTTCCTGCCTGGTGTTTCCTGTCTGGTGTGTCCTGCCTGGTGTGTCCTGCCTGGTGTGTCCTGCCTGGTGTTTCCTGCCTGGTGTTTCCTGTCTGGTGTGTCCTGCCTGGTGTGTCCTGCCTGGTGTGTCCTGCCTGGTGTGTCCTGCCTGGTGTGTCCTGCCTGGTGTTTCCTGTCTGGTGTGTCCTGCCTGGTGTGTCCTGCCTGGTGTGTCCTGCCTGGTGTTTCCTGCCTGGTGTGTCCTGCCTGGTGTGTCCTGCCTGGTGTTTCCTGCCTGGTGTGTCCTGCCTGGTGTGTCCTGTCTGGTGTGTCCTGCCTGGTGTGTCCTGCCTGGTGTTTCCTGCCTGGTGTGTCCTGCCTGGTGTGTCCTGCCTGGTGTGTCCTGCCTGGTGTTTCCTGCCTGGTGTGTCCTGCCTGGTGTGTCCTGTCTGGTGTGTCCTGCCTGTTGTGTCCTGCCTGGTGTTTCCTGCCTGGTGTGTCCTGCCTGGTGTGTCCTGTCTGGTGTGTCCTGCCTGGTGTTTCCTGCCTGGTGTGTCCTGTCTGGTGTTTCCTGCCTGGTGTGTCCTGCCTGGTGTGTCCTGCCTGGTGTTTCCTGCCTGGTGTGTCCTGCCTGGTGTGTCCTGTCTGGTGTGTCCTGCCTGGTGTGTCCTGCCTGGTGTTTCCTGCCTGGTGTGTCCTGCCTGGTGTGTCCTGTCTGGTGTGTCCTGCCTGGTGTGTCCTGCCTGGTGTGTCCTGCCTGGTGTGTCCTGCCTGGTGTGTCCTGTCTGAGATTAGGCTGCTAGGACTGGAGTCTGGAACGCAGGCTGAAGAATGTGGACAAAGGTGTTTCACTGTCTTATCATGTGACAGAGCCACACCTGTGGGCTGGCCACAATACAGAGTTCATCCCAGCACAGTACTGTTTAAGACAACACAATACTGCAAAACACAAGACTGTACTATGCAACACCGTACTACACAATACTGTACAATGCAACACAACACAGTACAACATGACATGGCACCTACAAACACAATACAGATAGAATAAAATAATGTTGAAATGTTCAGTTTGAGTGTCTCACTGTGACAGTTAAATAATGTGTTTCAATATCAAATTGTTGACATAACTTGTATTGTCCTAATCACGCCCAGCTCGCTGGGGGTGTGCTGCAGGGTGTCTATGCTAGTTATCAGTAATCTAAAACTGTTGAATGGCTTTGTGTGTGTTTTGTTGGCATGGCAGGCATCTGTGTGTGTGTTGTTGGCATGGCAAGCATCTGTTGTCAGCTTCTTGTGCCCTAATAAATCACCTTCTTGCTCCGGCCCCCCAGCCCCCTAGCCCCCCGGCCCCCAAGCCCCTCAGCAGCATCCCAGGTGCATTGCAGCACTGTGTGGGTGATGCAATTTAAATGCAAATTCTCTGGCAGGGAAAGCAGCATGTGTGCTCATCTCAGGGCCTCTCTATTGATCCCAGGAAGAGATCCAGCTTTGCAGCCCACAGGCCCCGGAGACTTCCCTGCCACCACACAGTGGCCCCCACGGCCTCTACAGCCTCTACAGGTGGGGAAGTGGATCCCACAGCCTCTACAGCCTCTTCAGGTGGGAAGTGGATCCCACAGCCTCTACAGCCTCTACAGGTGGGTAGTGGATCCCACAGCCTCTACAGCCTCTTCAGGTGGGAAGTGGACCCCACGGTCTCTACAGCCTCTACAGGTGGGGAGTGGACCCCACAGCCTCAACAGCCTCTACAGGTGGGGAGTGGACCCCACAGCCTCAACAGTCTCTTCAGGTGGGGAGTGGACCCCACAGCCTCAACAGCCTCTACAGCCTCTACAGGTGGGGAGTGGACCCCACAGCCTCTACAGCCTCTACAGGGGGGGAGTGGACCCACAGCCTCAACAGCCTCTTCAGGTGGGAAGTGGATCCCACCGCCTCTACAGCCTCTTCAGGTGGGAAGTGGATCCCACAGCCTCTACAGCCTCTACAGGTGGGGAGTGGACCCCACAGCCTCTACAGCCTCTTCAGGTGGGAAGTGGATCCCACAGCCTCAACAGCCTCTTCAGGTGGGAAGTGGACCCCACGGCCTCTACAGCCTCTACAGGTGGGGAGTGGACCCCACAGCCTCAACAGCCTCTACAGGTGGGGAGTGGACCCCACAGCCTCAACAGCCTCTTCAGGTGGGGAGTGGACCCCACAGCCTCAACAGCCTCTACAGGTGGGGAGTGGACCCCACAGCCTCAACAGTCTCTTCAGGTGGGGAGTGGACCCCACAGCCTCAACAGCCTCTACAGCCTCTACAGGTGGGGAGTGGACCCCACAGCCTCAACAGCCTCTACAGGTGGGGAGTGGACCCCACGGTCTCTACAGCCTCTACAGGTGGGGAGTGGACCCCACAGCCTCAACAGCCTCTACAGGTGGGGAGTGGACCCCACAGCCTCAACAGTCTCTTCAGGTGGGGAGTGGACCCCACAGCCTCAACAGCCTCTACAGCCTCTACAGGTGGGGAGTGGACCCCACAGCCTCTACAGCCTCTACAGGGGGGGAGTGGACCCACAGCCTCAACAGCCTCTTCAGGTGGGAAGTGGATCCCACCGCCTCTACAGCCTCTTCAGGTGGGAAGTGGATCCCACAGCCTCTACAGCCTCTACAGGTGGGGAGTGGACCCCACAGCCTCTACAGCCTCTTCAGGTGGGAAGTGGATCCCACAGCCTCAACAGCCTCTTCAGGTGGGAAGTGGACCCCACGGCCTCTACAGCCTCTACAGGTGGGGAGTGGACCCCACAGCCTCAACAGCCTCTACAGGTGGGGAGTGGACCCCACAGCCTCAACAGCCTTTTCAGGTGGGGAGTGGACCCCACAGCCTCAACAGCCTCTTCAGGTGGGGAGTGGACCCCACAGCCTCTACAGCCTCTTCAGGTGGGGAGTGGACCCCACAACCTCAACAGCCTCTACAGGTGGGGAGTGGACCCCACGGCCTCTACAGCCTCTTCAGGTGGGGAGTGGACCCCACAACCTCAACAGCCTCTACAGGTGGGGAGTGGACCCCACAGATCTAGGAGTCTTTAATCTACTGGAATCAGGAGGAGTCCTGTATTAAGACACTGATAAATGTGTGTAGTTAATGCATGTATTGAGCACACTGTAGATGGGAGTGCAGCCATGCATGCATTTGGTTGTTTTGTATATAATCACTCAGGTCCCATGATGCCTTTCAACTATAAAAATATGGCCTGTTTTACTGTAAACACCTGTCCGCAGACTCACAGGCCACAGTTCAGTCCTGTCCGCAGACTCACAGGCCACAGTTCAGTTCAGTCCTGTCCGCAGACTCACAGGCCACAGTTCAGTTCAGTCCTGTCCGCAGACTCACAGGCCACAGTTCAGTCCTGTCCGCAGACTCACAGGCCACAGTTCAGTTCAGTCCTGTCCGCAGACTCACAGGCCACAGTTCAGTCCTGTCTGCAGACTCACAGGCCACAGTTCAGTCCTGTCCGCAGACTCACAGGCCACAGTTCAGTTCAGTCCTGTCCGCAGACTCACAGGCCACAGTTCAGTCCTGTCTGCAGACTCACAGGCCACAGTTCAGTCCTGTCCGCAGACTCACAGGCCACAGTTCAGTTCAGTCCTGTCTGCAGACTCACAGGCCACAGTTCAGTCCTGTCTGCAGACTCACAGGCCACAGTTCAGTCCTGTCTGCAGACTCACAGGCCACAGTTCTGTCCTGTCCGCAGACTCACAGGCCACAGTTCAGTTCAGTCCTGTCTGCAGACTCACAGGCCACAGTTCAGTCCTGTCTGCAGACTCACAGGCCACAGTTCAGTCCTGTCTGCAGACTCACAGGCCACAGTTCTGTCCTGTCTGCAGACTCACAGGCCACAGTTCTGTCCTGTCTACAGAGCGGATGAGGATCAGCTGAAAGGTCTCAGTGGTACAAAAGGCTCCGAAGCAGTAGGCTGTCCTCGCTCATCACTGGGCCTGACAGTCATGCCTGTTGGCTTATTGCTCCTTACAAACTGGTCAATATCGACCAAAACAAGCTTTAGATTATACATGTTGTGATTGAAGTAAACTCATACCAGCGACAGACGCATGCACATATGCTAACAGTTATTACGTAAGGACTTGTTGGCACCATTGGCATTGGTTTGTCTGCACAGTCATATTCTCTGTCTGAGTGTGTGCTCGCAGGTTTGTTCTCCTGTCATATAAGTGGACCTGTGAACTTGACCCATAGTGTTTGAACTGTCAAATCTTTATTAATAGTATTACCCAGTTGTCCAATCAGAGGTTAATAACCTACCACTACAATAAACTAAGAGGTTTCTGAGTTTACTCAAACATACACTGAGAAAACATGGCCATGTCTCTGGGATACAGTTGAACAGGTAGTGAAGAGGGGGTGAGAGGGAGTGAAGGAGGGGGGAACGTAGGGCGAAGGGGAGAGGTAAGCAAAGGCATGAAGGGGGGAGGGAATAAGGGTAGAGGGGAGAAGGAGGGGAGTAGATCAGAAAACAGCATGTGAGAGAGAAAGGTTGAAAGAGAGAGGGGGAGAGAGATGGAGAGAGAGGGTGAGAGAGAAAAAGAGAGAGAGACGGTGAGATTACGTGTCTCTCCAGGATCACTCTGTGCCCCAGCACTCGCAGTCTCCTCCTCACCCCTCCCAAGGACACAGCAGGAACACTGAGGCATAGACAGAGGCAGGGCCAGAGGGACAGGGGCAGGGCCAGAGGCTAAGAGGCACAGAGGCAGGGCCAGAGGCACAGAGGCAGGGCCAGAGGCTAAGAGGCACAGAGGCAGGGCCAGAGATACAGACAGAGGCAGGGCCAGAGGCACAGAGGCAGGGCCAGAGATACAGACAGAGGCAGGGCCAGAGGGACAGGGGCAGGGCCAGAGGCTAAGAGGCACAGAGGCAGGGCCAGAGGCACAGAGGCAGGGCCAGAGATACAGACAGAGGCAGGGCCAGAGGCACAGAGGCAGGGCCAGAGATACAGACAGAGGCAGGGCCAGAGGCACAGAGGCAGGGCCAGAGATACAGACAGAGGCAGGCCCAAAGGCACAGAGGCAGGGCCAGAGATACAGACAGAGGCAGGCCCAAAGGCACAGAGGCAGGGCCCAGAGTCACACGCAGAGGCAGTGGGGCTGGGTAAACACTAGCTCCATGGCAACGCCTATCAACACCTGATGAATGAGACACTCCCCTGGTCGGGCAAAGGTACGACGGGCTACACCCCTCTTAATAGGTCTGTCAGGGAGAGCTGTGTTTCATCCCAGACACACTAAAACACACACACACACTAAAACACACTCACTAAAACACACGCACCACACCGCACAGAGCGGGCTGACACAAAAACACACAAACACGTCAGTATACATACACACACATACTCTGTAATATGAACCATCTTTTGTTAGTAAAGCACACGTTCAGACCTGCCCCGTATCAGGTATGTAATACGGGCATCTTTTATCCTGCGTGTTCAGACAGCTACTCGTATATCTCCTGTCACAAAGGCTCCTAACTCCATCAGGCAGGTCAGGTTTAACTGGTTCAAGTTAACCTAAAGGGTAAAGTCCACTGCTTGAACCAATGTTTTGATTTATAACACTTTGGTCAACTGTTTTTGGTCTTAAAATGTGCAACAAAAAATGTTGGGATAAGAGCATCTGCTAAATGACTAAATGTAAAATGTAAATAAATGTGACTTTGGTTTACAGCACTCAGGCTCCTTCCTGTACCACAGCCAGTAAACCAGAGACCAGAATGCCACCGGAGCTGTAACTGACGATGTTGAAGTGCAGCCATTGAGAGGCACTCGAGTGTGGGACGTGTGGGACGGCCTGTTAACAGGAACACGCTGCAGATAGCAGAGCACAACACAGAGCAGGAGTGTAACACAGAGGTCTTCACAGAGGCAGTAACAGAGCAGGAGTGTAACACAGAGGTCTTAACAGAGGCAGTAACAGAGCAGGAGTGTAACACAGAGGTCTTCACAGAGGCAGTAACAGAGCAGGAGTGTTAACACAGAGGTCTTAACAGAGGCAGTAACAGAGCAGGAGTGTTAACACAGAGGTCTTCACAGAGGCAGTAACAGAGCAGGAGTGTAAACACAGAGGTCTTCACAGAGGCAGTAACAGAGCAGGAGTGTAAACACAGAGGTCTTCACAGAGGCAGTAACAGAGCAGGAGTGTAAACACAGAGGTCTTAACAGAGGCAGTAACACAGAGCAGGAGTGTTAACACAGAGGTCTTAATCAGAATCAGAATCAGAATTGGATTTATTCGCCATGAAAGCTTGCACAGACAAGGAATTTGCTTTGGCAGGAAGGTGCATACAATAAACATATAGGGACCTAAAATTTAAATATGTGGACTATCTATACTAAGGGTACATAAACTAGCAGTACTAAGTGGAATTATAATTAAATAAGATATACAATAAAAATAAAGATATACAATAAAAGCTAAAAAAATAAGTTGCCAAATTTACAATATAAAAATACAAATATTACAAAAAATACAAATGTACAAGATACAATTTTG